>CM020510.1:10047772-10097772 GCA_009823395.1 Thamnaconus septentrionalis | reverse complement strand
GCGGGTGTGGGTGTTTAAAATTGAAATGAATTTTGCCCTCCGTCCTCCGGTGCAGATGCCAGTCCTGAGAGGATCCTCCCGGGGGCGCTGAGAGTCGACGCTGGCTGATTTGCCCCCATAACTGATTATGACACGAAAAGGCTGACGGGTAGCTTCTTGGCACAGGCGCGTGGACTTGCACAACCCCACCCCACCCCCAGCCCCCCAGGCACCAGAGGTCTGCACTCCCCTCCCATCCCGGTGGCTGAACATTAGACTGCGCCACGGCTTGTAAAAAGCTTAATGCACAAATGCCTGTGCAATTTCCCTTCTTTTTTTTTTTCGTTCTTCTTCTCCCCCTTCCTGCTTATCTGCCGAGTCTTTAATGCGGCTTTCAATCCCCCTCTCCCCTCCCTTCCCCAAAATGTAAGAGCTTGCTCTGACACGGGATGCAAAAAGTAAAAATAAAAAATAAATAAATAAAAAAATAAAACTCACACAAACGCGTGCACACGACAAAATGCAATCAAAGACAAATGCGGGCGTGCTTCCTGTGACGTCCTCATTGTTGATGCACGGCAGGGAAATGCCCTTTCATCCGTCAGGGCCGTGCGCTGCATCCTCCTGTATAGAAATTTAATTCTGCCAGTAAATTAGGATTGATCACCGCAGCTCCAGGCCACAATCAGCAATCCATGATCTAATCAGGGCCTCGGCCCAAGACAGAAAAGGATACTTCCATAAATAAAAACCATATGAGAGCCAAAGCAAGTGCCCATAACACTGGAGGTAATCGGATTACTCCGTCCCCCTCCACAGGTGTGCTTTTAGCCCCATCCACCTCCCCTTTGCCTTAATATGATGCCACATGCATCACCGCCGTTGTTTGCCTGCCTGACGCTCAGGGTTTTACATCATACTTTCATCAGCGGATCCATGCGAGTGCAGCAGCGGCAGCAGCGACTCCAGCCACTGCTGCTGCTGCTGCTGCTGCTGCTGCCCCGTGGAAGCTTCCTGAGTGAGATCCCAGGGAGACGGCGGCTGTCAGGGAGCGCCTTCGCCCGGCGACACCCGCTGTAATAAATTACCCAGAATTAACACGTCATCCCGCCGCTCGGCGCAGCAGCCGCACTCCGCGCAGCTTAATGGACCTATTAACCAAATGGATGCGGGGACAAACCGGCTCTTGCCGCTTGATTTTTTTTTTTCCACTCTTGTTTTTGTTTTTCGTGCAGAGCGATCCCGCGATTAGGGCGAGCGACGGCGTTTCTTCCTCCAGGACGAGCTTTGCTCGCTAGCTGGCTTTGTTCCTCGGTGCGCATATTTCGCAACCGGTAACTTGGTCCCCCGGGTGAGGCAAAGAACGCAGAGAGAAGCCAGAATTTAAAAACATGGTTTACTGCATAATGTGGCGAGAATTAAAAAGTCAAAGCGGTTACGTCAGTCGTGGGTTGCAGGGAGCAGCGGCGCTGTGGGTAAAGCCTTCTTGCAGCTCCACCTGCACGTGGAGTTTCAAATTACTCTCTCCCCGGTTCTCTTGAGAATCAAGAATGCAAATGCATCAAGACCTCGTACTGTGACTGCTGGCTTCTGATTCCAGGTAAATTTGATGTATTTATGTGGAAATACTGGAGTTATGACCAACCATGCTGGCTCCCCTGGAGGGCTGGAGTCCAATAGCAGCTATTAGGCATCACAGGGTGCACAAACACACACACACACACATATACGCATCAGGGACAAACAAGCGTTCAGGCTTTAACCTAGAAATAATTCAGAGTCGCCAAGTCTCCTGACGTGCAAGTCTTTGGACTCTGGGAGGAAACCAGAGGAGCTGCAGAGGAACCATGCAGACACTCCACACAGAGAGGCCCCGAGTCACAATCAAACCCAGAACCCCCTGGCTGTGGGGCGACGCTGCCAGCCGCCGCAGCACCGTGACGGCAGAGACAGACAAACAGATGAACCCAAGGCAGTCGCGCCGCTGGAGTCTCACATGAACATATTACAAACGGGCCAAAATGGATCTTAAACACGGAACACCAGCAGGTAAGGCCCAGTGTTTATTACTGAGAATCAGCAATTTCTCTTTTGCGTTTCATCAAAAAATGCCTCTGGGAGACTTGGACCAAAGTCGTTTTTCTGCATTTATTTTATTTTTTTTTTGACAGCGACTCAGTTTGAAAAGCAGCAGGAAGTAATGAATCGAGGAGCAGCAGCCGCAGAGTGCCTTTAGATGAGGGGCTGCGGGCGATGGGCTAAACACCTGCAGCTTCTGAGCGAGGCGGCCGACTATTTGCCTCCCGACTTGCTGCGTGTAGAATCGCGTGTCAGGTTTCCAGAACATACAGAATCATAGGGGGGTAGGAAAAAACCCCCACAAATAATAGATCAAATTTAACTTAATAGTCGTTACCACGACAACCTGGACTGAAACGTGTAACACAATCCAACGTACAGTTTGTAAAATTTGTCTTTATTTCTGTTTAATTTCCTGTTTTTCAGCTGCACTGAGGAACCACACCAGTCAGACACAACGTGAGTTTTTAGCTCCACTTGTCTTCAACCCCCACAGGCTAGAGAGTCACAATTACAGGCTGAGATCAACAGTTAATGCTTTGAATGGCATCCTCATTGTCAAACAGGAGAACCGCTGGCTGCAGGAAATTCCTTCAGGCTTTTCTCCTAAAATGCTCCAAATCTCATTTTAGCGTCGGAGAAATCCAGCCGCGCCAGGCCCCTCCCACTTTCCAAGGGGCTGTGTGGAAAGATTCTGCCACTACAATAGACATCCTCGAAATTGCAGCAACCACTTTGCAGTACGGAGACTGGGAGCACAAAGAGAAATTAGGATAATTTGTAAAACATTTAAAAAAGACTGTCCTGCCTGCCTGAGCTATAGCTCATGATTAAGCCCTGGAGCGCTGAACAGTTTGATCAGATAATATGATGCTGATATATGTTGGATCATCAATGTTTCAGAGTGGTTTCAGAATTCTGGCCGTTAAAACAGGTCTGGTGAGAGTTTTATCCAGCAACACGAGGAAAAGATCAGAGGTGCAAAATGAAGAAAGAAATCTGATCATTTTCAAATAATAATAAAAAAAATACAAAACACGAAGAATTCTTAAAGCTTCTGGCTCATAAATAGTATAGAAAATAATAAAACAAATGATTAAATATTAATGCAGTTACTCTTACTATGCTGCACTCAACCTGAGGGACCTCCTGCCCAGCTGCATCTGGGCTGCAGCTCACACGGACACTTGGGGAACAGCATGAGAGAAAATATTTGTGATTTTGACAACAATGTCTAGTGGTTTACCTCTCGCTCTAAAGCAGCCCGTGACTCATCTGCATCGCAAGCCTTTTATGATAAAAATAAAAACACAAAAAAAAATAAAAAAAACCCTCTACGATCACAAACCGACAGCATGTGGAATTTCTGTCCTGGGACCTGCTCAATGCGCGTGCTCATTGTCTCCCATCTAAGTGGGGTCAAGAAAGCCCACATTGAGTCATGAGCACGAAGCCTCGCCAGGACTCGTCCACTCTTAACCCAGCATACCAGGCTAGCATCTCCCAGCACAATGACTGCCTTTGTCCCCCCTCCCTGCCCCCTCCCCCCTACCCCCTCCCTCCTCCCTCCTCCAACCTCTTCTAGGCTGAACCTGCTTAAAACTTAATGGGCAAATCCTCCAGCAGAGTGCAGAGGACTGGCGAGGAGACCTGAGAAGGAGGCTTCGCTATGAAACCGACCCCAGAGTTGCGCTGGAAGCAGAACGGCCAGCCAGTTTACACTGGATGAGCTTTGGCGCCGCTAAGGAGCGGCGGGCAGATCATGTGATCACAGGAAAACTACAAGTTCACACAGGAACTAGCTATGCTACGACGACAATCGTGTCGACCTGAACATTTTTTTCAAGTTTTCAGTTTAATCATATACTGTAAACTGTTGACCGTTCATGTCGGTAGCAAAGTGCTTCAAATGTATCAGCGTTCCTTTATCGAAAGTATCCTCACCTTTGCTGTCATTTGTTGGCTTGGCAATGCCACACAGGCACAAAGAAAGAGAGTCAGACAAATCATATCACAATGCAGAAAATTGTTGGGCTGTACTTTGCCAAGCTTGGAAAGCACCTACAGGCAGAGGATGCTAAACAAGGCTAGGAACATTACTGGCGACCTAAGGCACCTCCTGGTCTACATGTTTGATTTGCTCTCTTCAGGGCCACGATGCCCCCTACTGAATTGAAATGCCTTGTGTGTGTAATCTGATGCAACACAATTTCACTTTTCATTTTTGGAGCCACCTGATCTGTGAATGTACGTGGAAAATAGTCCTGGGTCGCAGAGATGGGATGCTGCCATTCATAGAGACAACAACCCAACGAGCTCTGAAGTCTGAAAGCAGGAAGTGAATAAAAACCCGTGAAAAAAGGGGGGACACTTAATTAGGGTGGGCGTGATTGAACGCTGCGAGGCCGGGACCGGGTCTAACATGGGTTCCAGATGGCAGCCTGTTATTTCACTGTGCCCCGCTAATACCGCTCGATCCGAAGGCTGGTAACCCGAGCATCCCATGGGCCCTCCGGCTCCTCCATTGCACTCAGGGAAAAAAAAAAAAAAATCAGGGCTGAGCTCCCTTTCGCTCCCACTGCAGGTTTACTCAACTTTGAAAGAGCCGGAGGGGGGGAGGGGAGTGGGTGGGGGTGTTTGGGTATGGAAGTGGAGGAGGGGTGTGTGCGTTTGTGTGTGTGTGTGTGTGGGTTCGTGCATGAGCGAGTGAGTGAGTGGAAGTAAGGAGACGAGGAGGGGGGGGGGGGAGGGGAAGGTTGTGCGGCATTGCCTGAACAAAGCATGTTAACACCAGCGCGCTGTTTAACAAGTTTAGAGACAAGCGGGGGGCTTCCTTCATATCCTCTTCGGAGGCTGCCTCACCTCTTCCCCGACAGCAGGAGAGAATCCTGCAGTTTACACTCATCCATCTCTCCTGTTCTGACTGTAACACCTCCAATCTGTCACGCCGGCGAGTGACGCGGCGGCGGCAGCGGCGGCAGCGGCACACGTCGGCGTGACTTCTTTTGGAACAGGAGGAGAAAAAAAGGAAATAAAAATAAAAACCACCGGCGCATCTTGAAAGGCGGTGTGTTAACGGGGGCGTTTTTCTTTTTTTTTTTTAGCTGTTGGACGCACCGACATCAGTTGTTGGGTCTTGTCCAAGGGTTAGGCTTGTTGTTTATTCTAATTCTGCCGTTTGCTTTTAGAAGGTAGACGTTTCTGGAACGGCTCCAGCTTAAAGGAAAACTCTAAATCTTCATAATGGAGCGTGATGCATTGCCCTATATCGGAGCTCTTCTGCTGCACCGCGGCACACAGGTGAAACACCACTGTGCATTTAAGAACGAGGTAAAACATTAATACAAATATTTCAAGACGGTCCGTGGATATTCTTTTGTGGAACACTGAGATTTTTGCGAATAAAAGTAAGACAGTAATTTGGACCAACTGGCGAGCGTTTTTCATTTCAATCCTTCTTAAGAAGAAAACACCTTTAAAGGCCCAAACTGTGAGATTTAGTGACATCTAATGGCGAGAGGGCGTATTACAAACCGTGTTCGTTTTAATCTCTGTTCTCTGATGTTCCACTTGAGCTCACAACATTCCTACACCGTCTTCAGTGTCCATGCGGCAGACATGTTCTGCACATTCACGGCTACTGGAGAAAAATGGTGGCACAATATGGCCACGTCCATCTAAGCTGCTCTTTAGAAATCTTCTCTTCTTAGAAATGATAAATATCAATTCGCAATTCCCAAAAATATAAATCTGTATATTTTTGGTTCCTTTCCATATAAGTAGAGCCCTTGAATTTTCACAAACTGGCCCTTTGAAGAATCTTGAGCGAGGAAAGGATTGATTGTTCCGCTGTTCCGTCTGATGCGGGGATCCTCGGAGAGAACACTGGACGAGACCTCGCTGTGTCCAGCAAAATACATCAAACTCATAATCTTTTGTCCTTTAGTTTCATTTCCTTTTTCATTTATTTTTATGTACTTTTAATCTTCTCTATTTTTGCCAGTCCGGCCGCAGTGCGTGCCACACCGGACGCTGGGCTCACGGCAGCTAATCAAAAAAGGCTCGGACATCTCGGCCTCGCTCCTCTGACTGGGCCCCAGGTGCTCACTGAACATTACAAATCAAGTTTTTCAGGGTTTTTTTGTGCAAATGTCAAGATGTGAATTGATTCGGCCGACATCACTTCCACTCGAAAGGTGCTGCGCGCACTGTTATTATGTGGGCTCTCTCAATTAAAACAAATGGAGTGGCATGAACAGAATTTCGGGCGAGACAGAAAGTCTGACAAGGTAAAGTTTTCACCTCAGAGAAATTACAGCGTCGGGGAACTTGACAAAATTCAATAAAGGAACAAAAAGCAGTTCAGGTTGTTTAAAGGCAAAGTGTCTGGGATTTAGTAGCGGCCAGCGGTGATTCCATCTAAATTGATCCCCTTGAATGTTAACACACCGGGCCTTCCGACCGTCTTGAGGACACTTTACATAATTTATCCAGAATCTAAAAAAAGGTGGAGGTGTGGAGGGGGGATTTCGGTGATTCTCGCACAGTGTTTGCAAAGCAGAACAGGCCGCGAACTGGTATCACTCACGACGAGCCAAATAAGCAATAAATAATCCTGGCTATAGGTCAGGCTGAGTGCGATAGCGCAGCAGTTTCCTTTCCTGCGACAGGCCCATTCTTCTTACTCAGCACCGCCGCAGCAGTTTCCCCGGCCATGATCCATACCAAATAAGCTACTTCAGTGTTTTTGCTTGTGTTCTGGCGCGTACGAAACCCCCTTTTTTCCGGGCACAACGGCACACGGCCTGGGAATTTAAAAGGCGCGGACCAAAAAAATAAAGAAAGAAAGAAAGAAAAAAGAAAACAGGCCAGACTACTCATGGCACTGGCCGAGTGTTTGCCTTCCAAAAGCTGCACCTGCACGGGGAGGCCACCCTGCAGGAGCCCAGCTGTCCCTCATATTTCATAGTGGTAGCAGATTTAATAAACTAAACTGTGTCCTTCAGGAAATATTCCCAGTTTGAAGAATAATTATACTACCTGGAGCCCCACCCGGCTGACGCACAAATGCAGGAAACGATGCAACAACAGTGGACTAGGTTGACACTTTTTGTTCATGAGCAAACAAATGAACAGTGATGTCACGCATCAGATTCCTCTCTGCTTGATCTGTGAAATGTTTTATTGTTCAACATTTTTTTTTTCCTCATTCAGTGACACTGGGAAATGTGCTTTTGTATGCCAAAGGTAATATAAGAGAATAATTCATTACCAGTGTGACCCTGCCTCAGCCAGAAATGATCACAGAGACACTTTTTGGCCCAGACGATTTAAAAAAAATTTGTTTTGTTTTTTGCATACATAATAGCTATTCGCTGTTCATAAAAATTATTATTCTGGTGAAAATTCAGAGCTTTTGCTGCCTGCCTAGCTGGTCCGTGCATGACAACAAGTAAGTTCCATGTTTGCTTCCAATTACTTTGCAGTCCAAATACGAGAGGAAAAATAGACAGAGGAAGGCAAAATCCCCTGTATTGTTTCCAGAAAGCAGGGAAGGATTTGCACCAAGTTGTTCATTTTGCACAACACTGCAATAAACAGCGAGATGTCGAGTGTAAGAGACACGAGGAAGCGTGAGGACGGGGCTGTTGGCAGGGGGCGAGACGGCGGAGCTGCTCCGCTTCCAGCAAAAGCCGCAGTCTTTTTCATATATTCAGAAATTAAACGAGCAAAATGAGAAAAACAGTGAGCGGGCTGACTTTCAAACACTGACACCGATATTCTTTTGCGCTTATGAAAAATTCACACCTCAACCTGCAGCCTAACATAATTGTGAGTGTTTTCCACCAAACCAATACTGCACGTGATAGAGAAAAAAATATTGTCGCTTCATGCGCCGGCACCTGAGAAAGCGACTCAGTCTGCCCTGCTACACCTGCGAGCTCCCTCTCTGTATCACCCAGTGGGTGTCTGTAACTTTAGAGGACAGACAGAAATAGCCTGGCCCATAAAAAGGAAAGAGTCAGACAATCAGACAGCGTCAAACATTTAGAGCTGTTAATGCGTTCAGATCCCACAGGCCAGTTACTGTCGTTCCCCGAGCGATCAGACGGGCCCGTGCATCGCATGCGCCCTCTAATAGGTCATATAATTTAATGTTAACGTTTATCAGTCGAGGCATAATTATGAGTCCTCACTGGCGCTGGACGGGAAGCAGCCGAGTGACGCTGGCTATCGATCCCGGGTGTCAGAAAACTCATCCTAAAATGTTTTCTATTTTTAACTTTGAAATAACGATCCAAAATCAATGACGCCATTGATCTCACTGGCTCTCTTGTTTTGAGCATCCTAAGGAAAAAAAAAAAACGGAAAGACATCATTGCCAGCTTAATGCAAAGCTTCCAAATCACACATTTGCTTAGCCGTACTTAAATGCGGTACACTTTATATTAGCGACATTCGCTTTCTTTTTAACTGCTTTACTGAAATTCTAACAGACAAAAGGAAAGACAACACTTTAAACAATCACACACTGCAATATTAAAGTCTAGTTCAAATTTGTGGGCTGAATGCTGGCTAGCTAGCAGCTTACAAACATTAGCAAGTTAGCTACTGCACTCCTTCTGTCTCACTTAATTCTTGAACTTTTTTAGCATGCAATTCAAGAACATAGAGCACTGTACTTCTGAATGTAGACACGTGTCAGCACAAAGAATATTTAAGTTTTTGGTAAAGGAGAATGACATTTTGGACATAGAGTTCTTCATCGCTGCCGTACAGAGGGTGACTGTGACCATGCTAACTGAACAATCTTGGTCAGACAAACAAACTGACGCAAGTTATAAAAAAAATCATATTTCTTCATTGAATCAAGTTTTAAAAAATGATAGCATAATGGTCGAATCAGCAGGACAGCCCAAGTAAATGCAGATGTGGCCCTACTTTTCCCGCCGCACTGGAGTTCGCAGGGTTTCAAAAGGCAACGTGACGTAACCCAGACCGTTTGTAGCGACATTTCCGCTTACCATCAAAAGCCGGCAAAAAGCCTCTCCACACTTATCTCTGACGTGCCATCTCTCCTCAGGAGAGCGGGAGGTGGCTGGAGGCGCCGCTACGCTATGATTTCTGGCTCCGATGGGCTGCGAGCGTGCATGCCGAAAGTAAACGCAGGAACTCTTGCAGCGCAAAAACAGATGCTTAAAATTCGAAAAGTCTGTCAGGGCATATTACAGAGTTAGTACAAGGTTTTAACCTGTTCTGACTGTGTGTGTGGGTTTGTGTGTCTGTGTATTTTAAATCAAACATCAACACCATTGGTGCTCTCGCAAACTTGATATAAATTTTAAAAGTGCACATGTATAATATATCAAGCAAAATAGTTCAACACGCGAGTGCAGCAGCTGAAAATGCAAGCTGGCTATGAAATTGGGAATATGCTCTCTGATCCAAGAAAATCCACTCTCCAGTAAAAGGTCAGGCGGCTGTGGAGGGGACGACCAAATGTTTCCATGCTCTGTAACTTCCCGCTGCAGCGGCGGCGGTGGCGGCGGTGGCAGCAGCAAAGCTCGGCTTATTAGTGTTTCCCACCCAAAGGTCATTCAATTAGTACTTGCATTAAAATATTCAAGTGATTTCGGATAATTAAGAACAGCACTTGCTTAAAAATAAAACAAGCTAGATTGCGTGCGACATAGCCTAGCGCCGATTTCCTCCAGCTAATTGAAAACGTTAAGTATTTCTTGACATTCTTGAAGAGTCGGTTGAACATTTTCACACATAGGCGGCGCCAACGCAGTAGCAACTCCTGAACCAAACGCAATGTGAAACATTTAATCAGGAACACTACAATTTCTGAATCCAAAAGTCGCTGCGTGAACGTTTATTAAGTGCAGCAGCGACTAAATTTAAGTCCATCAGAAGTCAGTGCTGCGGAAACTTTGCCACTGACATAAATTTCCCCACAAAACGCTCGAGTGATATTTTCTCAGTAAAGCTTAGAAATAAATGAAATCCACAGACGCAGTTTGTGGATTTGAGAGTTTCCGAGGAGTTTTCTGTTACGCAGGAAGTATTTTTTTTTGTGTGTTCACGGCGTAATGTTCTTACTTTATGGAGGCAAAAGGAAAGAAACTCAAGTCACTTTTGTGATAGCAAAGGGCTTGTTATGCTGGGGTCTGGCGGCACCAGGGATGACAACTCCAGATCACTCAGCTGATAATGGAACAAATATAATCTCTAAATCGCTGGCTGAACAGATCCGGGTGACGGTTCCAATCAGCTGGGCACAGAAATCAGAGAGGCAGAGAGCGAATCTGCACCAGCCGAGATGGGAGAATTTTCTTTCTGTTCAAAAAACAAATTTGACCCAGCAAGCTGACTCCATCTTGATAAATAAGCAGCTGTGGGTCTGAATTTCTACATTTTTTAGCATGTCACGAAGGAGAGGATCAACAAAATAGGTCCGGTGAACACGATTCAGCTTGTTTTTGTTTGTTTTTTTAGAATATTCCATTTTTCAGCTTTCATAGAAAAGTAGAGGAGAAAAAAGCAATTGTTGCCACCGACAGTGGTTCTACTGAAGAAAAAAAAAAAAAACCATCACAGGTTAAGACCCTCAAGGCCTGTCTGGACCGCCTCCCTCTGCAGCTCTGTCATGTCTCTGTCAAGGCTGAGCTACAAATTAGACACGAGGAGTTCATTTGTGTTTGCCCTCTCCCTGTTTCACTCCGTCTGCGTTCCATCACTTTTTCCCTTTTTTTTCCCTGAGCGCACGCACACACACACACACACACACACACACACACACACACACACACACACTCTGGTGTTCACATCAATGCATACAAAAAAGTGCCGCAACACCTTTGTTATTCTGAACAGCTGTTTGTATTTCCAAACAGATTCGCAGTAGAACAGGTGTCTGTGTGGGCTCCCCTGTGGGTGCACCAGCTTCCTCCCACAGTCCAAAAGAAAAAGCAAGTTTAACTCGTCGATACGAGTCGTCCGTAGGAGGAAACCTCAGCGGGCTTTGCTGCATTTGTCATATTTTAGACCGATAAATACACAAACAACGGAATGAGGTAGTTTGAGGACCCGCATTACACCTAATTTCTGATCTTTATTTTTCAGTCAGGGCCCTAATAAGTTATAGATCTCCATCCACTTAGCCCTGTGCTTACAGACCCTTGTAAAAATCCCTGTGTCCTGCTATAACCGATTCTTTTGTGGCCACTCAGCATGTTTACAAGGGGACGATGACAGTGTGATGTCAAAGGGCTGAGGGTGTTGCAAGGTTTTGCTGCAATTTGTCACATCATAAAAGGAAGAACTCTATCACTGCATATTTTAATTATTGTAATTTTTTTGGGGAAAAAAGTAGTGCGAGCAAAGAATGCAACAGATGAATTTTTCTCATTTCTGGGGGGTTTACAGAGAAGATAGAAACTAATATAATCGAAAAAAGTGACTTTTGCATAATATGGGACTCTTCGCCTTGTAATGATGACGAAATGCACTGGAATATATGTTTGCAGGCTCTCAACCTGACGGCGAACCTAATTTTGATGGAGAATGGCTCCAACAAAAAATGTATTTTTGAAAGGAGTTTTGTTTTGTTTTTTTGTTGTTTTCTGAAGGCAGTTAAATGCAGCTGCACGGTGTGGGTTGCAAAACAGCTGTTTCAAAGCGTCCAAAGGCCACCAGAACTGTTCACCATAAAAAATATAGCACCGACAATGCCGTTTTGTGTTTGTATTTTGTTGCTTTTCCCATGCTCACAGCCAAAATATGAGCAATTTGCAATGAAATATAGCAGCAAAAAATAAAAAAAGAATCCCCCTTTTACGATGTTTAATTATATGTTATGACAAGAGACGAACATAAGAGCGCATATGTTACCGTTTAAGAGCCGCCGTCTAACTTGGAGCTGTGAGGCTCTTCCTGCTGCTGCTGCTGCTGCTTCCACCCACAGCCAAAAAGTGGGCAGCTGACGTTTGAAAAGTGGCTGACAAAATGAAACCGTAATGTCAGAGGGTTTTTTTCCCCCCTCCACAACCACTGGTTATGATATTGCACGCTTCAGCTGCAATTAACTTCCATTTGCGCTCCATCTTCGCAGCAGCGGGTGACCACACTTATGCACAACAAAGCCCACCCGGCTGTGGAGGGAGGCCAAGACTGTGATGGCTTTCCTTCCATTAACCAAACTCCGCCGACGTCACGCGATACTGGCCTAAAGCATCTCTGGTAAATCAGAAAACTGTGAGTAACATTTCAACTTTAGTTGTTTTTGAGTTGTTGTTGTTTTTCTTTTACACGCAGAAATTGAGTGAGAACGGCTCCACTCTTGCTTGTTTCTAAAGAAGAAAAAAAAAAAACCTTCTCGCAAAATCCTAACGATTTTCTCCCCTCGTTGACCTCGGCAATTTAAGTTGTCATCCTGTGGGTGTTCACGCTCACATATTAAAGCTCTCAACTCAAGACTCACTCGCATTTTAAGGGTGTTCCTCCGCTAAAGTTTCTCGCTGATCCAAGCAACTCTTTATTGGATACCTCACAAGCACTTATAGTGAGGATATTTTCATTATGCCTACTTACGGCCTAATTTTGCGTGGCTTAATGAAAACACTGCGAGAGCGTGAAACGCAGTTTAGAAATAGCAAATGTAATATAAGGTACTTTTACGACAGTCTTGTCGTTTTTGGCTATTTTGGGTTTTCGATCATTCATTATCATAAGAATCAATCATCGGATTATTTTTAACATATCTTGGGTGAGTATCATACCAAAGTCATTTGTTTTTTGTTACACAAATGTTTTGACGTCCACCAAAACATCTGTCTGTCATCGCTGCCTCAGGCCATGGCTGCTGAGGCACTGTTGAGAACGCTTTGCATTCTGGGAGAAAAATCCTGACAGGGTGGTTGTGACGAAACAGTAAATTCATTTGCCACTCTGACAACCATTTATCTGTGGATGCTGTGATCTAAAGACAGCCATGGATTGATCTTACAAAAAAAAACGAAAAAAAAAAACCCTCACTTAGCTAATATGCCATGCTACGCGCATGTTGGTAGCAGCTGCCTTTGTGTATCACCACACTGATGACTAGAGCAGCAAGACACGCTGTCTGGCTTCATCCTGCACCGGTGGAACTTGTGCTCGAACAGATAATCCTTCAGACGCAGAATAACAGAGCACTCGAGTGCATTTTCATAAGAAGAAAAGCCATAATCTTCATTGATGGCTGTTTGTTGTTCCCGGTGCTCACAGAAACAATATCTGCATGCTATTTTGCAGGGGAGGGGAGACAAAGCAAACACTGGGGCGCATCTCTAGGCAAAGCATGCCAAGGCCCCGTGTCGCCGCTTCGTCTGAGTCGCGCACAACAAGTGCGTCTTGGCAGAGGAGTGTCAACAACAGCCAAAGCCTTTAGTTCCTGTCGACTGCGGCACTTCCATTAGTTCCACTGTTCCATTAAAAGTCACTCCAACGTGCTTCCTCGAACTGTAACAAAAGCCGTGAGCGCATTTATCTGAAAATGAACGGCTAATCAACTGGTGAGCTTCCGCCGCTAATTTACATTTGAATACGCTCGCGAGGTTGTTTATTTATTTATTCAGTCGGCTATTTTCAGGGTGACGGATCGTCGGGCGAATAACAACGCACCGGCGGAATTATTTGCAGGGTCAGTCAGTTTGTGAAGGGGAGGTTATCGGGCTGGGCTTGGTTTTCAGGGGATGGCATTTGATGTTTTCAGGAATGAAGCCTGCCAATAAATGTCATCTCTCCGTCTCTTTGTCACCTCACAACTCCTTTCACGACTTGTCACATGCAGAGGCCCAGTCTGTGACATGAGCAAACTGTTACCTTCCTTCCTGGCAGGCGGGTGGGCTTTATTAATATTTATAGAATAACAGCTTAAGGCCAGGCCTCTTGAGAGCTATCACTCCACGGCAGCAGACTAACACAGAATATATTGACAACCCCTCACCGTCGTCCCCACCCCCGCCATCCGCCCGGCAAACTTGGCTACGCAGATGAGCATCCGACTTTTTTTTTTTTTTTATAAAAAAAAAGTGACAGTTTTCTTCCTCACAAAATAAGAAGTGCTTTTCTTTCAGCAGTTTCATTTCATATTTTTAAACCATCAGCAGTGCACTTTAAGATTTCCCAAAGTGAATAGAAATGACATTTAAAAAGAGCTCTAATTAAAAATTCTTGATCATTTCTTCAGAGGCACAATGGCGAAGTCTGGCAGGGAGCGTTTCTCACACCCTGATTCCACTAACAAGGGACATTTTCCACAGTGAGGCTACTTTCAAAGTTTAGAACGAGAGGTGGATGGTTTTTTTATTTCTTATTTTTTTCAGTAGATTTTGAAAAAGTCAACAAAACTGTTTAAAATTCCGTGTTGCATTGACAGGCTTGTGTGACGGCTGAGCATCGGTTTCTGCCATGCGACACAGTACTAAGACACACACACACACACAGTGAGGACCACTCAAGAATAATCCCCACTGCTGCAAAAAGACTGCACCAGTCAGCAGAAATCACAGTGTGGCAACAAAAGCAACCAAAGGCCGCAGGACCCCTCAGAGCCTCTCCCGACTATTTATCAGAATCATATTTTCAGTTCTGCATTTCTTCACAAGCGAGTCGGCGTCTGCTTCACTTGCCGTCATTTAACAAAAATGATCATCAAGCAACAGCAGCATTAATGAGCTCACACCGAGAATCTGAGTGGAAATATTCTCCCTGGTTTCAACATCCTGCTCGAAACTTCATTATTACCTTTTAATTTTCACACGTCGGGGAGCCGCTGCTGTGAAGTGGCGTCGACCGACAAGATTCCATTGCCTGGCAACTCTGGTCTGATATGACGATGTTTTAATTGCCGCTGGTGGGTTTTAATTGGGAGGGAGTGTGATGAGCGTTAGAAAAGGTCCAGGAATCTTCTTTTAACGCAGCCCAAACTCGTATCTATAAAAAATTCAATTCTTGTCGTAGCGAGGACGACTCAAACTCACGGCAAAAAATTAGCATGTCCGATTAAAAGTTCATAACTAAAAAACTCTGCAATAGAAAGATTTATTATGAAGTGTGTTTCAGGTCACAGGCATCTTATCAGCGATTTTACAGGCGTATTGCGGTCTATGGGAAAAATGTTTTTTGGAATGGGATTTTGGCTGCACTACCTTGAGGGGCCACTGGAAAAATAAATAGCTGTGCCGCTATATTGCCAGTCTGATATCCAGTTCTTATAATATATCCATGACTTAAACCAAACAAATGGCCAAGGACACTCCCCCCTCTCCCCGCCCCCCCACACACACAGCGTCTGCTTCACCTGCAGGACGTCCTGCATCCCCATGAAGACGCAGGTGGAACTCTTTCATTTGCAATGCAAAGAGCCGAACGCGCCTGCCTGTCATTAATGTATGACGGCTGCATAAACACTGCTTGTTTACCTGCCGCGACCGACGACGACTAATTGAAGGGGAGCGGTGCATTAGGCCGATTTAAATAGCCGAGATGCACGGCCTTCGTCCAAACAACTGATGGACTCAAGTCAAAAAATTGAAAAAATAAAATATAACATCCCTCTGCGGGTGTAGCTTCCCAATTTGGGATCAATAAAGTACATCTATCTATCTATCCAACTTTCTATCTATCTATCTATCCACCTATCTATCTAATACATGGCTAAGATGTGCGTGTGAGCCCAGCTTGCCAACTTCATCATCGTTACACTACCTGGCCACACAGCAGCAGCAGCAACCTCAACAGTGCAAACCGGGGCCGTTCCCACTGTAAACCACTGGGGTTTAATTACCTGTAAATTCGCCGCCGTTTCACCATCTTGCATAAGATTGTCTGGGTCATGATGAAATGCACACACGGGACGAGTGCGCAGGGTTTTTCCGAGGCGCGGGAAAAAAAAACAAAAAACAAAACAAAGAACACACAAGGCGCCGCTTTGTTACGGCGATATCCGCGTGGTGGTATGACGTCTGTCACCTCGTCCCACAACGTAACGCCCCACCCCCACCTTCCCCCCGCCGTATTTAGAGCGGAACATGAGCTGCAGTTTAACAAGCGATATTATTTTTTCCTTCTTATGTCCGTCCATCGCGGCTGCAGCGGCGTCCCTCGGTGAGCACGCAACAGCGCCAGCGGAGCGTTCCTCTCTCTGCATCGCATTTAACAAACCTCGGTGCAGAAGCACACTGACCCGACAAGCCCGGCCAGAGTCCGTCTGCAGCAGCTCTGAAGTGGTCCAGCCTCAATTTCTCTCCATCAGCGGACGGCTACTTAGCGCATGATGGGCCATCAAACACGGGGACTTGCGAGGCAAAACGATCAAAAGTCCGCTCTATTACGGCTAACTGTTTCAAGCCACTCACTCTGACATTTAATTTTCGGTACTTTCGTCAAGTTTGCTCTCTCCTTTTTTGCCCTCCCCGCCCACTTTCAGCGCCGATTCGCTTGGTCAACCACAGGCGTCCATTGTAATTGCAAATCTGCTCGAGCACATTCGGACAAACAGTCCAACGCAGGGGTGGGCAAACTTTTTTGACTAGTGGGCCACAATTGGTTGTAAAATTTGAGAGAGGCCAGTTTCTCGTAGGAGAAAAGAAAAGATGGGATATGTGGACAATGTGTGTTACAACATAATATCTGTCTGAGAAGCCCAACAGTATTTAGCTCTTTATTTAAATTATTCTTAAAACAATGAAAAAATTGATTATGTACTTACAATTAGTAGAACTTCTTCAAGTTTGGCTTGAAGAGAGTGATTAGAGAGTTCAACGGGTTGCATATGGCCCCTGGGCCGTAGTTTGCCCATGCCTGGTCTTGGATTTAGGAGTGGTGAGGATGGATGGGATCAGAGTCGCCTGTTGGATGTTGTGGAGGCAGAGCCAAAGAGGCCAGACTGGGGTGGTTTCAATAAATTTATCGGCGGAAGGATGTTGAGGTTGGAACAGTCCAGGCAAGCAGGCAGGAGCCCTGGAGGACGACCAAACGGGAGATTTATGGATGCAGTGAACGAGGACGCGGAGTTGGCTGCCGTTAGAGAGGAAGACGATACAGAGGATCGATGGAGGCAGATGATTGGCTGTGGCCACCTCTGAAGGGAACCGCCCACATGAAAAGTCCATGGGGTCGGTTCAATTCGGGGAAGTGTCGTCCCATCAGGAAAACATCTTTTTTTTTTTTGGTGTACCTTTGATTCTCCTTGCCAGTGTCGGATAATCAGGGAATGCGGGCCGTATGCTGGTGGATCAGCGCTGGCACCACCTGCTGTAACCTAACTCTGGCATAATGTGGCGGATCTGAAGCGTGCAGGGCAGCCAGTGGATCTAACGGCCCACTGAGGACGTCTGGCCGTCCAGTCACTGGTGGACAACCAGGTTTAAATGTGGCAGGCACGTTAAAGGGACTGTAGTGCTTTCCTCCTTTCGACGCCCCAACAGCCAGCCATCCATCCATCCATGCATTTTCAATACCTGTTTCTTCCTGAACTTAGGGTTGCAGGGTTCTGCTGGAGCCTATCCCAGCTGTCTTAGGGCGAAGGCGGGATGACACCCTGGACAAGTTACCAGTTCAATGCAAAGACAAACAACCATTCAGACTTCAACTCACAACCATGGACAATTTAGACTTTACAATTCACCTCACATGCATGTTTTTTGGACTGAAGGAGGAAGCCGGAGAACCTGGAGAGAACCCACACAGACAAAATCTCCACACTCCCAGGCCCAGAATGGAACCCACAACCTTCTTGCTGTGAGATGGCAGCGCTAACTACAGCACCGCTGGAAATACTTTATAAGAAAAAAACTGAGATGAGATTCTTGATTTATTTCTCATGCGACTTTCAAGGCTGCCAAACCACCTTGTTAAGTGCGTCCTGAGGCAATCTGCAGTTTCACCGCCATTAGCCAATCACGAACTTTAAGACTTTTGTTCTACCTTGCTACTCGTGCTGTTTGAGTGCAGCCAACTCACATCAGAATGTCTAATTGAGCCATGTTTCTTCCCCCCTGGAACCTGCGTTTTACAACGCTGTTCTCCCTCTGCGTGGCAACATGAATGGTGATTTGTTTAGAGTCACAGCGACACACAAAAAAATCAATAAAACTACAGCCGTGTGACAAAATAAGCGACGCCTCCTAAACGAGCTGTTTTGTATTGTGGCTGATGCCCTGAACGTCTCTGGAATGTGGCAGAAACTTCAAAAATGGCTTCTTTTATGATAAACACGATCATTCAAGTGAGGCTTTTTTTTCACTTAATATTTACCACCATTTTGTTTAGGATTATATTTATTCACTAAATCAGAGCGGTTTTCCCCTATGGCACAGGAATACATGACAGCCCAGTGTGTGCAGATAATGAACACAGCACCTGCACGCCGTCACGATGAGCGTCTGCTGCAAGGAGTCTTTTGAAAAAAAAAAAATCACGACATGCGTCGTATAATACGGCGGACACAAAGAGGGGCTTGTTCCTGCGTGTGCACGAGGAGAAACACAAGCCGGAGTGCATAGTTTCAACCCGACGCTCACTCCTGAAGCACTCCGAGTGTTTCTGTCTCTCAGGTCAGCACACAGGTGCAAGACTGCGGTTCTATCCAAAAAAAGAAAAAAAGCCAAAAAAAGGAAATAAAAAATTAAGTGCTCCTGTAATTGTTTTGCATTTCGGCACAACTAGTTTTAAAACAGGGAGTCGGGGGGGAAGTCTGAAAGTGCACATTTACAATTCAAATTTGTTATTTTTTTGTTTCATCAAGGATGTTGCTACTACTTCTCAAAACCCACATTAAAGTTGGTTTGTTTTTCCATTCAGAGAAACAGGATCGAGTAGATTCTTGTTGTGCAACATGTTGAGCCGTTTGCCGTTTTATAACATAATGGAAATGAAAAAAAAAACAATAAATGAAATGAAGACTGGCTGACTGTCACTATTTTTGCTTTGACGTCTCAAAAGGAAGCCAGAGCTTTCTCTCTGTGCGAACCAGACCAGATCTCTTTCTTGTCTTTTTTTTATTTCTATTTTTAAACGAGGGTGAGTTTCAACGTCGCCCCGTACGGAAATATTTGACTTCCGCTCTGTTCTCATCCTTTTTTTTTTTCTTCTTTTTTTTTCAAGTGACGCAGCAAACGCACAGCACAAAGGCAGGGCCCTCGATATCCCGCTGCAGATGTAACAATCCTACGATTTCTCCGCTCCCAGGGAAGAAAGCTATGACTAATAGCAAAGACAAGACAGGACACACAAAAAAAAAAAAAAAAAATGCCTTGCAACAGTCACTTGACGACTCGGTGACACGGCGCCGCCTTTGATTCCAGCAGCAGTGAGCGTCCTCAACGTATCAGACAAGAAGAAAAGGGGGAAAAAAAGAAGTCTGGAGTCATCCTTGTCAACAACATTTGGAGGAATGATAATAAAAAAAAAAAAAAGAGGACAGGAAGGGATCGTGTGAGCGTGGCGCTCGGCTCTCATTTCACGACAGAGTGGCGGGATTTTGTGACAGTCGCCCATTAGTTGTACACGTGATAAATCACAACACAACTGACTGCAGCCTCGACTAAACAACGCTCCAAGGCCAGAGAACTACCTCCTCTTCTTCATCCTCCTTCTCCTCCTCCTCCTCTTCCTCGGCAGCGAGTCGAGCTGGAACAGAAGGATCACTGACTGTGCAAACTGTTAATGGGGGAGAAGCGATGCGTAATTTACATGTAAATATCCCCCCAGTTTGCCGTGTTCAACTGCGCGGGAGAGAGATCTTCGTCTTACTTAAAAGAGCAGGTGGAGGCCGCTGTCAATCATGTGGCCGCGCTCGCACACATCAGGGACAACTTTTGTGGCAGAAAAAAAAAAAGCAACAGTCGGTCTCTTCCCTGGGTGACCGTACCATTCCTAACAACAATTATTACTCGGAACACACAACAGTCCCCCTGGAAAAACCCGCAGGGACGAAAAGCATTTCATTCTTTCCTCTCAGCTGTCCTCTTGCGTACCTCCGCCCCAACGCCGCCGCACGGCGCCCGAGTTTAAACGCAACAATCGTTTATGGAACATAACAAGGTCCGACTCCAGGCCCCGCAGCCCCGAGCGTCATATTTCTTTTCAGCGGACTGCTGAAGACAGCCGAGAGGGAAGAGAGAGCGCGACGGGACGGCAACGGGAGCGGACAATGTCGGCGGCAGATTTTTCATTCCTGATCACAAAGGCGGGGACTGTCGTCGAGAACCCGACGGTCGAGGCCGAGGCTCCGCAGACCTCAAAGAGCGGCGGGCAGAATGAAGCCTTGTTTCACACGGGAAGGGACCAGGAACGGGACGACTTGAGGATTCTCGTTTGCCGCCTCCGTGAAAAACACTTTCCAAAGCCGTCGCAGACCCTCTGGACTCCCTGGGATTCGACCTCCAGCTCCTCGAGGTCACGCTACACGCTGCCGCCAGTGCCAAGGGTGGCACTTGTGGGCGGCGGTCGTAAAACCCGGGTTCCTCAAAGATCTGGCCTCCCGCAGCGTGTCCTCAGAAGAATGCCACCATGGGCTCTGGCTGAATATAATCCAGCCCTTATTCTTCTCTTACCCCCCAATTTGCGCTCAAACTTTAACGCATTCACTTCAATCACTACACGGGGTGGCTGCACAGTTTTTATTCTTTCTTTGATTCTAATTTCTAGAATTTGTTGAGGTCCATCTCTGACACAATTGCTCCTAATTCTTTTTTCTGTAAGATCAATCCAGCTTGTTTTACTGTTTCGTTAACCAGAGGTGCCCATTGATTTACAACAATGTGATTTGGTGGAGGTCCAAAATCTGCTGCATGCATGAGTAACTCACCGCACGCCACTCACGCACACATTCAGGAGTGTGTGTGTCTGTGTGTGTGTGTGGGTTTTAAGCTTCTAAGTTGTCCAATCAGACGAGAGAGTTTGCCCTAGCTGCGTGTAGGGCCCCAACAATGATTCCCATGGGGTCCCAACTTCGCCTTTTGATTCATCCAAGTCTTGAATGCTTGTGAACTGCAGGACATTCAGATTAAGAGATTTCTCACGTTGGACTAATTAAAACGATTTCAATTGTGAGCCCACGCGACCCGTCTGGGTGTTAAGGCTTCTTAACGTGGTCAATTTAAGGATACAACATTTTTCATTTGGAGTCTCAATTTTGAGATGTTCTCTCTTTTTTTCCGACAGAGACGACGATGGTCAGTCACATTAGAGTGAAGGGGAGTCATGTGGAAATATACTGAACTGTTGTACCGCCACTACCGCCAACCGCTAACAACAGATGAGCTGCATTTTCAATTTTAAGCCTTACAAAACCTTGCCCCAGAAAGCTGTACACAATATCCACTGCTGGCTCTGCTCCCACACATGGCAGCTATTGTGAAGTTAAATATGGAGGCACCTGTGTGTAAAAAAAATAAATAAATAAAAACAAAATACTGCAAAACAGGAAGACGCTAATCACCAAACATTCATTTCTTTTTGTGTATTCCCTCAAAATAAAATGTTTAGACTGATCAATAATTCAATTCCATTTGAAAATTGATGAGGGCCCATTCAGATGGGAGAAGGTGGGCAACATGTGATTTAATCCCCTCTACAGTGGGATACTTTATCTTTAAAAATAAATTAATGAATGAATAAATCACAGAGCAAGTAGCCAATCCCTTATTTATGTGCCTCACATCATTTAGGGCGCGCTGCAGCCATTCCTATTCATGAGCCTGCTGTGGGGGCAACCGGGGACTTTTTGATCTTTCTCGCCTCCTGGCTATCAAATTCACACCGTGGCTGCTGTTTAAGGCGGTCCGTGAAGCCCCTGCGGGCTGTTCCACTCCGAAAAAATATTGAAATAAAGAAAAGAAGAAGAAGGAGCAGGTAGACAGGCTGGCAGGCAGCCCCGCCGTGCTGCACCGTTCGCGGAGCCCCGTAAATCTGAGCACCGTCCGACCGGGATGGGCTTGACTTGCGGGTTACCGTGCACGTTAGGAGGCGCAAAAAAAAATAAAAATAAAAAGCGTGCGTCGAAAACAGTCAAATACACCCAATCGCCTCCGTTCAGCCGTAGGCTCTCCTGCCGCTGCTGAATGATGTCCCCCCCCCCCTCCGCGACACCACCATACACTCACACACACAGCCATACAAATGTAATGTTCTTTAAAAATGAACGCACGCATCCCCGAGATATACGGGCGCTTACCATGCTGGAGACTCATCCAATGCAGCAGGGCCCGTTCCGTTGACAATTCGCCGGTGTACGGTGGAGGTGTCCCAGTAAAGACACACGCACACACGCGCTACAGAGCCCAGTCGCTGCTACTTTTCCTCCTTCCCTCCTGCCTGGTTTCAGCCCGGACGAGGCGACGGTACCTCCACTGGGCACGACGCGCTACGGCACGGAGAAAATTCCTCCTCGTCTTCTTCTTCCTCCTCTCGCCGCTACCGCTGCCTCTTCTCCTCCTCCTCCTCCTCCTCCTCCTCTGCTCTGCTCCTCCAAGGTGCCGACGCCGCCTCCTCTCCTCTCCAACGCCGCTGCTGGTTCAGCTTCACTCGGGCGCAGGCAGGTTCTCTCACATGGGCGAAGGCAGGCAGGCAAGCGGGTTGTCCGTCCGAGGATGCCCGTCAACACTCGCTCCACGCTGCCTGTTTTTTAAAAAAGAAAAAAAATTGCACAAATCCTCGCGGGATGGGGAAATGTGTAGGAAACAGTTTCGCCCCCACAAATGCACAACAAAAAGATAACCTCCTCAAACGGACACGGACTACTGACAGCCAGGCTCCGAGCTCCCGCAGCAGCATCTGAGATATTACGAGTCCGGAGCAGAGCGGAGCGAAGCGGTGAGGGGAGGGACGCAAGGAGCGTGCGTGGTCGCCCCCTTCGGTACTGCGGGGTGTAGGACCTGCTGCCAGTCCGCCTCAGCGATTAATGCTTCACAGGCAGACGTCAACAGTGCGCCCTGGCCTGACAGACAGACAGACATGTTTTGTTATAGTGATTGTTTTAGTTTTAGGATTGCAGTCACTTTCAGTTTCCTTGGTTTTCAGGGGCTGGGTGCTACTTAGAGTAACAGTATTGTTTAGACCAGATATTTTAAAATCTGCATAGGCATGAAATTCAGTGTAATTTGCCATTTGAGAATAATGTTTAATAATGACACGCCTGTTTTGTTGCAAGCAACAGAACTCGATTTATGGCAGAGATTAAAAAATGTCTACAAGCAAATGAAAACCGTTTTCATTTTTTCTTTTGCGTGGAAAAAATGAAAATCAGTATAAGTAAATAATTTCTCAGATACGATTCAAATTAATGCGTACATAACAAATCTCCATATATCTCTGATGCTTACATGCCAACAGATCTGCACTGCAACACGGAGAAAACTCGAGCAATGAATTTTATTTTGTGACACTACTGAGGAGTTTGGCAGCTATAAGCCGCAAGGGCTCATCATAGTATTTGACGGTGCTGGCAGCTAACAAGAAGTTTCTCTGCATTTTTCAGTCATATGTGTGACATTAAAGCCAAGAGAGACTCATGCGGAGGTGCATTAGATCATACCAACAACTCTGAGTTTGAACTTTATTCCCAGGGACGACTTGCTTTTTCATCTTGTTTTCATTGTCGGAGGATTTGATGTAGTTGATGTTTATGTTTTGCGACATGCTTTTCTAGTTTGCATCAAGAATCCAGCACACAGTGAGAGAAAAAAGTTATCCATGCTACAGCTGAAAATAATGTGTATCAGAAAATAATCTCATACACCTCATATAATTACCTTGCACAGGAAGAAAAATATATAATTTTGGGAGTTTTAAATGATGTCTGCGACTGACTCGGATTCAATTTTGTAACTAATTTCATTCTCTATATTGTGACAAAACATTGTGCAATTAATGGACACCTTCAATAGAAAATTGAACTACTCCACGTGTCGCGATATTGGGTTTTCTCATTGAGTCATTTTTCATTTTGTTGTGTGAGAAGCCATGGAGAGCACAAGAGGAATTTTCATTTAAATTTGTTGAGTGGATTGACTCATGGTGTCACAGAACTGAGATGTTGATGGTGAATTGTTCATTTTTTGAAATATTCAGATTTTTGTTTGTCTCCCCAGAGATACAGGGCAGTATAAATAATTCAAGTGGAAATTTGCCTGAATATCTCACTGGTTTTGATGGTATCTTAAATCTTAACAGTGAGATTTTACAATGGATTCAGGCGTGTCTTATAGATTGTAATTCTTTTTTTAAGCAACTTGCAAACTCGTTCTGCATTTTAATTTTCTGCTACAGGTTACTCAACAGTTCAATAAGTTCAGAAACTGAGCTTATTGAACTGTTGAGTAACCGAAGTAATCAACGAAGGAGGGGGGGCAATGAGACTCAAGGACACACAAATTATCAGAACGAGCAAAAGACTCAAGTATTCCAGCAGTTATTTTACCATTTCACATTATACCCAACATTTTATTTCCTCTTCACTTACACAAACGTCGAGCACCTCTGACACCAGAGTTGACTCGGTTCACGAACTAACGACCATCTGTCTTGTTCCACCGTGCAAAACTTTTGTCCGGCCAGGTTCTGATCCCAAATCCATTGCCATATACTTCTCTCAAATTCCCAACTTCTCCTTGTGGGTTAAAAAGCCCGGTCAAGAGTTCCTGGCCCTGGAAGTGTGTTTGGTCACCCAGAGAACAAGAGAGGGGCCATGTGTGGCCTTTAATTCACTGCATTGTCTGCCAAAAAGCTAATCTTGGCCCGGGCTCAGAGACTGAGCGCTCATGGGCCTTGAATGGAAGAGCGAGAAGTTAAATATGCTTTCAAATGTAAAACCGAGGACTGGGTGGGTATTGTGGCTGTGTCATTGTGGGAATGGGAGATTTGCACTCGACCCAGGAGACAGAAGAAGTGTGGGGGCATGGGGGCAGTGTGTTTTTATTTTTTTTTTACTTTGGGGCTCCGCATTCAAAGCTGGCACATGCAGCTGGTTTCTCACTTGGTATGCACTGGGCTCCATGTGATCCTGTGTGTGAAAATCAAATTGATGTGTCACATTGCAGGTCACACCGACGTCCATAGAGGAGTAGCAGCAGCGAGCTGCATGCATAAACCAAGGCCTGTTTACTTTTAGGACTTCTTTGTGCCACTTTTCTGCCGGCAGGGACAAACCACACATGCAAAGCTGATCAACACCTTCTGAAGCCTCTTAAGACCTGCTGCAAAAGTGGCAGTGACTGTTACTTTCTATTGCACCAATGGACCGGGTGCGGGGATTGAATGTGAAACTGTGATGGAAGTTGTTACGAATGACGAGAGAGCCACAAAGAATTATCACCAGACTTCTGCGGCTCCTCTTGGCGAGTGTCTCCCCTGCTAAAGCATTCTGGCCCACAACTTTTACTGTTTTGGTTCGCTCTCGCCGCTCTCATATTCGCAACAGGCAGATGCTTTTTGTGGGAAAGCTCTAAAACCCCCGCCGTGCACCGCCCGGCACCATAAACAGCAGATAGGCACAGTTAGAGGGTAGCAGGTGAATATAGCAGGGTATTAAAACGGCTGCTGGAGAGCAACATTTCCCGCAGGAGTTCGTAAGGGACCCCAAATAGAGATAATGCAGAGCCAACACAGTGACACCTGGCCGGGAATATTGGAGTACTTCTCCGCTTGGTTGACGACGAAGTTGCTTCAGTATTGCAGGTGATGTTGCCACTGTGTGCTTCTGCTGCAGGCAGAGAAGCTCAAAGATACACAATTAAAGGTCTCAATTAAAGCTAAAATATGTAAAATAAAATCTTTGGCCACATTTACTGGCAAAGAAAGTAACATTCTTTTGTCCCTCCACTTGATGTCTCAAATTCAATCTGGGATGTTTTTTATTCAAGAAAAATACAGCGCGCGGCCTTTATAAACTCTGCTCAGACTGCACGGCTGAGAGATTAACCTCGGCACTGACAGACACAGAGGCATATGAAGCTTTAAAATAAAATCAGAGAGTAAAGAATATAGAAAACAGTTCACATACAAAGGTAAGAAAGTAAAGTTGGTGTAAGGACTCAGCCCTCAAAGAAGAGGACATGAAGATGTATGCATAGTGAGTGCAATCACTGTGGTGCACAGATACAGTAACTGTGTGAATAAAGTGCAAATTCCAAACCGTCAGAGATCCTCTTAATCTTAAAGCCACAGTTACATTTAATATGTGCTTTGTGAACACAGAATCCTAAAAATAAACAAATAAACAAACATGAATGTTTTGCATGAAACAGGTGAACTTAATTTGACTGTTTATGAACTTTTGAATGTGCATGTCCAACTGCTCAGTGCTTCATACTTACTACATAACATGCTGTTGTCTAACTAGGTGACAGACCACTGAACGTTCTAATGATATAAGTTTCAGAAAGTATTTTGTTGACACGTGGCTGAATGCTGTATGGTTATCATGAGATTTTAGTCCGTAGTGCAGCACTCTAAAAATATCCCAAGAAAAAAAAGAAAAAAACAGAACTACGTGTTTGCTTTTGGATCAAGGCTTAGTGGTGTATTTCAAATTATATGCCCCATAAACCTCTTAATTAGGGAATATTTTGCGATGCTGTGCTTCTGCTCCCTTTCTTCCTTTTCCCTCTCATTCACCCTCCAATTTCTTTGTTAATGAACAATTCAAAAGGATAAGAAAAAAAAAGCAAAACACAAGCGCGCTGGGGTTCTTTTATTTGCCATTATGCCATCAAGCATTGGCAGCATTTGGAGGTTTGGTATCTTATCTGCCGCAGCAGAAAGACATTTTTGGAAGATGAGCACTTTCAATTTAAATCCCTCCCAAGACACAAAGCACTATTAGTCGTATTCTTGCTTAAGATAATACCTCGTCAGGCCGAGTCTAAATGTCGGGTGCTTGCTGAAATGGCTTGATTTTCAATATGGTTTCAAGTGATGGTAGGGAAGCAGGGCGGTAAAAAAAAAAAAAAAAAAAAAAAGCTTTGCAAAATATGTTTCAGCATTTTTCTGTTTAAGGAGGTCGAAAATCCGCCAGCACAAGGTCAGTACTCAGAGCCTTACAATAAAGTTTTGTTGTCGGTCATAAAGAAAAGACTGTGGAGGTATCAAAACTAACACAAGAGGGAATATTTACAGCTGCAATGCAGCAAAGTGCTAAAAGTCTTAGGATGATTTTCATGCAGTTGTTTTTCAAGCAGTTAAACCTAAGAGGAATTTTATCGTAAACACGCATTTATGAGGTTTGTACAAAAATGGAATGTTTGTTGAGACATAAGGTAGGCAGGGGAACACAAAAAGCAAACAAACTAAAAAACAAAAAAAAAACCAAGGGGTCTCATTGCCCTCAAACAATAGAACAACTTAGGATTTATTTAAGTTTTTTTTTATTTTTTATTTTTTCAAGATTTCTAAGTATAAACCACTTGTTTTCAACGGGGTCCTGATCAGGCAAAACAAACAGTTGAACGATACAAAAATAAAGCAATCACTTTAAAACAAGACAAAAGTATTTAGAAAATGAATGAATAGGCTCATAAACTCTCCTAAACCAACACAAATGTCAGACTCAGAAATATAAAATCTATCTACCTAAGAAAATACAGGTTCAGAGCAAGAACAAGTAACTGAGAAGTAACTATACAAAGAAGTTTAAACAAGAAAAAATATGACATGAGGTTGTGGATTTCAGCTCATTCTGTAATTCCTTTCCGTCTGATGGTACATTCTACACAAAAGGATGTCAACCAATTTGTCTCAGAATCCGGGGAACAGTAAAATGAATTTTAAAAAGTTGATAAATTTGTCAAAGTGAATGATGATGAACTAAATGGAACTAAATGGAACCAAATTTTTTTTTGAATATAAAGGAAAACTTAATAGAATGCATTTGAAAACAAAAAGCAACCAATGAAAATGTTGTCTAGGGTGAAGTGCAGACAAATGTGAATGTGAAGGGAAAAAAATCCACCAAATGAAAAAGCACATAGATAAGTGCCAACAACCTGAAAACAGCAACCTAAAAAAAAAAATGAGAATACAAACAAAATACAATAGATGCAGGAGGGGGGGGGGTTGGCAGTATTAGCCCTGTTATTCTATCATCCAAAGACAGTTCAATTTATCATTGACAAGGTGCATCATGGGGCTCCTAAACACTTTGGTGTTACCACCTGTTTCATCTCCCAGCTCCCCTTCACGCAGTGGGAGACCACTGACCAGTTCTCCTCCACTGGGAATTCTCTTCTGGTCCAGTGAACCCTGCTGTTTTAGCAGCACTTTGTTGATTGCAATCTCTTTGGCATTTGCTTGTAGCATCATCACATCTTCCTCCAGGGGGTGTTTATGAGGTAGATGGTCATTTGTTTGGACTGCCATCCACAGGGTGTGATGACACGTAACCTCAGTTGAACCTTCTTCATTGAAAAAAAAGTATCTTGCTTTGTCTCACACGCCTGGACGTCTTTGTGGAGACGGCAGCGCCTCCCACGTTTTTAATATCCAGAGGCTTTACGCCCGGCGTGAAGCTACCATCCACAGTTTCAGGACTCATTACTCCTTCAGGTTGAAAAATAAAACCCCAGAGCACTTAACCTTTGACCTTTTCCTGATGACTCAGAACCAGTGAATCAGTGTCAGATGTGGATGGTTGATTTAGTGTGTGAAAGGGCGGCAATCACCCACAATATGCTACTATTGCCAGCCAATGCGCTTTATTCACAGACTACGTCTTCCTGGTACTATGTTGCTTTTATGTGAGCCTCATCTGACCAAGAATCGCCTTCGTAGCGCAACAACACATCAAAAGTGCATCATGAAACAAGACAGTTTTCGGCGATTTGCATTTCTTTTCTTTGAATATTGGATTTAGCCGACACATTCATTATGATTCGTTCCAGAAGGTGCCGACAGGAAGTCTGAAAATACTTTGTTAGTCTGAAGACTGTGCTAAATAGCAGCGAGAGAAGAAATTAAGGTCACAGTGACAGTGGAGAATAACACACACACACACACACACACACACACACAATCCAATATTAAAGAGGTTCCCTGCAGTAAGTTTTATATTGGAGAGAAGGCTTATAATAAATAAATAAGAAAGCTGTTTCCAACACTTATTTCAGTGTGGAAGAAAAAAACGAAGCCTGGTCACAGTTTTGTTCAGAAATAAAACTCCCCAGCTTCTCTGAAGCTAAAGCAAGGCCTCGTGTTATTCTCACAGCAAGAACAGAAGGACTGTTGCATCAGGAGTGGTTAAGCAAGGATAACGAATGAATGTTTTAATTATTTATCTTATATGTATTATATTTTCTATTTCAAAAGAGAACTGTGTAATTGACTCATTGAAACTCGAAACCACGTTAAAAGTGGATGGATGGAGGAAGGGCTTGATAGATGGAGGGATGATGGATGGATGGATGGATGGAGGAAGGGATTGATAGATGGAGGGATGATGGATGGATGGTTCAAAGATTTCTTGGAACCACCAGTTTCCCAGTAATCTCGTGCTAAACCTGACTGAGCGAGGACCTAATGCGGCTCTCGCTGCAGCAACACAATCTCACAGACAAGAAGAGAAGCTCTCCTCACACTAATTTACCTATCCAGCTCATTGGTCTTGATTTGAGGTCACATTTGGACCTAGCAATGTGTATTGCAATTAGAGCAACTGAGAGACGCAAACGCACCTCCCATTATTCTCCAGCCTCACTTTCAAATTGGCCAATTGACGACTTCGTCACGACCGGCTCTGTAAACAGCGATCCCGTTCAGAGCTCGCCGCCGACACTAAAAAAAGGAGTAAGAAACTGATTTTCAACATATTTTTCCTTCAAGGCTCGACCGGGAGTAAAATATCACTTTCACTTCTTTGCAGGCTTTCAATTTCAGCCACCAATCCGAAGCTTTCTTGTCAAACCAGGCCCAACTTCTGTCGCAACTTTTTTTTTTTCTACACGGCCAAAAACTTTCCCTTCCCTTCCCTTCATCTCCAACCCCTCCCGCACCTGACTTCTAGAAATTGTAATTTCCAAAGTGTTCCCCATTCAAACTGCAATAGGATCAGTGCTCCAAGCTGCCGCCACATGATTGATGAAAGATTAAAAGGATTGTTGAGATTGAAGGCCCAGTTAGCTCACCGCTGACGTCCATTTTACCCCCCCGTCCTTGCGCTTTTGCGAGCGGGGCTGCCGCCATGCAGATGAGAAGATTACGGCGCAGAATGACAATATTGTGAAATGGTTGCGAGAAAGTCTCGGGGACACGGCAACAGTGGTGGGGAGTTGGGGAGGGTAGAGCAAGCAATCATTTCTAATTGGACCGTCGAGAGCCGGTGTCAGCCGGGCTCACTGAGGTGACCAGGAAAACGATTGTTCCTGGAGAACAAAAAAAAAAAAGAAAAGAAAGAAGGGACAACTTGTGATGAAAGAAGAAGAAGAGGGCGCGAGGTTCGGAACGGCGGCGCATTCATGTGACACTAGAACGATCATGTAACATTTAACTCCTCAGGAAACGTATGGCAGCTTCTTAATAAAGAAAAATGGCCTTACAGAGAGCCAATTATCACCTCAAAGCATTCCAACGTGACTTCTTGCTGTCCTTCATGCATAAGTACATTTGATTTAAATTATGCAGTGTAGGTGGGTAGTATGCGTTTGTGCAATTTCTTTTAAATACATCTGGGGCTTTTTTTTTTATCTCCTATGAAGACTTCGCTTTAAGATTCATCCGTTTAATTCAAGGTCTTGAATTTGTCTGTCTTTTTAACACGTGAAAAATGTATAGGTGGCGAGCTGTCGGTTCTGTTCCGCCCCCCGGTTACACATGTCAGAAATATTCATAATTACAGACACGCTGCTAAATAAAGAGGCGGCAGTAAAGTGAAATGAGGTGGTTACGGATTATTTTCATGCAGCAGGAAGTTCCAAGTGTCATGAAATCACGCGGGGCGTCGCCTAACTCCGGCACTTTTAGGTGTCATCAAGGTAATTACCGTGGATGGAATCACATCATCACTATCAACGCATCTTAATAGCAAATTTATTCGATTTATGCACCTCGTGCCGCAGGTGCTGTGCCTGGTGAAGGCCGGCCTCGCTCAGCCGCTCGTTGGAAACTAAAATTGCCGGGGTGAGCTTTCGCCCTTGAATTCCTGTCATCCTGGCGACCGGATCCATTACTCTTCGGAGGCCGCGGCCGTGATTAGTGGCGGCCGGTGGAGGCGACGACGGCGTGTCTGTCAAAATCAGGTTTCAGCTCGGCACCGCCGCGCTGTTGTCTTAATATGAGCTGAAGGGTGGCGTCAGGGTCTGAGGTCAATCCAGCGGTTCAGCTGTGCGTTAAGTCTCGGGAGCCTAAGCCCACTCACCGTTGACATTTATTAATACGCAGCACACCCTTCAACGCCACCCCCTTACCCAACTCCCAGGGGGCAGAAAATAGCTGAGACTTGTCACGAGAGACACCTCCAGGAACAAGCGACTCTCTTGCACAGTGTCGCAGCTGCGCTGATCCATGCGGATACGTCGGATGACACACTGAGACGAAATGTAAAGATCATTCACTCGCTCTGACTGTACAGGAGTCGACGTGCACACAACACATTCACATCTGCAGCCGATGGAGAAAATTTAGCGAGTTTCTCCGAATCCTCTGGGTTCTGTAGATAGATAGATCTATAGATAGATAGATAGAGCATTTATGCTAGTAGGTCATTAGCACTGCTGGAACTTAGCATTGTCGTAATTTCTTGAAACACCCCCAACTTCTCAAGTGGCTAACAGTTGCTAAACACTGCTAACCACTTGCTAGCCACTAGCATGTAAGTGCTGCCCCTCTAGCTAAGCAGCTATGGCACTTTTCTGATGAAATTCTGTTGATGAAAATACGGTATTTTATCCACATGTGCAAAGTTCACTGACAGAACTTTTAGTTACAGACAGACCGACAGACGAACAGACAGACAGACAGATCCATCAGCGTCTGAAACTCTTCTTCTTGTCATTCAAAACCCATAAAAGGCACATGACACCCATGCCCTTCCTTTTCCATTTTGTACACATGTCACATATTTTTATCGCTCTGTCCTTTTAAATCCTCTTGTTTTCTCACTCCTGAGACGCTTATTGACTGTTATTTTGAGCTTTTGTTGGAGGCACTTTCGTGATGATTAGCAGCCGCCTCACGAACGCTAATGGACTTAATAAATGGACTTGCAGCTTTATAGCTCTTTGCTAATCTACCACCTACTCAGAGTGCTCCGCAACATTTGAACACGCGTACATTAATGGCGGCACTTGGTATCCAAAGTGCCCAACAGTATTTCTACACTTAGCCATTTTTTTTTTTTTTTTGCGCCTTTGGAACCACCGTTGGAAGCAATTTGTGGACAATTTGACAAGCGGCCAGCGCTCGGGCTCCAAACACCGACCCGCCGATTAGCGGACGACCTGACTCAAGATCCTATTAAAGAAGGGAACACGTTGAGAGTGAGACAGAGCAACGCCTCGGACCACTTCACCGCGTGTTGCCTGAATATGAATGCAATCAGGACTTTACTCTGTGAGTACCAGTCTCTTAAGACCGGGCCATTAGCGAGTGAACAGTGACTGTAGTCTGGCCTCATCCACAGCACCATCCCTCACAGAAAAAAGGAAAAAAAGTGTCTGAGTTATGACGGGCAGAGAGGGTTTGGGGGAGAGAAGGCAGGGGGAAGCTGTGCTGCTGGCTTGTAAATGAGTTGGGTGAGTATCGGACTCGCCATGCGTGTCATGAGGCACCCGTCATTACTTTTACGGGCGTGATCTGAGTCACAACCGAACACGCCGGCTCTGACTCAGAGGGGATTAAGTGGGAGCAGGCCGAGATGTTTACGATGTAAATACTGTCGGCCTGACATGGAATACATGTTAAAATCTCTCTGGCCAAAGCGGAGGCTCGATTATTAATCGGAACGGGGTACAATCATCCACAGAAAGATGAAACATCGCTGTGCAGTGCAGCCTCACTGCAGCTTTACTCTTCGTAAAAAGGCTTCGTTCATTTGAGGTGTTGGCTCACCAGTTGAGATTCAGATTGTCTCCTGCAGTAGGGACCAATATGCCGTGTGCAGAGTGCGCTCTTGGACACGACAGGCTAAGCTAGTGCACAATACATAATGCATAACACTGCACATATGCTCCATGGACAAAAAATATAATACCATGTACCTTATAAAGTGGCTGAGCTGAGTGTACAGTACCTATAAAATTCCAAGGCTGACAGCCTGGCAGTATTGTGCTTTCAGAGCAGTCGCTAAACAAATTCCTATTCTGATGTTTTGAAATTCAGCAAGTGGTCCTCACCACGTCTACACACCTAAACACATTGAGCTGCTGCCAGTTGATTGACTCTTTAGCTGTATTTGTGGTAGCATTTTACCTAATAGAAAAAAAAAAGTGGCCAGTGAGCGTATTTTAGTATATTATTGAGTAGTCTGTGCTGTTGAACTTTGATTATTTAATCATCCTGATGTTGCAATATCTACCTGTATTATGTCAAATAATTTGTCCAAATGGAGCAGATGAATTTAAACCCAAGAAAAAAAAAAAAGACAATTTATGTTGAGTCAATGATGTTCATGTACAGCTCTGACTTTAATAGCTTCAAATTATTATCTGATTCCCTCAAGCCCTGATATGAATCCATGTAGGAGTTTTCTATTTTTAAAATATGAAAAGAGAGATAGAGAGACAGTAAATCACGGTAATACCATCAAGGGTGGCTTTCCCTGTGGAAGCTCATTATAGCATCTGGTGGGAGGAAACAATGTGCAATCAATATATCGGCGCTGCTTCGAATATGGAATGTTCAACCGCCTTCAACGCAAAACAAACCATCTGGAATTTAAACGCTGGAATTTTCCTGAATCACAGTAAGAAAAGGTAACTCAACTGCCATGTGAAGGAAAACATATCTTCAACTGTCACACCAACAAACCAGAACAGCCTTTAATTCTTGCAGTAACTGCCAAAAGTAAAAAATAAGAAAGACAACTGTCTTTTTATACCAACTCCGCTTTTGTGCTTCAAGTACGACTCTTTGAACGAGTCAAAGATTATTGGGCTGGCAAGGAACGACCTGCAGGGGCTGCGAGCAGAGACTTAGCAGCGATGCAGAAGAGCTCCGGCCTATTAAGTATTGACCAGCCAGATTGTGTTTCCGCCCACCCGCTTTATTTCCTCCGGCAGAAGAAGATGGTGTGAGATGACCCGACCCGTCATGTGACCCCGTCCAGGGCAGCACCTGTGGAGAATGGTGCGCCTGATAAATGAGTCTGCGGTGACGAGCAGCTGATGGAGTGGCTGGCAAAGGTCATGACAACGGGAGGAGGGAGGTGGGAGGCTGGCGAGGAGAGGCGGGGGGGGGCTGTATCTCCATCCCTGCCCTCTCATTTCGATTTGGAGCAACGCCGCCTTTTGCAAATGGCTGACAACCTCAGCCAAAGGTCAACCCCCCCAGGTGCCGCCCGAATCCATCATTGGGTCCAGACTTTATCTTCTCTACTAGCTGGGGATCGGATCAACCTGTTGGCTGGAGCGCCGCTGCTTCAAACCGGAGGTCGTCTACCTGTTATTTAGTGCAGCCGGGCGCCAAATTAGATTGCATGCTCCTTGCGCTTAAGGTATAATCATTAGCTAATAAGGTCCGGTAGGGTTGATCGTGGCAAGAAATGCCGGAGGGGTGCACTTTCTTTTTTTTCTTTTTTTTTTACCCCCCACATTTTTGGGATATACATCACTCGTAAAATTGGGGAATTTCGACTTTGAAGTTAAATTTCAGAGTACATTTAAAATGTTGGCAGAACCCCCTTTTTTTTTTTTGAAGATATTATTAGAGAAAATGTTGGATGTTGGGCATCTATTTTACAGGACACACAATTCAATTCAATAATTTCAATAATTTCTCTACTAGACATGGTAGAAAGTGGGAAGGATTTTTGATATGATATCGCCGGAGCGTGAGCTTCACCCGTCTTCCGTGGGAAAGATACAAAGAGATGGGATGAAACAGAGGCGGAACAAGGCCAAAAAAAAGCCACTTTGTATGTCGCCGTGGACATCTGGCAGCACGTGCAGGCACAGAAAACAACTGACCTGTGTGCCGCCTGCACTCACCCATATTCACAAGTGAAGATGGATAAAATGTCATCTCTCCAACAGTCACGGGGCGACCGAGGGGGCCCCACCCCCGCCAGCCAATCTGCGGCCCCGCACAGAGGAGGCAGGTGTGAATACTTTGAGAGTAATGCCCTTTGCTATCTCTCCCACAACATTTGCATCACAGAGAGCAACAGCGAAATGTCAGCATTCAATCAATTCAAATAATTCCAACGGCGGAATATAAAGCACAACGTATCCATGGTGTTGATAGAAAAATATAATGGAATGACCCCTCGTTCCCCCAAGAAAGAGTGAAAAACTCATTTATTGCATTGAGTCAGTTTTAGAAAGGGACAATGTGAGGGGCAATTCATCCATGGAAATTAAACATATCCCCCGGGAAACATTTCTAAATATGCAGAGAAGTTGGGGGGGTGTTTTTTTTTTCTTATTATCCTCTCTTTTCCTTCTTTTTGTGAGTGCTGCAAATGGAACAACTTGTAAAAATGGTGGGGAGGTTCTTTGTTTGCATTTATAATTTAAAATCTGACTTGCTGCAGCTGAACATTATTCGTAGGGTTTTTTTTTTTTTTCATTTTACCCGATTTTATTTATTTTTTTATCAAAGAAACGCAGCGCAAGTAATAGATGATAACGGCACTGAGCTGTTGAGCAAAGCCATTTTACAACAGCCTATTGAATTTCACCCAAGTTCACATCCGGAGGTCATTAGGGAGCCCGGCGAGTGTTTGGTGGTGCGTTCCGAAGCCACTGGTGAAGATTGTTTGGCTGAGTTCTTAACTTCATTAATGCGCACGGATTGCTCCAAGACGCCGTCGTCAATGCTAATGAGCATATTAGTTTGCTCCGAGGCCAGCCGCTGTCTTTTGATCAAGTTAATATTGGTGGAAGATGCAGGGAGCCGAGCGCCAGGAGGACAGAGGTGAGGGGGAAAGAGGTGTCTTTAAATCGAAGCTGTGTTAGGCTCCTCCCCTTTTCTTAACAGGCCTGCCTTATTAGGACAGGTGATTAAATGTGTCTATTTGTGTATATACACAGGTACATACACGATAGTATATACATACGTATGTAAATATGTATATATGTGTATGTATATCTATTTATCTATCTATCTATATATATAAACCCCCATTTGCTTAAAAAGAGTAAATCTGGGTTGAGTTGTTTTTTTGGAACAATTCAAAGGTCATTTGTGCCCTGTGTGATGTCACAAAGGTTACTGATTCCTCACTGACTCGTCTCACGACACCCCCAACCAGGTGTTTGCTGCGCCCTCTGAGGACACCTCAGGGCCACCGTGTCTTTGTGCCCTTCCCAACACGTGGGAGGTCGAACAAAGCAGGAGTTCTGTTAAGTTTCTGCTGGAGGCTGTAAACAGACAGCTGCTCTGCGAATATACCCAAAGAATAAAAATCTGTGTAAAGGTCTTAAAATTGCGATCAGCTCAGGAGCTGAGGCTCAGAAGACTCATGTTCTCTGCCGTTGCTTTAACGCCGCACTACCGAGAGCAGCGAGGCAGAAAATTACCGGAGCATCTCGGCAACCTGAAAACACATCTCCACTGTGATGGCAGGAATACAGCACCGTTTACAGTGCAAACTTACATTTTCATGCATAGTGATGTGCCTTCACATTGATGCTGCAAACCTGCTGAGAGAAAGCGACTGCCAAGCACAGTGGGGGGTAGTGGCATTTCTCTCCGATTCTGACAGTCTCGTTGCTCAACACAGACGGTGCAAGTTGTAAAAGTTTGTACAAATTCAGCAGTGATCCAGTCACGGACACCCGAGAAAAGCGAGTAGATAAGGCAGAGAAAAGGACGCCGTGTGTGTTGAGAGATAGGGGTAGTTTGGAGGGGGAAAACAAAAAACAAAAAAAGTGCATCTGTCTGAACCTCAGTCCATCCGTCCCCGCCTGTCAGAGAGTGACTAATTTCCGAGCGGGAGCCAGGCACCAGCGGGCCGAGCGCCTCGGGGTCAAACAGCTGCCGGGGTCAGGCAGAGGTCGTGTGTACTGCCTGGGAGATAATGGCCGGGACCTTACCTGACACGCTGCGCACACCACCTTGTTACAGGAAGCCCGCATTTGATCAATCACACTGGGAGTCATCGCCGAGCGGCCCAGAGTGAGCGCCGAGCGCCGGGTACTGCACTACCGCGGCGAGTTGGGCCAGAAGTGACTAAGTATCCATCTGCGAGGGAGAGCAGGCCGTGATTCATGTCCCCAGCCAGAGAGCCTGTGAGGGAAAAAAAAAAAAAAAAAAGTCTCGCTCATACGTGGCCTCAGGGCACGTGACACCGTCTCCCGGATCCTGACTAATCACAGCAATAATGTCGCACCGCCTTAGTTAGAAAAACCAAGTGATGGTTTGGAGGTAGATCTCAGTGAAGGGCGTCTCGCTCGCAGTGCTTTTTTTTTTTTCTCCTCTGCTGTATTTTTTAACTGGGAAAAAGTCTTTGGTGCCCCTGCTGGAGGTGCCATCAATCAATCTGAAACTATTTGTGTCCCGGTTTTAAAAACAGTTTGGATTTGACAGATTAAAGAGAGTTTAAAATCTGCCGTTAAGGCGATAACAGAATTCTGAATTACTGTTGTATCTGATCCAAAAAGAAACACTGTAAGTGCAATCAATTGATCACATTTCTTCATTTCTATCTCCTGCAGAGCCAAAGCACTGCTGCTGATTGGGGCGCAGGTAATTGACGGACAAGGCCAAGGTCAGGCGCTGCATGGGATTGGTTGTTAGTCAGCGTCACAATCAGAAGGAGACAGAATAAGGATGAAGCATAAGAAAAATCTGCATCAAAGAGCAGCCAGAGTGTGTGTGATGTCATGAGTAGAGCGACAAATACGCTGCTCTCATTGTGTATGTTTCCTTTAACTTACATCGAGAATGAATTAGTGTTAAAAATGTTCTGGAAACAACAAAATTAAAAAAAAAAAAAAAATTGCTCTATTTTGGAGAAGAGAGTTTATTTAAAATCACCATTCTTTTGTTTTGTTTTTTCAAAATAAAAATTATTTCCTCTTACTTTCAGAAATCAGGAGTGTCACCGGCAGCGACGTCTGTTGCCTTTTTCGACGGGAGATGAAAATGTTTGAATCACTGAACAGCGCAAATAGCATCCTCTTATCAGGAGATTACAAGCTGCTATCTCGTGTTAATCAGATTATTTTGGTGTTTTCAAGATAGACGCGGAGCAACCTTGTTTTCCTTCCTGCTCGTTTTCCATCTTAGCGCCGCGCGCTGCCAGCTGTGTGCTATACTGCGGCTGTATTGCGCCACTGATTTAATCATGCAAAGACATGAATCATAAAGCAACAGCTGTAGTTACGGCTCGCCCGCCGCATATAAAGCTGCTGCCACGCACACGTCACTCATGTATGATGGATGCAGTTGCTACTAAAACTAAACCATGATTAACAAGTGGCGTCGCTTGAGTGATTTCAAAATGTCACGCTGTCCTTCACCAGAAAACGCATAAGAGACGAACCGAGCAGAAATATTGAGGACAGATTGAGCGCAAAACCATACGGCGGCGCAGCTGAACGGACTGAGGGAGATAAATAATTATCGTCGCCAAATTAATTTAGGCCAAGCTAGACTATAATAATAAAATGCCCCAAGTTAGGGAGAGTAAACTATTTCACGCAGAAAGATATTAATTTCACAGCGAGGGGTTCAGACACTGCGGATTTAAAAAGCTACACAGGACCCAGAAAGACCTGATTACAATATTTTCATGTCGCCATCCGAGCATATTGTAATTCAAAGGCAGAAAAAAAAGAATAATAGCTCTTTAGTGCCACGGATTCGATGACAAAACAAAGATAATTAACAGTGGCACCAGAATAGCGCAGGGTAATGATCCCTTCCTGTTGTATCCAGCAGCTAGCAGCGGTGATAAAGGTAAATATGAGATTACAGGTTCGCCTGCTCCAGAGTGAAGTGCGCTAAAATTGCTACCTCCTCCTCAAATCCCGTCATCCAGCAGTTGCTCCTGTAATGACTGTTCGTGCTGCAGATCACAGAATTCAAAAGACCTCGCAAGGCAGCTGGATGGAACTGATTTCAGATCCGTCATGAAAAGCTCCCATCTAAATCTTGTTCCGACGATCAGACGGGGCCAATCGGTTCCCAAATGGGAGCAAACAGGCAGTCATCATTTTGAGCTTTTGCTTTGACAAAACAGGAAGCCACTGCAATCTTTGCCAACAATGACAGCAAAGACAGGGATGCTCATTTTCTTGTTTGAAGCCTTGAGACGATTGTGAGGTTTTGAAAATCCCACTGAGTCAGCAGTTTGTGAAATACTCAGACCAGCTCGTCTGGCACCAACAGCCATGTTCACCTGACCTGATGCTCATCTTAAGGTTCGGCAATTTATGTCTAGTTGCTGCAACACTGACGGGTGAGATATCTGTGTTTTCAAAGATGTGCAAATCATTCTTTCTGGTGTGTTTTCATGATAGAAGCTGACCTGGGCGTGAATACATATCACATGATGTTTTGATTTGCGCATTTGTGTTTTTGTACCACGCACAGGACACGTGAAGCTAATCAGTCAGCAAGGCGCGCTTCTAAATGAGACACGACAACCTCCGTTTGATCTCGTAACAGGTAATTACTTTGATTTGAGAAGAATTCACCTCGTTTGACTTCTTCCCACCAAACTGTACACGTTTATCCTTTTAGCCTCCGCAGCGCCTGCGTTTTGCTTCCCGGTGTCAGCATCGTTTTCACGGGTCTCTCGTGAACAAAGGGGGGAATCAGGCGGCGCTCCTCGGATTGCTGTGAAGTTCATACGCGTCTTTTACAAAAGAAGGGATTCAGAGGCGCGCCTGTGGCCGTTCCTGGCTTCCTTTTATGTCAACAAACCTCTGGATGCTGCAAAGAGTGACAATAGCGTGAGACTGATGAAAGCGTCGGCCGTTTGGGGATAAAGGGCCACGTGTTTCCTTTAAGGTGTGCATTACCTCCTCGTAAAAATGAGCTGCAAAAAATTGCTTTCAGTAACGTGCGCCAGCGATAACCAATTATGGTCTGCGTGTGATAAGAGCCTGCAACCTTTTTTTCTTTTCTATTTTTTTCAAGCTGATAAGCCCAGAGAGGAATCCTGGGCTTCACTGACTGAAGAACTGCAGTGGTGGTTAGGCAGACAGGGGGCGAAGCTGCCGCTGCTGCTGCTGCTGCTGCTGCTGCTGCTGCTGCTGCTGCTGCTGCTGCTGCTGCTGGTCCTCTGCTCGTGTGTATGTGTGCATGTGCGTGTGTGCATTTAACGCTGAGAGAGCAGCTGGGAAAACATTTCAGCGGAGGCAGACAGTCCAAACTTGCCCTCATCTAACAGCTGGAATAACACACGGCCTGATTTAAGGTCGTCTAAATCTACTTTTGAGGGAATACAAATAAATCTCGAATTATATGGAAAATATCAGCGGGGGTTTAAAACCTGTGATATGTATTAGCTTCTGACCTCACAGTGTCGGTGGAAGGTTTATGTTAAACATATTGCTGCTGTGAGGGTGCGGGGGCGGGGCTACAGTGTCAGATGTGTGAAAATATACACACATCTGCTTCTATGGTCTGGTGAGTGAGAATTAAGACCTCATCTGCGACATTTCTTTAATACAAACAGAGCTCTGGCCTAGTTGACAATATTTTCTTTTCAAAGAGAAACCATTTATTTATTTTTTCGGTCATTCTAAAATAGCTCGGAAACTTGGGCCGGGTGGCCACTTTCAAGAGAACAGACGGCGTGATTCAGACTGGCCAATAAAATGCAGCCAGACGTCTCGTCTGTTTGGCTTTCTTTTGGGGGGACTTCAGTGCGAAGCTGAGACTGGTTCAACTTTGCAACAGTCAGCCTCTAACTGCAGCTGCCACTGCTGTCACGTAACATTTGGGCGCTAACACGAACAGCTACACAACTCAACGCTGCACTGCAGGTCCCCGTTTTGTTGACAGCGTGACGCCCCCTGCCACACAACTGAGCTCCGGTGGGATTTGATATGAATTCCGCTCATTTATTTATTCATATGGTAAAAGACTAAAAGTCGTATAAATATGTTAATCAGGCCTGAATCTCTCTTGTGCAGCACTGACAGTAACAAATCACACACAAAAAAGAGAAGGGGCTTCACTGCTGAATCAGTGGCTGAGTCTCTGCACATCCATCCAACAGGGTGGCTCAAACTGAGGTCGGCGTCCTGATACATTGACCAATATCCTTCCAGGTTGCAGTCAATGTGTAAAATGATCTCAAGCTGCTTCTTTGAGCCGATGATCTGCATTTTAAGAACGGAGCTGGAAGGTTCCAGGGACGAGTCGTCGCCATGAATCCGTAATGCAAAAATTTAACAACATAAATATTTATGTAGCTACTAAAAGTCACAGCATCACAATGAGGAAGTGTGGTGATTAGCCCACCGAGGGGAAGAGAAGGGGTGGATTTGCAGTGAATCTCCAAGGCGCCATTGTTCCGTCTGAATACAGGTTCTGATGAATCCCTTTGTGGCAAGTGAGCAAATTGGAAGAGGTTGTTGAAAGAAGTTATTGCATGTAAATGTGTTTCGGAGTGAATGAGACACTGGCTGATATTGTTCTATACGCACAGTTTCTGCTTGAGCTTCTGAGTTAAATTACAAATTGACAGTAGCAAGGTGTAGGTGCATAATAAGCCTACCACCTCTCTAACACCTGCAAGCACCACACTTACAGTTGAAAGTCCCAGTGCTGTTCACTTCAAGGTATGGCTCCAATTAAAATGATATGAGGCATTGTTATCATTTTGTTTTTTTGAATATACATATAACGCTACTTCCTTTCACGAATGCGTTTCTGCAACATACAAAGCTTTGTAATTTAGCTGTTTTGAAATGTTTTTGCAAATGTGAATTATTATTTTACATTACATTGGACTAAAGAGTATTTAACAGTTCTTTTACATGAGGCTTTTAGATTTAATTAATTCCGCAAATTCAGCATCAGAGGCAATCAGCATTTTTCCTGCGTGATCTACAAGAGATATATTGCAGCAAACAGAGCAGACAGCCAAGCATGATAAGTTGCCGGTTGATACTTTGCATCCACAAATTAAATAGTAAATCAACAAGCCGGGACGATGAGGTTGGCGGGGGGAGAGATGGGGGGTTGATGGGCCAGAGGGAGGCTGAAAGGAAAACTGTCTCCGGCTCCCTCGACACAGAAAATTAGTCGCATATCGAGTTCATCTCCATCAACACGCTCCAAGCAAGCGAGGCGAACCTCTGATCGAAAGACGTGAACTAATACTCTCAGTGTGTGACTGTCTGTGAAAAGTGCGTAGGCAAGTGCTCATTCTGGGGAAGTGCATTACTAAAGTCAAATTAAATGTGGAGAACAGAGAGCATTCATTTCTTTGGTTGTTTTTTTTAATGGCTTTCTATTGAAGTAAAGCAAAAAAAAAAAAAGTGGGCTTTCTCTTCTGGTGGGTCAGGGAGAGTTCACGGTTTATTTAACTGACCAAATAGACATGCAGGGAGCAAAGAAAAGGAAAGATATGCGAGAGTAAAGGCAGAATGCAATTAAGGGACATAAAATGGATTTTTCAACCTTTGTCTTTATGATCTACTGTTTGCTCATATTTAAAGATTCATATTTATCCAACATGTTGGAGGGGAAAGAGCCAAAAGGGGCGTCAAGTAAAGACGTGACTGAGAGTCCAATAAGGATCAAGGTGTCAAACATTGTTGCTGTGAGGCTTTAGAAGCTTTAGAAAAGCGGTGCGGCTAAGACATTTAACCCTCGAAAAGCCGGAACACCGACCCGAGTCTCCGAGGTGTTTTCATGAATAACCCGTTTTGCTTCATTTCACAGGAACTCATCTCCATTTTGCCTATTCATTCCATTTATTTGCTTCAAAGCAGTAAATAACCGCAACACTGATTTTATCAGCCTAAATTGGACTATTTTCATGAATTAATCACAACAAATAAGAAACTTTACCAAGCTGAGGAATAAATGCTGGCAATGAATTCACCGTGGAGGTGAAGGTGTTTGATCTTGTTTCTACAAGAGCCAAAAACAGCGAGCTACTGTATGTAGACCTTCTGGATTTCAGGTGTTTAAGCTTGTAAGAAGATGTGAGATCATGAGAAAACAAGAATTAACACAGCGGTGACCTTTCGCTGGATGGAAAAGTGGGACGCTTTGTGAAGGGGAGGTGCATCAGCCAACTCATCCAACCACAAATTAGCCTTGCTAACATGACAGCGCAGCTCCACTGCATCCGACTGACTGGATCTTTAACTATGCAGAGGAATTCCTATAGGCGGCCAAACAGGAAGTTATCTCAGATCTTTTTATTAAAGGACAAGGCAATTTTTTTTGCATGTAGTGGTTCAGCAGTATACTTGACCCTGCTGCTTTTTTAAGTTTAATTCAGCATTCTGGACAACGTCTACAAATGTAATTATAGACCAATTTATTTTCTCTTTAAAACAGGCTTTTATTTTCCCAAAAGAAAAAAAAATGTTCCAAGAGTTGACAACGGTATTGTGGGCTTCATGCCCTCACTAATGGCCAACAAAGGAACAATTGTGCGCCGCAGAATAGAAAAGCTACCAAAAAGTCCAGCTGCAAGTATTTAACCTACCAACACTCCACAAGTTTGGCATTGGCCCATCTCAGATTTGGCAAATTAATTTGAAATCTAAACTGTTATCTGAGGAAATCTGCAAACACTTTCTTTCATCTTGTCACTTCTCTTCCTCCAAATTCTGCCCTCGTTGTTTCCAAGCCGACTTTACTTCATTCCTATTGTCCATCTGCATCCAATAATTTTTGTTGTGCCAGTCAGGGTCATTTTCTTGTGGCTCCAATGGCAGCAGAAGAGATTTTTCCTTTTCCAAACTTGGGCCCATTTATGAATTAATTGGATGGCAGACAAAAATCCCTCTGATGTGCTTGGGGATAATCACCAATGGTGTTGTGGACCAATCTGTGGTTTCCAAAGCACAAAATCCAAGAGGATAATAATGGTAGAGGAGGAAATGCTGAAAGGAAGAAAAAAAAAAAAGCATGGATGAGACAGCGAGGAATGGCAAAAACATTGACGGTGTTGGGGCCTCGGAAACAGATTGCAAAGAAAATGACCCAGCCTTGAGGAAAACAGAAGTGGTGTCTTCAATCGGGCACTGAAATTGCTTGAGTAAGGATTGAGAGAGGTCATTCTCTCAATCGAGGACCCTCACCTTCGAAACTCTATTCAAACCTAATCCAGTCTCCGCCATTCTCGGGGACTTTAAGACCAGTGCATCACCTGAGTGTTCTACACAGGAAGAAAAACACACATATTTCTGTTGAGTTGAGGCTTTGGAATTGCTTGTATCTATTTGGTTTTGCGTCTGTGGAATCTAGGTGGACTAATTTTTCAACCGGCTGGCAGGGTGCTGAGGCTGTACAGCTTCCAGGAGGCTGTGGAGGGGGTGGAGGAAGAGGAGGAGGTAAGGCCAGGGTTTAGTTGTGACAAAAAGAAAAAATGACGATAAGTTACAAGCTTGTAAACAACTGGACAAACAGGACAAAACAATCGAGCGACGGCTTTCCTGTGCCTCCACCTGGCTTGGGCAAGAGATTGGTCCGAAGACACGATGGAGTTACACAACACGGTGTTTTCATCGGGCTTAACAGCTCTCCGTTTTAAAAAAAAAAGAAAACATACAATTTTTCGGTTGTTGTTAACGAAAAGCACAAGTTCAAAGTCAGTAAATAAACAAATCAATTAGGTATGTGCGCAATTATGCAGCAGCTGAGGATGTCTGCTGGTTAATTCAGCCGGTGTTGCCCGCAGCATAGCTTGTTTTTGGTCAAATAGTCAGAGTTATTTAGCGTCCGCACGCACTGGGGTGCATATTTGATCTGTGTGTGTGTGTGTGTGTGTGTGTGTGTGTGTCCGCATGTGCATTACAGCCAGATTCAAGAGAGAAACTCCTTCGTTCACATTCAATCTGCAATCGTTGCCACCACTCTCAATAGATTAATCTGCAACTAATTGCATATTTAAGATGTATGCTCACAGTGCCGTCTGCTCAGACAGGCTGGCTAGCTGGCTGACACGCACACACACACACACGCATGCAAGCAAGCGCATACACATACACACAGACAGTCAGAGAAGGTTAAAACCTGTCAGGGTTTGTGCCAAGGCAACTGCCAATGATACCTCCCCCCCCGCCCCCACCCCTCTGGTTCTGCACTCTGCGTGCAAAGAACTGCCCTTGTAATTTGTTCTTGCTTAACATTACTGCAATGTTCAGAAGGTTAAAAAGCCCAAAAGATGTAAAAAAAAAAAAAAAAAAAACTTTGGCAAATTTGCCTGTTGGAGAGTGTGCACGTCACAAGTTGTTAACTCCAAAATGCTCTCGTTTTGGAATGATTGGATTTTTTTTTTTTTTCTTTTGCGGAGGGGCTGTAACGTTAACGTTAGGCATTGAGCAGCTGGTGTCTCTGTCTCTGACAGGCGTCAGTGCCTTTTGTGACATCACATAGAGATGATTTGTGGAGCGAGGGGTTTTAACCATGGATGTATTATAAGAACTGGATGTCGCACTGGCAATATGACGGCACAGCGATTTTTCCCAGTGGCCGCTCGAGGTACTGCAGCAAAAAAATCCCTTTGGCCCAAAAAAAAAATCCTGAACCAGAAGGAATGTAATGAGTAAATGACTGGCTCCCTTTTTTCCATCTGCAGAGTGATTGGCAGGCTGGAGGGACATCATTGTTTGAAGAGGCTGCTGAAGCGTATTTTGCATAACGCGGGGCCTTTAAAACAATAGAAATGTCAGCGGGGGTAAGCAGCTGACAGTCTTGGCCCTCCTATAGAGTGGTGCCAAAGAGTCTTCAGCGTGCAGCGGAGTGAGTGCGGCGGTATTAATGAGAGTCCCTCTGCGAGAGGCGTCGCTGACCTTGGTCTTATCTCTGTGACCTCATGCATGATTGATAAATAAAAATGAAACTCGAGACGTCCTCGAAAAAAACTGGGGTATCATGTCAAGAGCCGACCCTTTAGGAAGAGACCGGGGTAGAAAAAATTAAAAAAATAGGGGAACTAGTCGGTCTCGGCTGACAAGTCATTTAATTTTGCAGCAGCTGCACTGTTTATGTTCCGCAGGCAGGCAGGAACGGAAGAAACAAAACAATATCTGTGGGACACCTCGGAGAGCCTTGACTCAAATGATGGGTCAATAAATAATCCTCCGTCACGGCAATAAAACACATGCATTTGCAAGTGTCTCTCTCTCTCTCCCCTCTCGCTCTCTCTCTACTTTGGGAATTTTCACATGCATCATCACTTTAGCGTGAGCAAGTTGTTTACAGTTTGTCTCATGAATTATTAAAAAAAAGAAAAAAAAGAAAACAGAATACACAATGCTTTGGCCATCATATTACAAGGCCGTGCGATGCTGCGGGTCCGCGTCTGTTGTCGCCAAAATATTGTTTCATTGTATTCAGGCGCAGACGTGAACCAGTTGCATCTGGTTTCCATGGCTGCACACGGCCATGTGGAGGAGGAAGGGTCAGCCGCAGACAAACAAACAAACAGACTGCACTGTGCAACATAGGTCACGTGACCATTGAAGTACTTTTATCACATTGAAAGTATGTGAATAAGTCTGTTTCTGAAACCATTCTACAATGTGAATGCCACTTTTGGTTTTTGTTGAACTCTACACTGCCTTCGTTATATGAATATGAACATATTTGCACGATGCTTCAAAAGAGCCAGTATCTAAAATTTTAATAAATTTCATGTCCTGTTTGAAGATAGCAATATATTTCTTTGTTTTTTGTGTGTTATTTTTTTTGCAATTGCCGTTCAGGAAAGATCTGTCCATACTTGCTTCTGATTGGCCAAAAACTAAAATATCGCTAGCCGATAAGTACTATCAGTGGCATCTAGTGGTAAGAAAGCATATTGCAGACAATGTCAATGCGAATCCCTGTTTCCTGATGTCGCACTTAGTCTCATATCTATCTTGCACCAGCAGTGACCTCCGGTCCACAGTCTGGGCCCCTGCAGAAATGCACAATGCAAGAGGAGCTCCTTTCTGAGAATCTTAAATGCTCATTTCAAAAGTCGTTTATTTTTTCAGTGACTTTTTCCAGCCAAAAACACACACACAGATTTTCTCTTCCGTCCCCACGCCAACAAGTCGCTTCACATTGAACCTTAAAGTTCTGCAGCGTTTTGTCCCTTTGTCAGGTTATGTTATGTAAGACGTCCCCTGTTCTTTTAAGTCCGAGATGAAAAATATACGACATTATGTCAGCCGAGCAACACGACAAATGTCAGTTGACAAAAACAAACAAAAAAAACGCCCGGCACCCGCTGTGCCCTTTGGTGTGCAGGCTTACAATATGTTGTTTAATAAGGAGTCAGAGTCGGAAGATGTGCAATCCGAGGCTCCATTCCAGGAGATCACGTTCAGCCTCCAGACTGAATGTTAGTCACCTACTGCTGCTGCAGCGTCAACGTGATTAAGCACATCATTGGCACAGTCACGTAGGCACATTTAGGATCATAACTGCTGAGTTGAAAAAAAACAAAAAAAACCAAAAAACCTGGTGCATGCTTTTTGTTTTGATATGTTAATCAATAATTCTCCCAGCCAATGACACTGCCGGGAGATTTTATTTATAGATCCGTGTATTATATTTCCTTCCAAAGCTCAGAATTGCTGACAGCTTAAAGATAAATTGTTCCGCAGCACAACACGGTGTATATGTGGCTATTAGTGGATTTTCATTTGTCCTGGCAGAGGGGGTTTTAGCAGGCTGGCCGGCAGCGTAACATAAAACCGGAGGAATTGTTTTCATGTCTGTGGCCATGCGCTCCCTGTGAGTGATGACTACCGGTGTAATTCCTTCCACGACCATATTCAGCGGCAGCGCAGAGCGAATTATTTCATCAAAGTTTGCTGAGGTAAACAATTTAATCCCGCTTTAAAATACGATTATGCTCCGGCAATATGTTGCTGGCAACGGCGGCAGCACATGTATGTTCCCGTAAGACGTGTGAATCAGCGAGTGAATTTGCATTTCCTCTTTGTGGTGCGGAATCGGAGTCTCTCTGTCAACGTCGTTTACAAGACCGCAGATGAAAATCCACCCGGCGATGCTAAAATTACAATCTGTCACCAGCAAAGTGTCTCATTTCACAGGGTCCCTTGTTCCTTTAAGAATCTTGCACTCTACATGTACACGTGCGCAGGTAAGGTTTCTTCTTTTTTTTTTTGTCACAATCGCGCTAAATACAAATGACGGTGACTCATTTCTCCATGTCTATTTTAAACCTCAGATGTCATCTACATTAATTAGAAACCTGAGTGTCTCTTGGCTGAGATCTTGCAGAGGCGCTAAATGCCTTCAACCAGCTTCATGAGCTCGGCTTCGTTGGCATCTAAAGCTTAAAAATGCCAGTTGTGACGCTGTGACAATCAGCAGCAAAAGTCTGATGTTTTCCAGCTGTACCCTCCAAAAAGCACAAAGACACTTAGTCCAGCTGCGGGGGGAAAGAGAACTTTCCTTCAGGGCTGCAAATGTCGCCACTGACCTCGCAGAGGTATCACGGAATTGGTGTCAATTGTGACATCACAAAGGGTTGATTTTCAGAAGTTTGTTTGAACACACACTTTCCAAAAGTGGAGCAAAAAAAGAAGTAGCAAAGGTTGGACTTCAAGATGGTCTGTTGAAATAATGAATACTGTATGAAACAGGCCCTTTAATTCCAAATTTCCTCTTTTCAGATACAAGTCTGCTTCAACCTCATTACTGCTGGAAAACACCGGTGAGGGGAAGCTTGCAACAGAAAACTGATCCGCCAGTCGAAGAAATGGAATAGAAATGGAATCTAACCCCAAATGTTGCTCAAATCCAAGTTGCGATTTACTGGATAAACCCATTACGACATAAATATTATATGCGCATCTAGAGTCATTACCGTCGGTCCCCATTTCTCCACAAGAATATTACCCACAGACTGGAAGGACATTCGAGGGTTTAACAACACAGAAGGACACGGCTCCAGAAATAATTCCGGCTGGGGGAACAGCACCTGGACGGGGGAATTCAGGCTTATTATTCGGCACGCGGGGATGGTTCACTCAGGGCAATCAGCGCACGGTTTCAGGGAAGTAATAAAACAGATTTGGTCACGTTTGCATGAGCAGAGTAATGTCTTCATGGGAAGACAATCTGACGGTCTCATCATCGCGGCCTGTGTTCCCAGGATCTGCAAATTGAACGCTGCATCGCTGTATATTTATTCATAACATGCAAGGGTCCTCAAAGGTCAACCATCACTATCGCCGGCCTCACACAGAAACGCCCCAACGCCACCAATCCTTTCCTAATGACCCCGCTGATGTATGTCATGATGGGGGGGGGGCCGTCCCACAATATGTGTTCATCTCCAAAGATGGAGCGCCGCTGCAAGCCGATCGATAAGCCGGAAATCAGCCCCATTTTTCCCAAATAAAAATCCTTTTTTTGTTTTTTTGGGGTTTTTTTTAGCAGTGATTTGATCTGTTGCCGCCCGGATAAATTGCTAAAAAGGCGTTCTGACACTAAAATATGTAGGTTGTAGAGTTGATATGAAAAGCGTTTGTTCCATTTGCTGCGAGGTCGTATTCATAATAGGAGAGCGAGGCGCGAGCTGTGATCCCAGTTTGTAACAGATAAATATGGAACAAGTTGGGAGAAAAAAAATAACTGTA
>CM020510.1:8332772-8752772 GCA_009823395.1 Thamnaconus septentrionalis | reverse complement strand
TCCGTCTCTTGAGACGCCTCACCGCGTCGTGCACGGCAGTTGCGCGGCCTCTTTGTCAGGGGCTCCTCTTGTTTCCATGCAGCCTTTGCGCTGAAGTGCCTCCGTTGTCCCCCCGCGTCTCCTGTGACGCCCACCGGGACTCTAAACATAGACCTGCTGACCCACCGGGTCGCTGCCTGCCTGCCTGCCTGCCACTCGATCACAGCAGAGTCGCAGCAGGATCCTGAAGTTCGGTTCAAGCGTGGAGTCCCAGTGTGGATCAACCACAAGGCCTTTGGATGGGTCAGTGAAGTCATCTCTCGCTGGATTGCGTGTGCGTAAATTATCGCACCATTGCCCGGCTCACTCAACCCAGGTTTCGGGTTGAGGGAGGCGAAGGTGGATCCTTATCCGGCATTCAACACGTGGGAGTAAAAGCATTCATCGCGATGGTGTTTTTCCTTTTCTTTTCTTTTCTTTCTTTTTCTTTTTTGCTTGTATGCGCACTGTGATTTGAAAGCATTTCGGGCGCACAGGGCTGTAATCTCCTGCACCACGACTTCATCCTACTCCTCCTCCTCCTCCTCCTCCTCCTCCTCCTCTCCTGCAGTCCGCACTCAGCTCCCATTTCATAACACATCAAAGTTGCGGCAAAAGCCACAGCTTATGTAGCTGGATTCTCCCCCTCTCCGATCCCCCTCCCCACCGGCCATCTGACGCGCTGCCCGGTGCTGTAGCGCCACCGAAAGGACAGCGGGGATAAAAGCATAAAAGCAGCTGCAGGAGCGACTGCACAACCTCTCTCAGCCGCGTCCAGAATGCAAAGCTTCAGGAGAAATCAAAAATATTTTCACAGCTAAATCCAAGCACCTTCTTGCACCTCACATTTTCCATTCTCCTAATACGTTCAGTCTACTTTGTTTATGTTTTCCCAAAAAGGAACAATCTGCATCTCAACGTTGTCTTGGAGGCTGTGAACAGAGGGCTAAATATGCGGTTTTAAATCTGTTGTTTTTTTTGGAACATTACTTGTGCATGGCCACTCCACTAAAGAAGATCTGTGGAAAGTATGAGACCTTTAAAGCATTTCTTTCTTTCTTTTATCTTCACATCTTCCATAGCTCCCTGCAAACATGGTACCTGCTTGATATCAACCTGCATCCAGGCATCACGGGTAATGTGAGGGAACTATCTAATTGTTCCCTGCTCTGATCGGAGCCTGGTGTCTGCGCACCGAAGGTCTTCTTTTCTCCTCCAGGGGTGTCAGCTGCACTGTAACACAAAGGAGCCCTTGACTGCGATTCCGCAGCTTCAGCTGCCTGGTGTAATGCAAGAAAATCAGCTGGTGGGAAACGAGGACGTGAGGCCTGATAGCTGGTGCAGCAAACAAGTGGCAGACAGCTGATTGGAGCCAGGCTGAGGAGAAACTGAAGCGAGGATCCACCAGCTGCAGGGGGAGATGTCCAGGACAGGAGCCGGGCTAACAAGACGTGCAGCCCACCTCTGTGAATATACTGGGCTTTTTTAAAATAGGAATTTCTACACATTTTTCTTTACTCCACATTTGGCGTCATCTGTAAATAACAGTCAGTAGCAGCGAATTCATCAAGTGAAACAACCAGACGATGGCCTCCAGGGTGTCTGAGGGGGAGTTGGGGGAGGGGGGCAAACTGGGATCTGGTACTCCAAACGGCAACAGATGTCCAAAATAATGAACACAATCTATCATGCACGATAAAAATAGGTGATCTTTAAATGTTTTTCATTATTAATGGACTCCCGTACGCCATCAGGCTCCGCCGCCTTGAACCTCAATTAGCACTGCGGATGTTCGGGGGAGAGAATCAAAAGCAGCCCCCTTCTCACACCCATCTTTTACCTGGCATGTTTTGTAGGGGGGTTCTGCACAATGTAACTGCATAAAGGTTCCATTTTATGCCACATTGATTTTACTAATGTCTTCTCATGAATACATGTCAGTAAACTCTCCTGAAAAGCTGGTTTTGTCTGCTGTAGTTTTCAGAAATTGTGAAAATTCACGTCTGGACATCTGCCCTGTGTGTGTGTATGTGCATGCGTGCGTGTGTGAATGCGTGTGTGTGAATACATACTTGAATTAATTGAACAATAGTATTTATAGACAGTATGTCATTCAATTGCAACATTGCAACAGATGTAGTGATGAGGTTCTTGTGGACTCAAAAGAAAATAATATTTTTTTTACAGGAAGGCAAAGGCTTTGTACTACTTATTACTTGTTTTTGTATATTGTCCATGTTTTCTTGTGACTTCCTGTTTTATTTTGAAACTCACTTGTGTCAGATAAATTGCCCTTTACCTCAGTGTTCCTCCCAGCAGTCCGGTTGTGGTTCCCTAATTGTTTTCGCCTTTCATGTTACCTTGAGTGCAGAAATAGTCTTCAGTTTTCTTTGATATATTTGTTATTTTGATATTTCCTTCCTTGTGATTTTTTTTAAGTTAATGTGCTAATCAGACAGGCTTATGGTTTGAACTTTAATTCTGAGTTGTGCAGGCCCATGAAACCGAGCTATTCATAAAACGATGTCTGAAATCTGTTTATGGAATGCTTTATTGTTACAAAGGATCTTAGATAATATATAAGGTATAAGATAAAGTGTTGGGGGGATTAAACCTAGATACACTCATTAACTCATTAACACATTTTTACAGTTGATTTGATTATTTTACCTTTAAACTGGTCTATTGGCCACAGATCAAGATGCTCCACTCGGGGAGACGCAGATTCACGATGCAGCACTGAAGCCTCACCAACGATCAGCGAACAAGTCCCAAGTGACTCGACACCTCTGACCTTCCAAGCGCGTGCGGAGCGCCGAGGGATCGGTCGGTCTTACATCAGCATGGCGAGGGCCAGCAGCAAGCTGAGGAGCAGAGCGCCGGAGGTGGGAGCAGCCCCGGCGTTGATGGGGTCGGTGCTCAGGAAGGTGGTTTGCTCGATGTCCCCCCGGCCCTCGCAGTGCCGCAGGTCGGCGCCCACGCAGGCGGCATAGCCCATGGCGTGGGCCAGGTAGCTCTGCTCCTGGATGCCCTGGAAGAGGTGGGACATGGGCCCGCGGGCCAGCACGGCCACATCCTCGCCGCTGTGCGTGGTGGACTGAGTCGGGACGGCGGCTTGCTGGACGTAGTCTTTGCTCTCTGGGAGACAGAGGGGAAATATTTCATGAGTGCAGAGCCGTGCAGCCTCATCCCTTCCCTCGAAGGCAACTTTAAATTAGCGCTTGCTTTAGATTTAATTTAACTGCATTGCAAGCTTAGAATTTTAATTAAAGCAGTTCTAACCTTAAAAAAAAAAAAAAAAAAACAAAAAGAAAGTGAGCCCAGTCAGAAATTCCTGATCCTGGTCTTCCATTTGAAAGTAAAGCCATTGATTTTGTTGCCCTGTTACCTTAACTAAACTATCAATCCCCTTTCTTTGTTTATGAAACAAATATTTAAAATGAAATCAGGCAAAATGTCAAGACGAGGCAACGGATGACTGATCAAATTAGGAGAAAAGGTTATACTGTGTTACAGAACATGGATCTAAACATAACATTTAAAGGTCACTCCAGTTGTGGGGTGTGTTTTTTTTGGAATTGTTTTCTCGTTATCGCCATTTTGCAACATTTTTATCCCAGCCTGAAGTGGCGGAGCTCAGACACTATTGCGGACTGCTGATGTTCTGACTCGGGTCTCAGAGCCTTACTGGTGTCGACGTTGCGGATGTCTGGACGCGAGCCGTTGACCTTCTTGTGGCCGGGACCGTTGCCGTACATCAGCGTGGTGAAAGGCCGGAAGTCTGTAGCCCACAGGGGGGATTTACCTGGAACAGAGACCATCGCAGAAGACATTAGTGTTTTTTTCTGCTAAGAAAGAACAGAAACTAAACAGAAACACAGACACACACACACACATGCGTGCACACACTCGGCTCCTCAGGGTGCCGCAGGGGTCCTGCAGCTTGTTGAGCGTCTCTGTTTCTCTCCAGATGAGCCATTAGCCTGGTGACTCCTCCCGCTCATGAAGAGCTCAGAGTGTCACAGGCACATTAATCACTGCTGCACCGCTGGGGGGATTGAGGGGAGGAGGAAGACGAGGAGGAGGAGGAGGAGGAGGAGGTGGAAGAGGAAGAAGAGTGGGAGTGGAAGGGGAGGTTAAGATGAGGCCGCAACAGCAAAAGAGAGCCAAGATCGATACGAACTGCAATGGCAGAAACAAATTGGTTTGTGGGCTGAAGGTTTTAACAGATTGGATTTTAATCAGAAAAAAAGGTTTAAATTTTTTTAAAAAGTGACCCCGCCCAAAAAATAAAAAAATGAAAAAAGAAGTATTTAGTCATTATCCAGTTATCTTCCCACTCCAAGGTAAGCTAGAAAACTTTTTTTGGAGCTTCACAAAAACACTGCGTTCTTTTTTTTTTTTTTTTTTTACTCCAACAAAGGAGTCGGATGAAGTGAGATGGCTAAAATCTTCTGCCAAGAGCTCCAGCGCCTTTTTGCCATAAAGCCTGAAAAACTCTCTGCAAATGAAGAAACTTATCAGACCCTCCATCAGCGCATGGGATATGAGTGAGTTATGACTGAGTTTCATTAGTGAGAAATTCAGAAGTAAAAAGTAAAAAGTGCTTGGAATGACTTTGGGGTGCATAGTGTAGACATCACTTCAAATAATGTCTCCAGGTAGAATTCAGTGGTAAACGGCCCCTCACCTTTATTATGGTAAGAACCAGTCCAAGTGCTTTTTTTTAATATTCATAAAGTGAAATATGCCTTTAATCTGAAACCGGAGCTCCGTCGCTGTTTCCTGTGAGGTTCTATTTCAAAATCTGACGTCTTTACCCCCTTTGCTTGTCCCACTGCGGTATTTAAAGATACATAAGAGAAGTTCTATTGCATGTATAATGAATTACAATCCAGATCGTCGTATAAAACATGAATGATGTGACTTCATCCCTTTGTCGCCGAGCCTCCTGACCCCCAAAAGGTTCATGCCAGGTTTAACCCTCCGGCCTCGGGTGGGAAAACGGCGGACAGCGACGGGTCGGAACGCGGAGAGCTGAGGAGGCGCAGCGAGGAGAGATTAACAGGCGAGGAAGAGCAGCGGAAGCTGGCGGGGAGGCGGAGAGAGACGACAGAGGAGGAGAGGCGTCGCTGTCCACAGCCGGAGACGAGGCGAACGGCGGCGACTGAAATAGAAAAGGGCTGCCAGCTATATGTGTTCACCCCGCGCTGTAATTGCAGGGGAGAGAAAGCAAAGAAAATGTCAAGCTGCTGGTGGCAGAGGGACCCGCGCACACACACATTCACAGAGGAACGCACAAAACGCCACTTTGGGCGTCTATTGTCTCGGGATGTAGGGGGGCATGTGGCGAGGTGGAGGTGACGGATGGATGGATGAGAGAAGGATGGAAACTGAGGAACAGTTTGAAGAGGAAGGAGGAGCAACTTTTATTCATCTGCAGATGCAGCTGGTTTAACAAGGTTGCGGTGCAAGTATACAATAGTATACTCATGCACAATGAAGAGGCAGGTTTTAAGTTATTATTTATTTACAATTAGTTTAATTTTTAAAGGTCCTATATTCATGCCTCTGTGTTTTTCCATCCCTGGCTCAAGTGGAGCAGCCTTGTACCAGTAATTTAAAAGAACTGTAGATCACTGTAGATCTACAGAAAACCCTCAATAAAACTAGTGGACACACAATTGGAAGTAATATTTTCTAAAAATCTTGAAAGAATAATTGAAAGTTTCAAATTTACCCAGAATGCTCTGCCCTCGAAATGGGAAGCCATTGAGGCTGAGGGGGTGGGAGTGGTCGGCCGTCACGATGGTGAGAGTTTCCTGCTCGCTGGTCAGTTGGAGGCTCTTGGCGACGGCGTTGTCCAGAGCCACCGTCTCGTGGAGCGCCATGTAGGCCCGGCCTTCGTGGTGAGCCTGGTCAATACGCCCCGCTGAGCCAGGACAGGAAGTGCGTGTCAGCGAGTGGAACCACAACATTTTTTTTCCCACTTTCATAATTACAATGTTTACAAATTTCTTGTTTCAAAGTCCATTTTGTAATTTGAAGGAGGGGGAGGGGTGTGCTCGGACTTTTGTTTGGCTGACTTGAGTGTTCGGTCTGCACTCGGCGAGTTCGATAAATCACCGAGGACACGCTGCAGTCGAGCCCTCGGGGGTTTTTGCACCAGCCGTACATTTGTTTAAAGAAATCGTTTGTTCTCGCCTTCGGAGGGCGAGGTTGTTAATCAAAGTGTGCGACGACGTTACAAAAAGGGTCAAGGGTCAGGAAACAAGGGTGCTCCAGTCGCTCTGTTTGGCGGCAGGCCAAAGTTTCCTCGAAAAACTTTTTGCTTTCAAATCTGCAGGATGCTGCAGTGATTTCCCTTCTGGATGAAAGCTGCATATTTTTTGGTTTATGTTTTTTGATTTATTGATGCAAGTCTCAAAAGTTGTTCTCTTGTTCTCTCAAGTCCTATCTCGAAGAGGAAAGGTGAGACTCACCTTCAGCCAGTACTTTTGACTGAAAGTATCTCAAACTGAAATACACAATAAATATCTTGTTAAGTTACATATAGAGCAGGGTAAAAAAAATTGCACTTAGTTTGTGATTAATCGTGAGTTAACTCAGGACACTAATGTGATTAATCGCAGTTAAAAAATTTAATTGCCTGCAGCCATGTATGTATATATATATATATGTGTCAGTACATATATATATGCACATATATATATATATATATATATATATATATATATATATATATATATATATATATATATATATATATATATATATATATATATATATATATATATATATATATACATATATATATATATATATATACATATATATATATATATATATATATATATATATATATATATATATATATATATATATATATATATATATATATATATAATTCTATATATATGCATTTGAGGTCACACTTGTGAACTTGCTATCTTATCATCTCACCATTTCAACAGTTTATCTCATCGCGAAATAAAAACTATAACCGTCTTCGTTTAATGGTCGTTGGTTTACTGACAGATTTTCTTCAATAAGATTCATATTTTGTTTTTGTGTTTCTTTTCTTGTTCATTACGTTCCTCTTTTCCTGCTCTCTCCCACTACAACAGCCCCGTCGGAAAGTCAGTCAGGCTCCAGTTAATAAGTTGCACTCTGGGAGTAGCTGTCAGTGATTAGATGCGGCCATATGGCCGCCTCTATTTATACATTTGTCTCTTGTTTTAAAGCCGATGCGCCGACACCGCGGTCCCCAGGCGGCTGCCTTAGATTAAAGGAGGGAGATGGATGAGGAGGCCCGGCGACGCGGCAGCCCGACCGAAGCTTGTCTGCCGGTAGCGCGGGCCGCCGCGAGCTCACTGGGCTGTGTGCCGAATCGATCGTCGTCAGCAGGTTCGCCTTGTACCCAACGATACGCGGGGCCGGTGGCAGGGCACATAAAATACCACATACCTCACAAATAAAAGTCAATATCGGTGCAGAGGTTGCTGTTACACGGATGTAAACGGGGACTGGTGTTTCAGGAAAGTGCAGCTACGACTGTGTCGTGTGAGGAAGCTGTTGTCCTCACCCTCTACTAGCAGGAAGAAGCCCTTAGGGTTCTTCTGGAGGATGCGGATGGCCTTCTCCGTGGTTTCAATGATGGACGGCTCCATCTTGGGGTCCCTGTCGGCCTCGAACTGCAGATCGCCGGGTTCAAACAGAGCTGCGGGGAGAGAGCGAAGAAAAAAAAAAAGATGGAGTGGGTGAAGCGGAGTATCACCCGTGGTTTTTCCTCTGAGTAACCGTGCGGTGTTTGTTTTATTTCATCCCACGGCCGATCGGCTCAGCGCAGCGGAGAGGAGAGCCCCGGCTTCCTGCCTCCTACTACAGCTACTATATTGAGCACAAGAGGGTAAAAATCCAAAGAATTTTTCCGGCAGCGTGTGAACGCTCGGGCCAGAAAAGCACAATGACTCAGGCTCTGCGCTACCTCCGCAGCAACGCCAACGCATTGACAGTGCACTCCGATCAAAATACTGTAAACACTGAGCACCTCGTGAGTCAACATGGCGAGAATGCATTACAAACACCTGCACCTTCATTTTAAAGCAATACTACGTAGTTTATCTACATCAAGGTATTAGTTCAAAAGTCATTTATAGGATTCACTGAACGGCATTGACACAGCGCCTCCAGCTGGCCCTGTACTAGTACCTGGCTGTGACTCCTGCCCTGCACCCACTCACATGAATACGTACAGTATGTCCAGTGTGGACAGGGACCAGTTGTATAGACCAGGCCAGTCAGAGACACCCCGTCAAAGGGCAGAGGTCACAGTCTCCCCAGGTCAGGTCAAAGAATTGAAAACATATACATATTTCTAGTAGGGTTGAGCAATTAATTGATTTAAAATCAAAATCGAATTTATTAGTCAAGATGATGTTAAAAAAAAAAAAAAAAAGGAAAATATTAAAATAGATTTTCCTCTCACATGCTTCCGGGCTGTGCGCCTCTTAGTTTACAAAATGTGAAAGTTTTGCTCAATTTTATTTATTCATCGTTGTTCAAGACGATAGAAAAATCTATTATTTTTAAAGTGATGTTTGGTGAAAGACAGTCACTTTATCCACAGGGGGATTCATTTGCGTAAAGTTTTCACTTTATTCCCAAATGAGGGAACTTCATCTTTGTTTATGAAGAACCTGTTTTCAAGTGAAGTTTGGTGAAATTGAGGCTCTCACTTCATTAATCCCAAGGAATTCATCTTTGTTTGGTCAAGAAGACAGTAAATGTTGTCCCTTTACTAAACCCAAGGAGGATTTACAGTATGTTTCAGTTGCACTTCATAAAATATTTATAATAATTCATTCCATTGTCTTTTGTAGTTTTACCCAAAAAAATCAAAATCAAAATCAAAATAGAAAATTGAGTCTCCATCAAAGTATGGTCCATTCAGAGTGATTGGGTCAACAGGGTCTACAGTTAGCCACAAAAAGTATATTTGTAACAGAGTGGGCGACTTCTGGCAGGGCAGACTTGAATGGTTAATAAATAAAAAAGCACCCTTGTGCACATGCAGCCCACGGATAAAGAAAAGCAAAAGAGGGGGTGAAGACCATGACGGAAAACTGTATAAATAACAACAGCAAAAACAAGAAAACAAAAAGAAAATGTCTTTCCTGCCCCGGTTTGTTTCCAGAACACACGCGTCCCATGTTGTGATCGCATCGTAGTTTCACAGTCAAACACATGACAAGGTCTTCCATTATTGATACGAGGTGACATAAGTAGTGGAGTGAGTGAAGTGAGGACACTGTAGACTCACCCATCAGGTAGTCTGTGGTTTCGGGGTTAACGGCATCGAAGTCTGCTTTGTTCCACGCGTATCGGGCTACCTGAGTTACACATACACACACACACACACACACAAGAAACACAATGTCTGTGTGCTCTTTGCGAGTCCTCTCTTTCCCGCAACTTACACTCAGCTGTGAGAAAATATTTGTAGCTCATATTGTGTTTTGTTTATTTGACATCATTGCTAGTATGACTATGTAACTATGTAACTTTCTTTTCATCTCCCAGACTCCAAGTCCTAAATGGCTATAATCTGTCACCTTCCCCGTCTTCATGCTCTGCCACTCGTCGATCAGGTTCCGTTTGTCCCGCCGTTTTCCCCACTTGGTCAGATCTAGAGGGTATTCTGGGTCCTTGGTGCCCAGTGGGGTCATGTACATCCTGCCACCTCCGATGATGACCTGGACAAGGCGCAGCGAGGCACAGGGACACACATTTTAAAACACAGTATAAAATTTCTGAAAAACTCAGTGTGTAAGATTTGGTGCCATCTAATGGTCAGAGAGAGAGAACTGCAATATTTTAATATGTGAAAGTCCCTGTTTTCTGATGTCACTCTTGCTTTTACAGCTTTCTTTAACCAGCTGTGACGGCGATGTAGAAATCATGAAAACCTGAACACGTCCAGCTTTCAGGCTACTGTAGACACATAGACATGTGTTGGCATGTAAATATGAGAGATTATAGTAAATGAAAAAAATAATAATAGTTGTAATGTTGTCAAACTAAAAACATATGATGGATGTGTATCTTTAGAATCTATGTTGTGCCAGTGGATCCCACGAACGGTGTTTGTTTAAATATGATGACGAGACAATAAATCGGAGTCTTACGTCGATGTCCACGTTCTCGATGAGCTGAGCAGCGATGTCGGTGCAGTTGCCCTCCTTGGCGGCGGCGGGCAGATCGGCATCACTGTACCACTTCCTGCTGGCGCTGTGGGCGTAGCTGGTGGCCGGGGTGGCGTGCTGCACCCGCGTGGTTGTCACTACGCCAACAGACTTTCCTGAAAGAATAATAAAAATAAAAATGGTTTCCTCAACCTCATTTTCCCGCTCAGCCTGCTGTTGAGTGCTGGTCGATATGTAAAGAGCATTTTGCATTGACTTCCTCCACAACAAGGAGGGAGCGAACTGAACTCTCTGGGTGCAGCATCGCGCAGACTGGATATTGGCGCTCTTAGCGTTTTATCCATAACCATTTTATCAGTTGATAAATATCCATCTATCAGAACATGATTAAACAATGTCTCTAATGGTCATAAAGCAGGTAGGTCCAATGTTAGAATGTTAGAAAAATCCTTGACCCCTGGTCGACATTCACACACAGTGTCTGGGGACCGCGCCGGGGTCAGAGCCACGATGCATGCACCTGGTGTGCCACCAGATATTTATAGCTGCTGATAACTCGAGAACACGATAAGCGTCAAGGCTGCTCCTTCGACCAGCAGAGCGCTACCTGTGTGACACATGTAAAGCCACCGCTGAGGCTCACAGCGCAGCGCAGAGGCTGTAAAATTGGATTGTGTCAGGTGCCCTCGCCCACAGGGACTCACGCTTGTTGCCTCGGCCGCAGCAGCATTTTGCTGTCATTCAGTCAGCATCACCTGAGCACCAAGGCTGGAGTTGAAAGGTCCCGTATTTTGACTCATTCAAAGATCTTTAGTTTTATCGTCCCTGACTCCAGAGGAACAGCTTCACATGATGAATTATCACAAAATAAACTTCATAGGTCTCCTGAAAACAGCATATTTAGCCCGGTGTTACACATTACCTATGAGCAAGGCAGCGACAAGGTGAGGAGGTATATGTTCCCTTTGTGACATCACAAAGGGCTGATTTGACACAGCTGTTTGTTTCAGCACATGCCGAACAACGTGGAGTAAGTGAAAGCAGACACACGTCAGTGCTAAAAAAAAACAATGAAGTGAATGTTGCATAATACAGGTTCTGTAAGTCCATAAAGTCTTGTTTTAGTGTTGCGGTAAATGATGACTTGTACGACTGAATTAAAGCTAATTTAAAAAAAACGCAATAAACAATTTGGATTTCAGAGGTGTGACACTCGACTGCCCGTCAGTATCTGATCCTCACCAGCATCTTTGGCCCACTTCAGGATGGACGTGACCTCGTTGCCCTTCTGGGTTTTGCAGATGCCGTTGCGAGCGGCCGCGTTAACGCCGATGGTGTTCAGGTTGGTCTTCACGCCGCACAGGTAGGCCGTGGCCGTGGCCGCACTGTCGGGGATCTGGAAGTCCACGCTGTACGTCTGCATAGGAACGCAAACACACAGAGGCACAATATCTTATACTATCAGCAAATCTGAGGTTATGCTGATTCTCTTTTGTTTGTTTGGTCATTTTGATGAAGACTTTTGACATCTCTTGAGGTTTTTACAGTTGTTTTACCTTGACCAGCCCCACACTGGGAAAGGTGTCCATGGTCATCACAGTCTCCTCACCAGTCTGATTCTGCAGCTGTCCTTTCAGGATTCGAGCCGACGTGTATGTTGTTATTCCCATACCTGAGGCACAAAACACAAATCTCAAATATAAACAGACGGTTCTCTATTTTTTTTTTTTTTTCAATATCTTTTTCTGACTGTGTCCTTGAAAATTTCTGTCAGTATTTTTTTGGCACAGTTTTCAGTGAAATGGAGTCAAAGTCAGCAGACAAGGAGATACGTGGTCAACAGTATGTAAAAATGCGTGACTATCATTACTGTACTTATGTTTTCTGAGTGTAATAAAAAAGAGTTTTATATACCATCTCCCAGGAAAAACACAATGTTCTTGGCCACATTGGTGTTGAGCTTCCTGTCCAGCACTGACTGCAAACTGGTCCTGGCCTGCGACCTCCAGAACTCCGGGTTCTCTTCCTCAACTGAAGGTGAGAAAAATGGAGAAAAAATATATCATTAACTGGAAGCATCAGCATGCATTTCAAAGTTTCATTAAAGAGATGATTGAAGGGTTTAACATGTAAAGACAGACAACTTGAGCTCATTGCTGCGGCCTGTAATCTATGTTGATTTACCACTGACGAGCGCCGAGCTCACGCTATCTTATCTACTGCACTGGGTCTGGCTCTGCTCCAACAGGTAGTTTGAAAGGATTGCATAACAGGGTCTGTCTGAGTAAGGAGTGAGCTGACATCCAAAGTTTGGCTGGAATCAATGGTAGGAAAATAAAGAAATAGGAAAAGTTGAGACTGAAGCAATTTCTATAAAAAGAAGTACAAGGAAAGAGGAATAATGGAGGTAGGCAGAGGATCATATATCAAGTTTAACATTTTTAGGCTCCTCTCTGACCTTGAACATTGTTTTTTGTTTATGCAAGGAAATGGGGGCAGAGGATGTTTACATTGGGAAGGAAAAATGTATGCATCAACAAATGCATTGTTTTTAAGTAAACAGGGCAGAACAGACCTGTTGGCGTTGGCCACTGTCCTCAAAGTCTAATTCTCACACACAAGTGGGTGTTGGCTTGCTGCAAATCAGTTTACCAGGTTTTATAGAAAAAGTGAAGTTTAAGGCAGCAAAAAGATTGAAAAGGTGCAAATTCAGAAGTTGGAGAGATTATAAGAATAGATTCAAAGTTGGAAGTACAATAAGAGGTTCTTATGTTTCATACCTTTGGCACTAGAAGGTCCAGACAGAAGCAAGAGACACAGAGTCAAGATGGTCAGCTCCATGGTTGTGTTCAAACCAGAGGGTCGACTTCGAGTGACAGCTCCTCGCGTGGAATAATGCTTATCAGAGCACCAGCTTCCAATCGTCATTTATAGTGGGCTATAAATGAGTTAAATTTTTTTGATCTTATTGCACTGTATCTCACAGATAATGCAGTTATGCAACAGGCAGAGTCCAAGGAACTGAAACAGGAGTTGGCAAACAACCTGGGCAAAAATTTTCCTTATTGAGCCTCGAAAAAACCAAATTATTTTTACACTTACCAGCAAGTAGGCTTGATACATGTGGAGTTGCTGCCTGAGAAAGTATGAATCAACTAAAGGTTTTTGGCTTGAACCCCAAAATTCAATCAGGATATTGTGACTTAAAGGCTTGTAGCGAATTCTTCATTATACAAACCAAACATTCGACTATAGATGTGTTTTGATCGTTGTGTGATTTATTTATAATGGGGCCGTTAGACAGCACTATAATCTTATGTTATTAATCGGATTGGTTTATTTATTTCATAGTTTTTAGATTTTTATCCACCAGTTTTTCCAGAAAGTAGTCTTTCGTTTTAGTTGTGTATTTTATCATTTATGTTGTCATTTTTCAATTAAAATGTATTTTTTTAAATAACACCATTAAACACTATAATAGTTGTCTTGTGTCTCGTTTGAGGGGAATTGATTTAGTGACGATAAAATTTTACACGGCAAAATGTCGCCCTCGAATGGAGTATTTAGGAATGACGGGTAGTCGGGGTCACATAGGAATGATTCCAAAACCAGGAGTGAGATGGTGTAACACCTATATTTGCAGATGAAATGTTGAAGGTTTGAACACTTTCAACATCCTCTTTTGTTGCATTTGAAAAGAAAACCTTGAGTGTAACTGTTTCTTGCACTCAACTCAGAGTGCAGTACACGTAATTCATCCTTCAAACACACACATCTGATTGCAATTCTTTTATTGGCAACAATCTTTTTTTTTTTTTTTACATCTTCCAGTTTCAAATGTGAAGGCAGGCAATCATTTTCTTTAAAAAAAAAAAAAAAAAAAAAAGAAGAAAAAAAAAAAAAAACAATCCGTTTTTATATATATTTTTGGGTTTGGATAAATAATGGCACCTCTTGCAAACTGAGGAGCCAAAATATAAATTCAGTGAAAATAAAAAAAAAGACAAAAATCTATTTAAAAAAGACATTTGGTTAAAAATAATAATAAGAAGAAAACCAATAATAAAAAAATTTAAAAATATATATTAATGCAAAATGAACTGTTGATTCTGACTTATCTAAACAGTTCTTTCCCCAAGAGCCCACACACTGAAACTTCCAGTGGATCTCATCAGCTCCATTCCCACAGCGTTTGTCAGAAACCTTGGCTCAGTCGCAGATCCTCTGGTGGTCGGCCTGGTCCTGGATCAGCCTCTCCAGCTGTTTATAGATCACCTTCTTTTGGCTCTTCCTCGACTCCTCACCCAGTGTGAACTCTACATCCTAGTAAAACCATGGGGGCAAAAACCAAAAGTCTCAGTCATATCTATGTGTCATTGTGACCCCCCGCCCCCACCCACCCCTCAAAGAAACACCACAGATTTAACGCTGCCAACCTTTTCTGTCACAAATTTGTTGACGTCCTGGTCTTCAGGGAGGAAGTCCTTCCACCGCAGCCCAGCGTCTCTCCACAATACTCCAACGTTTTCATGGCTCTGAAAAAGAAGTTGCAAAGTGACTGAAGTTGTATGAAATTATAATCTCATTTCAATAAAAACAAAATGAAATGTTGACTGCTTGACTCTTACCATCTCTTTGCTGAGCAAAGTGAGGATGTTGACCAGCAAAACTCCAGCTTTGCCCAGTGGGATCAAAGGCTTGGAAACCTCCCTATTAATTGAGAAGATCAACAGGGAAAGAAACGTTCATCACAAGTTGGAAACAACACAAACTTCATCTCCTCGTCTGTTTTTAATGACTAAGAATTGGAGTGAACTTTGATGACTTGCCTGAAAAGCTCTCCCATGGGGATGCCTCCCTCGTGGAGCATTGGCATGATCAGCTCTGACAGGTACAGCCAGATGTGGGGGATGTCGATGGCCATGTCTTCAGCCAACTCCAGGATTTCCTGCAGCCTGATCAGAGAGAAACACAGAAACTGAGTGGACGTGTTTTCAAATTCATAAAGCAGCTTCAGGGATAAAGACTAGCACAACACATGCAAACTACGTCTCTGTGGCTCCACACTGACCCTTTGTAATATTCGGACGTGGGCAGGGTGCCAGTCTTGACCAGCTGATGCAGCAACTTGCCCAGGTGCTCCCTGGCGATGGTGCTGCGCTCCAGTGTCGACTCCAGTCCAGTTCGCACAAACACAAACAGCAGCGCTGTGCTGTTCAACTCCTGCACACATTGCAGAGCCTCCTATTGGGCCACAGAAGGACAGAGGTTGTTGTCAGAGGTCAAAGGTCATAACGGTCGCTGAAACTGCAGCTCTTAAGAAAAATGTCACATCAAATATTTTTTACATTTTAATTTTCTAAAAGCATAATTAACAGCTACCTTCATGTCATTGATATGCAGGTACTCCTCAATAATGGCGGTGGACTTCTTGGTGAGTTCCTCCTCATTCAAGGCAGGTTTGGCTGGAGTCGGTGGAGGTGGCGGCGTGGCTGCTGCCTCACGTTTCACTGTTCGCACATCTGAAATAGAATTCGTTCAATCAGTAATGGAAATATGTGGATTTCTATTGACTTAATACAAAATTTTGTTTTTTCTTCAGTGCACAATATGTGTTTGTATTTTCGGGAAATAAATTAAAATCAAGAAGTTGATGATAATGAAAACAATCACTAGACCCTTCTTGATCGTTATGTCACTAACCATTTTCTTTGCTTCTGGCTCTCTGGCCTCTGTCTCTGGCGTCCGTCATGCTTGCGACTCTGCGGACGGGATCAGCTGATCCACGCTGCTCCCTTTCCCGGCTGCGCTCTTGGTTTTCCCGGCTGAAATTGCGCTTGGTAACCTGGAGCCGGTTCGGATCGCGATCGTCCCGTCTCTCATCCCGTCTGTCCAGTCGATTGCTGTTCCTATTAAAGTGATGAAAGTTGCCACGTTCACGACTTGAGCTGTCCCTATTGGATGAGAGGGTCAAGCAGGTGTCAAGAAGAAGTTCCCACAAAGCAAAGTTTTAAAGCATTGAGTCCAAATATATTGAGTCCTCTGAGACTGCCTGTATTGTTTTACCTCTGAGGAACTCTTCTGTCCGAGTCGAGAGATGAGCCCGAGGAGGACGAAGGCTGCTGTAAGGCTGAGAACCTGTTCAAGGTGCTGGTGCCTGGACGGCTGCCTGCTTCTGAGCCAGAATCTGCAGGTTTGGTGCTGGTGCTGGTGCCGCCGCTGCTGCCTTTACCCCAGCTGCCCCATGTGCCTTTACCTCCTGGGGCAAGCAGCTGATTGTTGATGTCCAGAACTGGAGTCTGAAAGAGGAGATGGTTGTTTAAAAACAAGCAGAAAATGAACAGAAAACAACATTTAAAATAAGTTTTTTTCAGATGATATACCTTTGTGATTTTGCTAAGGCGAGAGGTGTCGATGGGTCGGTTCTTGGAGATAGGAACCGTGTTCCAGCCCTCGTCCTGAGGAGGACCACCACGGCGTGAATTCCGAGGACCACCGCGGCCTCCCATACCTCCTCCTCCTCCCATCCTGCCACCAGAGCCACCACCCATCTCCTTTTTGGAGACGAGGGCTTGCTGCACCTCCATCTGCTCCCTGTGCTCCTCCAGCTCAGCCTCTTTGTGGATCTGGTCGATGGTCTTAGGACCCTGGTCGCCTCGTCTGGGGACCCAGTTGTTCTGCAAAAAGAGGAAGAGGAGAATTTAGAGCAAATATTCAGAGCTTGGGGGAAAAAAAATGGGTTTCGAGAAGATGCAAAAAATAAAAAATGTGTTCTTAGTCTGGTGAAATCTATATCCCCACTGCTCTTTTTAAATTTCATAAATTCCATTTTTAAATAGTAAGAGAAAGGTTGGCTGAAGTGTTTTGCCACTTTGACCCTTGATGCAATCAGCTGTACTGTAATGATTGGATTTTAATGGTGATTGCTGGCAGAAATCAAAACCATTGAGAAATCAAGAGACTCTTCACAGCAGCCACTTAATGTGCAGTCGTCAAGTCTCCTCCCCAGACGACTTAATCCCGTTATATGTGAGCCTGATGACTCACACCAGGGCAGGATGAGGGAGTCCTGTGAACGCATCCTGCCTGATCAGCATAAGAAAAAAAAACTACTCGCATGATAAAAGGGTGGGGCGACTCTCGGGTGTCACCCACTCACTCCTGGTTTTCAGCAGAGGATCTCAAGGGCGTAGCCATTTAGTTTGGTAATGTTCCCCATCAATACAACCAAATCAACAATCCATCCACCCACCAGGGGGTCACAAACACCTTTTGAATTCGCCTTTGGTGCTATCACACTGTTATTCTAATTTCAAAGTTCAGGTACCAGTTTGTGGAGTTATGCTGCTCTCAGAAAGTCTTGTTTGTTCATTTGGTTGATTTGATGTTCTGGTATCATTTCCATGTGATTATTGGAAACAGCAACAATTCTCCCAAACATAAATTTATAAATCAAGAACATAGAGCCTGAGTGTGTGTGTGTGTGTGTGTGCTTTACCCATCGTAGGTCCAGCACATCCTGCAACATGAAACGGATCCTGGAGGTTGTTTTCCTCTCCTTGATGATTTTTCCCATCTGATTGAAATACTTGTCCATGCGAGGCTGAGGACAGACACAACAGTTTGGTGAGAGATTCTAATCAAACAACCTGTGTGACACACATCCTCTCTGCCTCAGCGTCTGTGTTCAGCGTGTCTAACCTACCTTGGCCTTCTCAAAGTCCAGGTCCTTGCCGATGGTGGACAACAGTCGACACAGGCACTCCAGGGACTCGTCGTCGTGGTTTTGAGCAGCTTCACTATGCAGTCATGCATGATGACCTCCGTCAACATCTTCAGCTTGAACAGCTCGCCGATGAACTTGATATTTCCCAGGAGCGCCCTCCTGGCCTGGTCTTTGGCCTCCTGAAGCTCAACAGTGAGCCTCTGCTTCTCTTCCTCCTACCGAGAAATTAATCCATGACTGAAACCACAAACACTTGGGCGAAGATGGGGACTCATTTGGCTGTATCTTACCTCTGAAGCTGCTTCCAGCTCTTTCTGCTTCTTCTCAAAGATCTCGTCGTCGTCTTTGTCCTTCTCAAACTCCTTCTGGCATCGATTTAGAAGCAGCTTGCGGAAATTCACTGGTTTATCCGAGGTTTCCACTCGAAGCTAAAGGCAGATAAAGTTGTGTGTTGCAATTATTTGACACAAATGTGGAACAATCTGAAGATGAAGGTTATTTGCTGTTCTGTCTGACACCACTCACCCCTGAAAGGTAGCGACACATGTTGGCGTAGGCCACGGAGAAGTTGGGCTCGGAGATGGCCTTCTCAAAGGTCAGGTCAATGACCCCTTTAAGCCTCTCCTCTGTGTCGATAGTCAGTTCTGTCACTTGTTTCATCAGCTGCTGAAACTTCTGAGGGGTCAGCTTGTTCAGGATGCTGCGGACCTGTTTAAGCAGGCTTTGGGTCTTGATGTTTTCTGGGTCGTTCTCCTCAGATTCGTTCCCTCCCCGGCTGCGAGTCTTCTTTGCTGAGGGTTTCCATGCCTTCTCCGCCTTGTTCAGTTGCACGTTGTCGTTAAGCGACATGCTGGTGATGATTTTCCTGGGCTCTTTTCTCTGGATCTGTTGAGAGCGACGTGCCCCACCAACTCCAATGCCCATGCCAGGCGGCTGGAAGAAAAGAGACAAGAGGATGAGAGGAAGACATGGATGAATGCATGAAAGCACGAAGATATGGAGCCCATTGAGAAAGGTTGACTTACCGGGCCTCTGTTTCCTCCTCCCATGCCAGGCCTGCCAAGGTTGGCAAAGGATGGTGTGAAGTCAGGCTCACAGTTCATCCTTGGTAGACGACTGGGGTCCAGCTGACGCAGAGGGGTCTTGTTGGCCTGAAGGGACAGAAAGGATTGTTAAAAAGACATTAAAATTTGAAGGAGATTGATTGAGATAAGTTCTTTTAGTTTGGGATGTTATGAGAAGTTGCACCTTGTCGAGAAAATGTGTCTTGTTTAGCACAATGCCACTGATGTCTGGGAGTCCCTCAGGCTTATTCATGTTCTCTTGGATGAACTGGAAGGTGAGAAGAAACTCTCTGTCGTACTTCCTCTTCTCTTCTGGGTTAATTGGCCTCCTTTTTTCTGAGAGAAAAAAAGACATAGCCGATAGAAAGTGAGCATGATTTCCATGTATCCTCAACAGCATAGTGGTCGTCTGTAGTTGAAGAAATCACGACTTGGCTTTGATGGTCTTTGGGCAGACTTTCATTGGACTTTAGATCCAGATTAGATGGAGATTCAACACTTCAAAATACCCACAAGATGGAAGATTAAGGATGAAATGAATGAATGGACGAGTGGAACAAAGTTATGAGACCTCACCTTCTTTCTGTTGGTACTTTTTGTCAGTTGTTGTTGGTTCAGGAGTATTTGGCTGTATGTTTTCAGCATCCAACTTGTCCTCCCAGGTCAGCTCTGATACTTCTGGTGTAAGAGGACGAATGGTGGAAGGTTGGCTGTCTGGTGCTCGTGCAGGAGTCGGCTCATGCTCCTGTGGGGCCACAACTTGTTCCTGCTTTAAAAGATTGAAGAGGTCTGAATGTTACTAACAAAGACGTCTGTGTGAAGGTTCTTAATGTCTCAACTGATTTAAAAAAAAAAAAAATCACAAAAATCAACAGGTGAATTCTTTTATTGCAAACTTGCCTCCTTAAAGGCATCCAGGAGGTCTCCTACTGTCTCCTTCTTGTTCAGGTACTTCATCCTCCTTCGCTTCATTTTCACAGACAACCAAAGTCAATGATTAAAAAGCTTTGCAACAACCGATAAAGCAAAGCTGGTGATTAAAGAACGGTAACAAAAAGGTGTTGCCACTAATTAATCAAACGCAAACGGATTTTAACTGGGGAAATAAAGTAATCCATGTTTTTTTTAAAAAAGAGTAAATGGCTCGATTAAAAGTTAAAAAGTAAAAGTCAAAGATTTTAAGAGGAAATGAGAGTCTTCCAAGTAACTTTGGTGAGCAGGAGACAGAGAGAATGTGTGAAGGTGGTATCTGTGAGGGTATTTAAGCACAGTAGTTTCAATAAGGGTGGGCGTTACTGTGTGGGATGGGGGGAGGTGGGGCGTTTCCTCCCACTCCCAAGCTGCAGTGGGGGGAGGTGTGGGCACTTTCTGAGGGGCTATCAGCGATTGGAGTGGTCTCAGCAGGAGGTGACTTCTCTTCCCTGGCAGCAGACCCCCCCCCCCCCCTCCCATGCTCCCATCGTCCCCATTCATGTTTTAATTAATTCAATCATTTTTTTACCTTGTTTACCAAGGTGCTAAAACACCAAACTTGTCAGTCCACTGATTGTTAGGCATTCAAATAGAGCAGGAAAGTCTAAACCATCAAGGATGTAATCAATTTTAGCATTGTTTGAATAATTAAGAATGGTCTTATTTGGTTTACTTTTTTACACATACAAAGACAATAAATGAATCCCCATAAATTCCCTACTCAGGAGAAGTCCTCACAAAATTAATGTGTTCATGCTTACCTAATTAATGGACTGACCACCACCTCCTTTTGTTTTTGTGATGTCCATGAGCAAAAGGAAAATGCCAATGTTCCAGTGATTTAAAGTAAAGACTACTTCCTAGTGGCCATCCAAACTATAAATGATAAAGGTATTCAACTTTTGGAAACATAAATGTACTGCATGTTAGTAAAAACAGGGTAGAGTTATAAAGAGTTGATACATGAGCTGTGAAATATAAGGATTGATATTCACAGAAAAGTTGTTCAAATGACAAGACATTGATGGCATTGTTTGTATCACCACATTTTTGTTGTAATGCTCTGGTTCAAATCCAGCCCATGGCTGAGCATGTCTTTTTTTTTTTTTTTAAATACAAATTATGCAGAACTTGAAGTGTCAAATCTAAGTAAATGAACAAGTACAGTATCAAGTAAATAATTAAAAGTGCCATTAATTCCAGAAAAACATAACTTCAACAAGGTACATTCAAAAACCTCAGTCTGATCTTAATGAAACGAAGGTGCTTGTAAGCCGCCTCATCACTCGTGTTTATAGAAAATGAAATCATTAAAAATGACGAGGCACTTGGTTATATGCTAGTTTCTAAACAAGTGAGGACTCAACAGCACTACGTCACCAAAGTGGATCACTTCAGCTGGAACCAAACCGCTAAAATAATGTATGCTTGTCGATACTGCAGTGCCACTATTGCGCCGCGGGAGGGCACCGACATACCGGTTGAAACCAGGGTCAGCAGCTTTTTACGGTGATCGCAGCTGGATCTCATCCTGGGTTCTGACTTCCATCTGGCAGAATGTTCCCGAGCTGCAGTTCTCCAGTTCAACCGGCAGGGCAGTGGCGGCTATGGCTTCATTCTGTCTGCTGGGCCTCGAAAAGAAAAACCCCACGCAAATCAGGTAGTAATACCTTCCTAAAGACATGGAGTAAGAGTGTTCCACATTGGTTCTCTCCTGTTTTCTGCCCATAAATCAGTGTCAGGAAGGACAAAAGTCCATCCTTCACTTCTTCTGCTGCTCCACTTTTATTTCCAGAACCCTCTGTGATGTCACAAAGGGTACTGATAAACCTCCCAGGTTAGTGACCACACCACTGGCAAGGTGTTGGCTTCACCTTTGGACTCTGGGAACAGAGACACACAAGTTGCACAGGATGAATGCAGTCACCATCTGCATCAAAGGACATAAGCTATATTTTTCAACCTTACATACTGCTCGGAACATATTTGACCCTTTTTGACATATGACAGCAGCAACAATACTGAATGGAATTATTTCAGCCTACAGTCAACTGTTAACGTTTCTTAAAGTGACCCAAAAAACATCAAAATACATTCAAAATTGTTATATTTTTACACACAGAGACAGCGTTCCAGGTCTAATTTGATCTGTATGTGTTGAAAAAATTAAAGTTATTCTGACAAAAATGACAAGATTTATTGGATGTACTAGGAAGGGAAATCATCCTCTGAACACACGTCTTGCAAGTTTTTCTTTTATTGGCAACAATCTTTATTATCTCTTCCAGTTTGGGATGTGAAAAGAGGCATTAATTTTCTTTAATTAAATATCTTTTTAATAAAGTAAAGCAAAAAAAAAAATATTTACAAATTTTTCAATTAAACCATAATTAATGACTTGGGTTGGATAATTACAAGCACCTTCTGCCATCTGAGGAGAGAAAAATATAAATACAGGGAAAAGACCTTTTTTTTCTTTCAAAAATAAAACAAAAAAAAAATTAAACAAGCCATTATTTATTTACAGAACTCTCCTGAAATGCAATTCTACTTGCAGAAGCAGAAAAGGCCTTAGGATCCGAACTGTTTCACTCTTTTTTTTTTCCTTTTAAAGTTCTTTCTCTTTTAAATGGAACTTCGACTGAATGACTTTTTTTCTCTTCAAGTTTCAATAATGGTATTTTATCCTTTTTATAAAATCCAACAGGCTCTGTGGAAAGGTGCAGCCGATGATCACTCGCTCTTTTTGTCTGATTTTATCAGTCACTGTTTTTTTCTTGAAAAGCGCAGAAGAGGTGAAACTGACAGACCGAAGCAGATCGAAGGATGCTTAAAGTGTGTGTGTGTGTGTGTGTGTGTGTGTGTGTGTGTTTTGGGGGAGGGGGTCATCGGGTCAGGTCAGGGGTTGGCTGGGAAGCGTCGCCGTCCCCCCAGCAGCAAAATGGTCAATGTTCATCACGGATCCCCGTCTGCTGGGACGGCGTTCTCAAAAAAGATTTTTGCGTAAACTCCTGGAAAAGTCCACAACCGTTTTTCTAATCTCCCGTCTGAAATGTCTGAGCGAGACATCGCCCTCCGCTGGTCTTTGTAGTTTTCTGTTTTGGTACAAAAACAGATCATCCAATCTTCCAACACCAGAAAAACAACAACAACAAAAAAAAAAGCTAGCCGTCTACATAAGTGTATCATGTAGATTGAAACATTGTGCATGTGGCATGACAATGTTGCCGTGTCGCGTCCACATGACAAAAGAAGATGCCATCAAAAATATAGATGTGAACAGCCTTTTAAAGATTTTATATATCTGTAATTAAGCAAAATGTCTTTAATTGCGTTGCCGTGGTGAGGAAAAGCCATCTGAAAACTGGAGATAAACCACCCTCAAAAATAGTGAAGGAAGCGGCTTTATCTCCTCCCTCCCCGGCTCATAATGCTTTCCAGCATTCTCTCTCTCTCTCTCATATCTATTCTCTATTTAATCCTGTATTTTTCAAAAAAGACATTCGGTTAGGCAAGGAAAAACAACAAATCCAAAAAACAAACAAAAGAAGAAAAATAAACATGATCGAATGTTCGATCCATAATACAATCTCTCCCAGTTGAAGAATTTTTTTTTCTTGATTTTTTTTTCTGTTTATGCAGAAGGATTTTGCTGATTCAGGCTCTCCCGAATCCATCCACAGAAAGTTCGCTCGCCCCCAAGAAGCCTCTCTGAAATCCCCACCGGCCGCTCCCCGCCTTAGCTGTTGTCCGACTCGTCCTCGGCCTCCCGGAGCCAAGTGAAGAAGGCGGTGACGGACTTGAGGGCCACGCCCTTGCCCAGCTGCTCGGCGGGGTCTTTGCTCGACTCCCACTTGTAGAAGGCCTCCTCTTTGATCACGTCCTCGTCGTACAGGGTGTCAAAGAACATCCTCAGCAGATCTGATGTGGGAGCGAGACAAAACAATGTGTTCAAAACGTGGGACTTTTATGTGCTCATTTACCTTGGAAAAAATAAAAAGATTTAAACCTGGTGTCTCTCTTACAGAGGCTTTGTACAAGTCACAGATTAAAATAAATCATTTTGTACCAGCCTCCCTCTCTCTCTCTCTCTGTAGCCGTCTCTAGGCCCCAGCCACCCCCACCAAAGGCCCACTATTTTCTGATTGGCCACGTTCCAGAGGCCTACAGAAGGGGAAGCATTCATGGCTGCCTCCACTCCCTGCCAGTGTGCCCAGCAGTAGTCAGCACATGGAGTGACAGAGCTTTTCCTGAATGAGCACACTTTGCTGAGAGAATAACCAGTAATAATGGCGTAACGTCGTGGTCTGTGAACGTAATGAGAGAATAATCCCTAAAGCTGGATAACGACACTGTTAACTGTCAACTTCTGCCACGGCGCTGACCTTTGAGACAGTAACTCACTTTTAAAGTTCAAAGTTAGATAACATAAAAAGTTCTTTTCAAGTTTTCCCCACAACAAAGTCTATTATGGCAGTGATCATACAGTAGCTTAGGTTCCAAAAGGGAAGGCTTGGATGTGCAACCAATACAAAAATACAACTGAAACAATATGAAACTTTTCTTTTTGTTAAAATTTTCACTGGTTTTAGAAATGTGTCACATCCAAGATGAGCAACAATTTCTTTTCACAAAGCAACATTTCTTAGGAAAGCTATATAAAGAAATAAAGGCGTGTGCATTTTTTTCCTGAGTGGTTGTGTATAAAATTGCGTGGTCAAAAAAGAGGAACTCACTGGCAGGCTGCTCCATCTGCACCATCAGAGCCTGCAGGGCGTACAGAGCCTGCAGCTCCTTCTGCTCATCCTTCAGGTATTTCTGCAGCAGCTTGGCCCTCGTCTTAATCTTCTCGCCGTCCACCTTGTACGGGTTCTCACCTGCAGGCAGTTTTCACAGGACAACTTCATTGACGCTTTGTATTCACACTACAACAAATAGTCAGTGTCTGGATCTGAAACTCAAACAAAGCAATAGCACTGTACAGTTCAAAAGGACGTAGAAAAGAGACATTCTTAGCTGTAATCGAGTGGAGATCGAGTCAAGATTATACATTTATAATTGAAACTGTTTATGTGGAGCATGATTATTATATAATTAAGCCGGTAGGAGTAAAATAAAGTCAAGTCACGGTCGAGGTCAGCCAAAACATAGTGCACTGTGGGAAGGCTTAAATGAAGAACACATGTACTCACAAATGACGGCGGACTGACAGATGCAGGTCATCATGGCTCTTACAAACATGTTGCTGGAGCTCTGTTGCTCATCCAAATTGGCCTGCAGCGCAAACACAGAGGCAATTAAAAACGGCCAAAGGTGTGAGAAAAATATTTACTTTTTAAATTTACGTCGGTAAAAAGGCAGCAACACGAACCTCGACCCAGTCGAAGATCCGCTGGTTCTCGGCCTGGTCCTGGATCAGCCTCTCCAGCTGTTGGGTCAGCTCGGCTGAGCTAAGGTCCTTCTCTTTGCTCTTTTCTGACTCTTCACCCAGTGTGAACTCCACATTCTAGTTAAACAGTTAACAGTCCAGTCAAATCGATGTGTCATTGTGATCCCTCCCACGCCCCCCCAAAGAATCACCACAGATTCAACTCTGCCAACCTTTTCTGTCACAAATTTGTTGACGTCCTGGTCTTCAGGGAGGAAGTCCTTCCACCGCAGCCCAGCGTCTCTCCACAATACTCCAACCTTTTTATGGCTCTGAAAAAGAAGGTACACAGTGGATACAGACTGATTAGCATTTTTATTGTAGCAATGTCATCACTAAACTAATAACACTGTCGCAGACACATGGCAGGACCGCCACAGAAGTTGTATGAAGATATAAGCTTATTCTGACAAAACAAAATGTTTGAAATGTTGACTGCTTGACTCTTACCATCTCTTTGCTGAGCAAAGTGAGGATGTTGACCAGCAAAACTCCAGCTTTGCCCAGTGGGATCAAAGGCTTGGAAACCTCCCTATTAATTGAGAAGATCAACAGGGAAAGAAACGTTAATCACAAGTTGGAAACAACACAAACTTCATCTCCTCGTCTGTTTTTAATGACTAAGAATTGGAGTGAACTTTGATGACTTGCCTGAAAAGCTCTCCCATGGGGATGCCTCCCTCGTGGAGCATTGGCATGATCAGCTCTGACAGGTAGAGCCAGATGTGGGGGATGTCGATGGCCATGTCTTCAGCCAACTCCAGGATTTCCTGCAGCCTGATCAGAGAGAAACACAGAAACTGAGTGGACGTGTTTTCAAATTCATAAAGCAGCTTCAGGGATAAAGACTAGCACAACACATGCAAACTACGTCTCTGTGGCTCCACACTGACCCTTTGTAATATTCGGACGTGGGCAGGGTGCCAGTCTTGACCAGCTGATGCAGCAACTTGCCCAGGTGCTCCCTGGCGATGGTGCTGCGCTCCAGTGTCGACTCCAGTCCAGTTCGCACAAACACAAACAGCAGCGCTGTGCTGTTCAACTCCTGCACACATTGCAGAGCCTCCTATTGGGCCACAGAAGGACAGAGGTTGTTGTCAGAGGTCAAAGGTCATAACGGTCGCTGAAACTTTTTTACATTTTAATTTTCTAAAAGCATAATTAACAGCTACCTTCATGTCATTGATATGCAGGTACTCCTCAATAATGGCGGTGGACTTCTTGGTGAGTTCCTCCTCATTCAAGGCAGGTTTGGCTGGAGTCGGTGGAGGTGGCGGCGTGGCTGCTGCCTCACGTTTCACTTTTTGCACATTTGAAACAAAAAATTAGTTTCATTAAAAATGTATTTTTGGTGAAAAACAGTCACTCTTGTAGTTTATAAGCTCAGAATGTGACATTACTGGTGATGCAACCTGCTTTTGATGACTTTAGTGACGTGTTTCAAATTACATCACAGCCAAAAAATGCTCAGGTGATAAGATATCCAAATTCAATCATGATAAAAAAAATAATTGTTAATGACAATAAACACACAACAATGAGTACAATTACTGTACACCTACCATTTTCTTTGCTTCTGGCTCTCTGGCCTCTGTCTCTGTCGTCCGTCATGCTTGCGACTCTGCGGACGGGATCAGCTGATCCACGCTGCTCCCTTTCCCGGCTGCGCTCTTGGTTTTCCCGGCTGAAACTGCGCTTGGTGACCTGGAGCCGGTTCCGATCGCGATCGTCCCGTCTCTCATCCCGTCTGTCAAATCGGTCACTGCTGCGATTCGAACGGTCAAAGTCGCTGCGCTCACGACTCGAGCTGTTCCTACAAGGAGAAGCGAGAAAGACGTGTAGATGTCAAGAAGAAGTTCCCACAAAGCAAAGTTTTAAAGCATTGAATCCAAATATATTGAGTTCTCTGAGACTGCCTGTATTGTTTTACCTCTGAGGAACTCTTCTGTCCGAGTCGAGAGATGAGCCCGAGGAGGATGAAGGCTGCTGTAAGGCTGAGAACCTGTTCAAGGTGCTGGTGCCTGGACGGCTGCCTGCTTCTGAGCCAGAATCTGCAGGTTTGGTGCTGGTGCTGGTGCCGCCGCTGCTGCCTTTACCCCAGCTGCCCCATGTGCCTTTACCTCCTGGGGCAAGCAGCTGATTGTTGATGTCCAGAACTGGAGTCTGAAAGAGAAGATGGTTGTTTAAAAACAAGCAGAAAATGAACAGAAAACAACATTTAAAATAAGTTTTTTTTCAGATGATATACCTTTGTGATTTTGCTAAGGCGAGAGGTGTCGATGGGTCGGTTCTTGGAGATGGGCACCGTGTTCCAGCCCTCATCCTGAGGAGGACCACCGCGGCCTTGGTTGTGAGGACCGCCGCGGCCTCCCATACCTCCTCCTCCTCCCATCCTTCCACCAGAGCCACCGCCCATCTCCTTTTTGGAGACGAGGGCTTGCTGCACCTTCATCTGCTCCCTGTGCTCCTCCAGCTCAGCCTCCTTGTGGATCTGGTCGATGGTCTTAGGACCCTGGTCGCCTCGTCGGGAGACCCAGTTGTTCTGCAGTAGGGGGAAGAGAGAGAGAAAGTCAGTATAGAGCAGAATTCATAGCAAACATTCAAAGCAATTCTTCAAAGTCAAACTGTAAAACAAACTGTCAGTATTTTTATTTTTTATTTTTTTTAAAAAAAGCCTGTTCGTACTAATTAAATTCGGTGCAGCTCAATCCAGTGTTTTAATTACAATCTATAAAATGGATCAAAATGGTGAGGCAAAAATATGTACTGATGTGTTTTACACTTTGACCAACGATTGAACCAATTGTGTTTACAACTAAAGCTGCAGGCAGAAATTCAAAGGCTGAAGAAATCAAGCTCCCAGTTGCTCTTTACTTTCAGCCTTGGGGAAAAGCTACAAAGTTTGAGTATTTCACCATTAAGCTGGGCCAGTGTGCAGACTTGGCGCAGCTGATTTTTGGCTCAAAAAACACTAAGGCAGCAGGTTTTATAACAGTGTGGGTGGGACTAAGAGTTTCACTACAGGACTGGATCCTTCTAACAGAGGAACAAGAAAGTGGCTTTTTAACACTGTATTGGAACAAGAACGCACAGAACAAAATTCTATCTATTTTTTGATGAAAAATTAAATTCTCTCAGTTTCTAGATGTTTCCTGCTAAGGTGAAATACCTGAGATTTGCATACTCATCATTAATCTTTAGCGCTATCAAACTATTAATCACAGCCATCTTCTTTTCACTCTAATTTTATAGATCAGATCTGAACACTGGCATTTTAATATTATATATTCAGGAAGTTTCGTTGCTCTCAGTTTGATTTTATGTTTTGGTATATTTTGAACAAAATCTGATTCTGGAAACAGCAACAATTCTCCTGATCATAAATTTCAGTTTGCATATGGAGTATCGAACATAGAGCCTGAGTGTGTGTGTGTGAGTGTGCTTTACCCATCGTAGGTCCAGCACATCCTGCAACATGAAACGGATCCTGGAGGTTGTTTTCCTCTCCTTGATGATTTTTCCCATCTGATTGAAATACTGGTCCATGCGAGGCTGAGGACAGACACGACAGTTTGGTGAGAGATTCTAATCAAACAACCTGTGTGACACACATCCTCTCTGCCTCAGCGTCTGTGTTCAGCGTGTCTAACCTACCTTGGCCTTCTCAAAGTCCAGGTCCTTGCCGATGGTGGACAACAGTCGACACAGGCACTCCAGGGACTCGTCGTCGTGGTTTTTGAGCAGCTTCACTATGCAGTCATGCATGATGACCTCCGTCAACATCTTCAGCTTGAACAGCTCGCCGATGAACTTGATATTTCCCAGGGAGCGCCTCCTGGCCTGGTCTTTGGCCTCCTGAAGCTCAACAGTGAGCCTCTGCTTCTCTTCCTCCTACCGAGAAATTAATCCATGACTGAAACCACAAACACTTGGGCGAAGATGGGGACTCATTTGGCTGTATCTTACCTCTGAAGCTGCTTCCAGCTCTTTCTGCTTCTTCTCAAAGATCTCGTCGTCGTCTTTGTCCTTCTCAAACTCCTTCTGGCATCGATTTAGAAGCAGCTTGCGGAAATTCACTGGTTTATCCGAGGTTTCCACTCGAAGCTAAAGGCAGATAAAGTTGTGTGTTGCAATTATTTTACGCAGATGTGGAACAATCTGAAGATGAAGGTTATTTGCTGTTCTGTCTGACACCACTCACCCCTGAAAGGCAGCGACACATGTTGGCGTAGGCCACGGAGAAGTTGGGCTCGGAGATGGCCTTCTCAAAGGTCAGGTCAATGACCCCTTTAAGCCTCTCCTCTGTGTCGATAGTCAGTTCTGTCACTTGTTTCATCAGCTGCTGAAACTTCTGAGGGGTCAGCTTGTTCAGGATGCTGCGGACCTGTTTGAACAGGCTTTGGGTCTTGATGTTTTCTGGGTCGTTCTCCTCAGACTCGTTTACTGCCCGGCTGCGAGTCTTCTTTGTTGAGGGTTTCCAAGCCTTCTCCGCCTTGTTCAGCTGCACGTCGTCGCTAAGCGACATGCTGGTGATGATTTTCCTGGGCTCTTTTCTCTGGATCTGTTGAGAGCGACGTGCCCCACCAACTCCAATGCCCATGCCAGGCGGCTGGAAGAAAAGAGAGAGGATGAGAGGAAGACATGGATGAATAGATTAAAAATGTTTAAAATTGAGCACGAAGATATGGAGCCCATTTAGAAAGGTTGACTTACCGGGCCTCTGTTTCCTCCTCCCATGCCAGGCCTGCCAAGGTTGGCAAAGGATGGTGTGAAGTCGGGCCCACAGTTCATCCCTGGTAGACGACTGGGGTCCAACTGACGCAGAGGGGTCTTGTTGGCCTGAAGCGACAGGAACGATTGTTAAAATGACATATTATTGTAAATCATATAATGCAGGACATTAATGTATTTAGTTTGAGATGTTTTTTTGAGAAGTTGCACCTTGTCCAGAACAACATCACTGATGGCTGGGAGTCCCTCAGGCTTGTTCATGCTGGCCTGGCTGAACTGGAAGCCGAGAAGAAACTCTCTGTCGTACATCTTCTTCTCCTCTGGGTTGATGGGCTTCCATTGTTCTAAAAGACAAAACCAACAGAACGTGGGTATGAGTCCTAACAACAATTACAAAGCAGAGCTTTATTGAAATCAACAATACAAATCAGCGCCTACTGGCTTTCATTGATGTCACCAAGTTTGTTTCCCCAGAAGACCCATAAAAAGCCCTTCCTCATAAAAACTAGCAAACTTAATCACGTGAAACACTGATTACACAGAGTGAGATAAGATCCTTGTTCACACTGAAGTGCAATCATGAATCCACAAAACAAAGTTCAGAAACCCCACCTTCTTTGTACTGGTACTTTTTGTCGGTTGCTGTTGATTCAGGAGTATTTGGCTGAATGTTCTCGGCGTCCAGCTTGTCCTCCTTGTCCTCCCAGGTCAGGTCCGATTCTTCTGGTGCAGGAGGAGAGACGGCGGGAGGCTGGCTCTCCGGTGCTCGTGCAGGAGTCGGCTCATGCTCTGGTGAGGCCACGACTTGTTCCTGCTTTAAAAGATAAGAGAAGTTTGTGTCTTAACAGTCTTATAAAAAAATAATGAATGAAACTGATAACAAAAAAAAAATCAGGAATGACTGCTTTGAAGCAAACTCACCTCCTTAAAGGCATCCAGGAGGTCTCCTACTGCCTCCTTTTTGTTCAGATCCTTCATCTTCCTCTTTTTCTTTGGCACAGACACAGCAGCTACAGGCAGCCAACAAAAAAAACAGTAACAAAAGGGTGAGGAGGACTTTGTTACCACTAATTAATCAAATGCAAATGGACCGCAAATGAAAAAAATCCAGGTTTCAAACGAGTGAATAGGTTGCACAGATGGTTTGCCAGGTAACTTTGGTGACGAGGAACAGACAGAGAAACTGTGTGATGATGATATCTGGGATTTGACTGACCTTGCATAGTAGTTTCTACGGGGGTGGGCGTTACTGTCTGGGGGTTGGGCGTGTCCTCCCGCTCCTCAGCTGCAGTGGGGGGAGGTGTGGGCACAGTTTCTGAGGCGCTGTCTGAGACGGGGGCGGACTCGGTGGGCAATGGCTTCTCTTCCTTGGCGGCAGGCGGGGGTGCCGGAGTTTCTACCTCCTGCTCCTCCTCCTCCTCCTCCTCCTCCTCGGCCACAGCCGGAACCGTGTCTGGTGCCTCAGGCTGCGCCGGGGCTTCCTGGACAACAGGCTCGGCAGACACCTCCTGCACAGCTGGCGACGGACTGTCGACCTCCGCAGGCGTGGCTTCGACGGGCGCAGGCGCCGCTTGTGCGACAGGGGAGGGGTCTTGCAAGGCGGCCTGCTGGGCGACCACCGGCTCGGCGATGGGGCTGTCGTCGCGCTCTGCCGTATTCACGACAGGCACGTCGGGGTCTTGGGGTGCCGGTAGAGGCAAGCCGTTGGGAAGGCAGAGCTCCTCGGGCTGCGCGATGGGGGATTCCAGCGCCGCCTCCGGCTGACTGGATGGCAGGGTGACCAACAGCCTCTCTGCCTCGACCTCTGCCACCCCGTTGGCTGTGGACGGAGGCTCGACGGGAGCGTCCGAGGACGCAGCCGACTCTTCCGTCTTGGAATCCTCCTCTTTCAACGCCTCCACTGTCGTCTCAGCGGCTTCTTTCTTGCTTGTTTTCTCTGCCGCAGCAGAGGTACGCACGGGGTCAGGCAGCGGCGCAGGGTAGGCGGGGACCTCAGGTGCTGACTGGGGCGCCTCCAGAGGAGGCAGGGGAGCATCCATCACGTCTGCGACAGCAGAGTCGCTGGGTTCAGTTGCGGCGATAGTGTCAGGAGGGGAGGGGGCCTCGGTCTCTGATAATAGAGGAGGCTTAGTGTTTATATCGGAGGAGGTAGTCTCAGCGGGCACAGAGTCGCCCTTTGAAAGTTCAGGGGTCTTTGACAGAGGCGGTGGCGAAGGTTTTCCTCTGTCATCTGCGGGTTTAGAAATATTTGTGTTAATTTGTTTTCTTACAAAAGTATTCAAACTCCCCATAGCGGCTTCCTCCATAGGTGTGCAACACTCAACATATCCAATTTAATTCAATCCATCAGAAAAGGAAGGACATTGAAGTTTAAAATAATCTGTGACGATCAGGCTTACAAGAATACTCATCAACAAACCACAAAACTATTATCATGGTGATACATCTAGGATTTTGAGTTGCCAGTCGGCCGCTTTTTAAATAGATGCAATAAAGGCAGGCTTTTAGACACCCATAAGAGGTTAGCCAGCAGCTAATAAAAATATATCTTCCTGACATATAACACCAAATTCCAAGAGAGCATTGAGAGAATTTTCTTAGAATTTTATTCCGAGAAACAAATCTTACTCAGGGGAAGTTTCATGAATACAGCCTCAGATTACATTGTACTGTAAAAAAGAAAGTAGGTCTCACGTTTGAGGTAGCATGCGATGGCAACAATGTTAACAAGATATCTTTCTCACAGAGGATCCATGTGAAACTGAAAACATTATCTCAAGAAAACACTAATTACTCTAAACTCATAAATTAGGCCATTAAAAAGTGTCATGACAGCACATTCTTTTCTCTACTCTTTTAACTAGCAATACCGCAATCCATATGGGGGAAAAAATAAATTCTCACAAGCAAAGACAACAGAAATTCTCACATATAGCCAGTTTCTTTAACTTATGGGATAATTTGTTTGAAAGAAAAATGAAGAAAAACAACTCACCTGCTTTTACTGCAGCTGGTGTGGCACCAGCTGTGACGCTCTCACCGTTTGCCTGTGCTGCAGCTAAACTCTCTGTTCCAGATATCGCTGACTGTTAGGGAACAAAAGATATGACTTGAAAGTTAAGGACGCACAGTTTTCCACATGAGAAGGAGGGCGGGGGGCTAGGAGTCTGTTATCATGAATGTTTCAGGTAACACACAGCACATAGGTAAAAACTTAACACAGACAAACTTCAGCATCCCTCTGCTTAAGTAGTTTCATAAAGCCTTCAAAAGAAAAAAAAATCCTTCTGAATAAATTCAATTTCCTCAAAAATGACATTTTATGGAGTAATTTGGACCAAACGAACCGCTAGTTTGGTTGCTAGACCACCTCAATCCACTGGTATCCATCATCACGGTGTTGTAGCTTACCTGTGGTGGCGTAGGGGTGGAGCCACTACGGCCTCCGGACATAATCTCTTCTGTAATGTCCCGACCTCCTTGATTAGGGTCCCTAATCCTGATCTGTTGAAAGACAGAGTAAAGATGTGTCAGAGTGGGAGCTCCCGAGCAGCAAAGCACAAGCAGGTCACTAAATGGGAGAGTGAGCAAGCGAGAGATGCCCGTGTCTTTCTACCGTGAATAAAATGGCACAAAGGGTTAAACAAAAAAAATCCACGAGGACAGAAGCGTGTAAGAGAGGGTTGTCACCCCATGATGCAACGCCTACAGTTGTCAGTTCTTTTTGCAACTGTGACTCGCTAGCGGTGTCTGATAAAACAGATTTGGTTTTCACGTTGTGGATACTCAGTCCTTCAATTTAAATAAACCATCTGTCTTTATTTAAACTGAACGCACCTCTGCTTACTTGTCACCACTAAAGCCATCACACAGAGTGAGTGAACTGAGTGAACCAAGTTGCCCGATTTAAAGGCAAATTGTCCACCAAATTCCAGTCCTGATTCAAGCCAGTATGAGCATTCTTGGCTCTGGTGAGGGCAAACAGCGAGAGCTAAATCTCTTAGAGAGATACGTGCTCCTCCGTTCGACACCCTTTCCTCTCACTCACACTCTACATACTCTTGACGAGGAAGTCAGAGCTGTCATCAAGCTGGTGTGAGTCACAATACTACTGAATTAAGCTCTAAACGGCAGGACCCGAAATAGACACGCACCAAAAAGCTAGCAGAGAGCAGTCCGAACTGCACTCCCTGGAGTACATTTACCTTCAAAACGGCGATATTTGTTTTCTGCGACTGACCTTTACCTGCTTCGGTGTGTGAGCGATCGCACTCTCCCACAGGATTGCTAACCATAACGGGCCCCTCTCATCCTGGGGCTGGAGTAGCTGCCTGCCGTATTCAGGGATTGGACTTTAGATCCGACAAAGGAGGAAGGTGGCTGAGCGGAGCCACTGTAGTTTTCTATTACTGAAACACGACCAGAAGGAAAGAGGCGAGGGAGAGAGAGAGAGAGACAGAAAGAGAGAGAGAGAGAGAGAGAGCGAGAGTGCGAGAGAGCAAGAGGGATCTCCACGCCAGCAGAACAGAACAGAACAGACAAGGGCTGGGTCTCGCTCTCTGTAAGCTAGCGAGCTAGTTCACTGTGCTCCTCTCCCGTAAGCGCCACAAAACAGAGAGAGAGAGGGAGAGAGAGAGAGAGAGAGAGAGAGAGAGAGAGAGAGAGAGAGAGAGAGAGAGAGAGAGAGAGAGAGAAAAAGGCTAAAATGACTGGCCTTGTAAAGCTATGGTATTGGAATGCAGGATCCCGCCCACAGGGACTAACAGACAGTTAAAGGGGCCAGAGGGGCAGGCCAGGAAGAAACGGGAGAGTTTGCAGGGAGGAGGGGAGAAAGAAAAAAAAAAGAGATATCCTTATCAAGCGAAGTGGAACTTGCAGAAAACTTCCACCCTGACTTTCCTTATATTCTGTGTCTGCTTGGCAGTCCTGCACACTTCAGACACACCTCTCATTTTCCTTCTAAATGCCAGAGGAAAGTGTCACAGTTGGAGGAGGAGTAGGTAGAGGAGGAGGAGGAGACGGTGGTGGAAGGAGGGGGTGCCACAGCAGCAGCAGCAGCAGAGGACAGCTAGCCGCCTCGTTAGCCTTCCGGCTCAGAGGGGGAGGAGACCGGTGGCCACGTGGAGCTAAGCAATGTGCTGACATGTCCTTCACAGCCCCCCGCCCCGCGCCCCCAACCCCCGAAGCCCCAGATATTCTTTTAAACGTACAGTGAGAGGGAAATCAAGAGCATATGCGGTAGGAAAAAAAAGGTATGCAATTCTACAACTTCTGCTGTCTGCAGAATGAAATAACTGAGGCGCAAAAGTCGGTCAAACGCACAAATTGAAGGTTTTTTACTGAAGGGACTTATTTTGCGTGGGTTGTGTTAATTTGGTGGTAAGTGTAGAGAACACATAGCGGGAGCAATGGGTGAAATGGGCCAAAGTACACCATAGGCAACCAACAGTCACTGATAAGCGACCCCGTCCCCCAGTGGAAAAGGGGCAGACGAGAACTGTGGCAACAGTGCAGAAGTATTCAGCACCAATCAGTTATCTTCTGACTCCTATACAGGGATGGTGCCACATTACTCTAAAGTTCACCAACGCAGAAAGAACACACACAGACACACTGAAACTAAGCACACTTTGGATTTGGAAATCTGACAAACAGAAGGGTCAAGATTCGGTTCAAACAAAGGCAGCAGTGCTGATCCACTCAGTCCAGAAATACACACAGACCCAAGCAACTTTGACTCACAGCACAAAACCAACCGAAAATCCGATTCAGGGAATTGAGGAGGACAGACCAAGCTATAGAGCCATTCGTGCATTCACCAGTGAACACATTCATTTTACTCAGCGTTTGCAGCAGTGGCTTAGAGTTACATCACATTTATATGGACAAGCAGACTTTGTAAATACAAGTGGGCTGAATGACATGAAAAGAAAGCCGAACAAAACGAGAAAAAAATAAAATGTCACAAACAAGATCATTCACAAAAATTACTAAAAAAAAATACTTAAACAATTAAAATACTTAAAAAGTATCAAGATTTGGAGAGTTCTACAATTCTCTCTGAAGGAAAAATAAACGGATCTGCATCACCCACAACTCAGTTCCACCAGTTTGGCAGGAGTAGAACAGCTATTTTAACTTCAGGCTGCTGTATTCACTCAGAGATGCGCAGCTCTAGTTTGCTTGCTTTCTGATTTTTTATTTTTTATTTTTTATTTTTTACTACTTCTTTTTTTCTATTTTGAAACTTGGTGGTCAACCCAAATTTTACAACAGCTTTTTTCTAAGCTGTGCTGTGTGTGCAGCACCACTCCAAGAGGAGGGTGGTGGGTAAACTTGAAATAAAATAAGACGTTGCTAATAAGATATTACACTGATATATAAGACCATAATGCGTGTGTAGCACCAGAGCGCTGGCAAAGTTGTAGAATGTTTGCGTTTAACATATTTACTAGTAATACGTGATGCTCATCTTATTAGTCAAAAATAAAGAATTCTTTCTTATTCCTTCTTTTTTGGCAGTCTTCTTTTGTTTTGTTTTTTGCAGAAACAATAAGAAATGCTCACATTACTCTTACATGTTAATTTGACTGAACAGAAAGGTGATAGCGCAGCAGGAGCACTCCTTCTGTGCTATCCACACACAATGTGATTAAAGAGACAAACGAGGCATGATCCTAATTAAAACGATAAATAACTCCCTATGTGCAACTAACTTCAGGTTTAATGTGAATACTTTCTAGGACAGACTTTCCCAGAACTGACAGCTTATACGAAGAAAACTGCAGCTGCTCGAGTGGAGTTAAACCAGCTCTGTGTGACTGCTCACGGAATGCAGAGCACAGAGGAGCACTTTGCCTCTTTCTAATTGTGTTAAATGTCAATGGCTTTCTTTTAAAAGGCACTTTTCTTGTATCACACTTTTGAAAAGTACAATTCTTTTCTCCAGTGCTTATGTATTACACATGATAATGTGCAATTTATGTGTTAACGTTGCCATTTATAAGTTGTGGGTCGAGTTTTTGTCTAGGTTTTTTTTTCCAACAAGTCATGTCAAAATGTGGCACATTTAACGAGGGAGGATGCAAAATTCTTGTACCTGTTTGCGTTCCCGCTTGGTGTGGATGTGCTGGGGAGGCTGAGGAGGTGGCTGCTGCTGCTGGGGCGCAGGATTCATGATGACGGGCGCCGCCTGCACCGAGGGTGTGAACTGAGGCTGAGCTGGGTAGTAGGCCCCTGCTGTTGATCAGAAACACACACACACACACACACACACAGAAGAGGGTGCGTAAAGCAACATTCCTTGGTTGACGCGGACACAAGCATGGACACAAACACACACATTAGCGGTGTTTACACACGACAGCATTACTCTCAGCTGTATATAACACGAGCCTCCAGCACGTCCTGTTCGCTTCCTCTGTGGCAGCTAGAAAATGAAAATGTGACGGTTTGTATGATTTCTTACTGATTTGCATTGTGGCAGCTGCAAATTCTTTTCAGTCCACGTGGCATTTATTCCATCATAGCAATTCAGATACATGTGTGGTAGTATATATAAAAAAAAACAATACAAACTCAACTGCATTTTTATTCTAGTCATTTCAATTCCCCAACTTGAAGTCAGTCTGGAAGGGACAGTCAAGGAAAATAAAAGCAGCTTCTGAAGAGGAAGACAAGTATGCAGCATTCTTACATCCCTGCAAACTGTAGCCAATAACTTGCTCAGTAATACTGCAACTCCACTTGGACATACATCAACGTCTTACATGTCTATCACACAGTTTCTAACAGTATCTTTCTACTAAACCAGTATGTCTTTATGTCACATAAAAATCTGGATGGAGAGTGAATGTAAATCACATATTCAGAGAAGCAGTCAAGGTATTTAGGAGGCCCGCAAATGGGCCTGCAGATGACACGGCACTTTCGCCCCCCTCAGAGCACCAAAGGAACTCCTGTCCTGCTTAGAGCGTGCATATTACCACATTACAGGTTTGTGAAGATAAAGCTCCTATCAGCAAGGCCAGGAAAAGGAGGGTTTTCACATTTTCCACCAGCTCCATTCGCCTTACATCGTCAATAATCTAATTAAAATATTCAACAGCCCGGCGATATTACCTGGCCTTGTAATCGGCCTTTGCAGTTCAGAACCAGCCGCAGCCAACTTTCAAGGGAAGAAAAGAAAGTCCTTAGATTGAAGAGGCCTCCATTTCAGGCCGGGGGAAGCGAGCTCCTGCGCTCCCTCTCGCCACCTTTGCTGGCATTTCAGTCTAACTCACGTTACTGAGTCTGCATTGTTGACTAGGAGGAGCACAGACTAAATATAGTCAAAACCCCACACCAGCTCGGGAAAGAGAGCCCGCGAGAGGGAAAAGGGAGGGAAGTCAGATGGAGGGAGAAGGAGAGAGAAGGCGAGAGCTTCCTAGAAGACGCCTGAGATATCTGCCACAAAGTGCAAACTCTCTTCCACGACACCTACCCTCAGCGTCCCGCTGCTCTTGAGACCCTCGGTTGCCCATGTTGCGTGCAAAACTGCGTACGGACAGAAAAAATGAGAGGGGGCTTCACTTCACCCCCCCCTCTCTGACTCCTTCCTGTCCACTCTCTAGGTGCCCCCTTCAGAATGACTTCTTTTAATGCACTGCCCTCCCTTTTCCAGACCGTCTCCAGTTGGCTCCTCCCTCTGACCTTCCTAATTCCTCCCTGCCTTTCACTTTTTTCCCCCACCTTCCTCCGTCCCTCCTTTTCTCCCATTTCCCTTCCTGTGAGCACTGGCAGGCGGTTCAGTTGTGTCATTAACAACGGGCCTCCATTTGCTTCCCCTATCTCTTTACCCTGGACCGGTGATCCGATCCATGCAGACGGAGATGTCACAATCTAATGGGTTGGGGGAGGGGCAGTGTGTACATGTATGCAGGAAGGGTTACGCAAATCACTAAGCTGGAAGGGGCTGGGTTAAAAATAGAGGTTATACCCCGTCAGCACAGTATATATGTGTGTGTGTGTGTGTGTGTGTGTGTGTCCGAGTGTGCTTCTACCTGACTGCTAGAAAAGGAGCTGGAAGTTGCAGAGACTGTACCACCAAGAGGTTCAGAGAGGGGTGCCATAACATACTGTAAAGCTATGTCACCAATATAAGCAATATTTGCTTAGATTCATATATAAGTATTTGTCACTTTTTTACCTATGTGACAAGATAAGAGTGGTTAAGAGGATCAGAATTTGGCAAGTGAGGTTCGAAAATGTTGGAGACCCCACAGTAGAAATGCCAAGTCCTGTGTCACATGACTGAAATGAAGGAACGTCATGTGACTTGCAGACTGACCAACAAAACACACACACTCCAAGAAGTAGACAGTAGGGACACAGAAATAAAGCAACTGTTAAGTAAACCATAACATTAATTAAAACAAATAGATGTGTTAATACTCTACAATATATAGAATTGTTGATAGGTTTGCAAATAACAATTACATCTGTAATAAAGTAAATATTTGGTGCGGCATATTAAAGAACCAAGCAGTTTCACTGATGATATAACTTTTATAAAAAGGTATTTTTCCATAGGTGGAAATTTTTTAGGTGATTTTTTTTCTTCTTTTTCATCCACATCCATGTTCAGAACATATTCAAACTGCTCTGATGACACAAAGGTATTGTAAATACTGTCATACACACACTGAGTGCATTGGAGGAATTGTTTTCACAGTGCGGTATTCAGGCCAGGGCATTCTATTGCTGATGAACTACAGTTTAAACAAAGGGAACACATAGTTCAGATGCCTGCTGAGTGGGGGGTCAGCAAGTTTGTTTTCAGGGCACTGCCACTTTCTGTACTGTACTACCACTTGGATACCACTAGATGGTGTGCCAAAATTATATATAGCTATAGTCCAGCCACTGCTGTCTATACAATACTATACAAACACTGCCCTCGCATGGCCTGACAAGCCAATTACACACTGTTCTCACCGAACCTGCACTAAACAATTAACCAATCAATCAATCATCTTTTATTTGTACAGCCCTAACTCACATCCAAAAGCCAATAATAAGCAGGAATCTCCCAAACTTAAATTTCGCCGTAACTATGGACACCAATGTGGATGCTAAATACAAAGATATATGGGTGAAATTAGCATTTATTTTTTATCGACATAGAAAAATTTTTTTGCAAGCTGGAAAAATAATGTACTTAAGTAGGAACTGGTGTCAGATGTCAAATTGGTCTCAAAAAATGTACTCAGTTCAAAGGTCAAATGTGACCACGTTGGGTTGGAAGTCCAAACAGTGAACTTTGTTAGTTTGACGTCGAATAGATGTTCAGAGTTGGTCATGGACCGACGGACCCATTGCAGACACGTTTTGCACTGTCGCCTCATACTAGAGGGATCAGTTGTTTATCTCTTTAAATGTGTAAGGGGCATCGAGACGCCTTTGGCTATGAATTACCGCTTTTTTAATAAAATCTGGCTGATAGATTGACGGAATAACAGATGATTTCACATCATATTAAACATCACTTTTGGTGGCTGTGGCAGTCGCTGTGCTGTAGGTGTGTGAGTGGCTGGGGTGAGGCCCTGTGAGGAGCCTCTTACCATAAGTACCATATTCAGCAGGGCTGGTGCCTGGGTAGAAGCCTGGCGTTCCCGCTTGGACTGGGTATTGCTGGGGTGTCGCAACGTATGTCGCTGATCGGTACTACGCAAACGCAGAGAGAAACATATGCTCGTGAACATCATCCTGCATCGCGACTTCTAAAGCCACTTCTCTCTCTCTCTCGCTCGCTCTCTCTGTGTGTGTGTGTGTGTGTGTGTGTGTGTCCTACCTGTCCTGGTATGAAGTAAGCAGGTCCTTGTGGAGAGCTGGGGAAGGGCAGCTGCTGCCCCGGGATCATCATCATCTGGGAGCCAGGGCCTGCCTGGTAGACATGTGGCGTCACAGGCCGAGCGCCGCTGCTTTGAGGGACTCCCCGCGGACCGCTGTTGGGAGGCAAGCTGGCCCTGTTGGTGTAATAGGGCTGGAAAGGAGACGTGGAGACACGAGCATGAGAGGAGGGGATAATATGGTCGTGGAAGAAGTATGCGACAGCAGAGAGGACAAAATAGATGAACAGATGACGCAAGAGTGGACACAGAAGACATAAGGAAGCGGATTTGGGTGGGGAGGAAAGTGGAGCAAGTAGGAAAAGACAAAGGATTTATTAGTTTTTGTTTCCTTTCTAACCCATAGCATTAAAAGAGTCCTCCATTCCCCTCGTACAACTTCATGTCTGAAAGCAAACGGGACGTGTTGGTCCATCCTAAAGCGAGGCACATAGTTTGCCCATAGAGCCGTGGCCTTCCTCCAAACTGGAAACATATTGGCTCTGCCAGCCAAAAGAGATAAAGCAGCTAACGCTGGTTCATTCAGAGCATCCTCATTGACATTCTGCTGCTGGCCTGGGGAGCTAAATGCCGTAGCCAGCAAAATGACACCGAGCCAAGAAAGCGCAACACTGCCAAATATTAGACACGCACATAAGCACTTCTCAAGAGTGTGAAGAAAAGGGGGACGGAGGGTTGGAACAAGGGGAACTGGAAAAACGGGGAAAGTTACCTGTAATGACCTGAAGGTTCCCTTCAGCAGCACAAAGCCAGACGACACACAGAGACACATCAAACAAGCCAGGAAAGGATGGAAAGAGAAGGAATAACAAAGCAACACAAACAGTTAGTGCAAAGCCCCAGATACTCCCCCGCTCTGAGCCACGCAGTGAATTCACAAGCAGCATGCACAGAATAGGTAGAACAGAGAATCCCCAGCAACGAGCACGAGTGACTCTCAGCAAAACGGACATTTGTTGAGATTTTACAAGCAATAATACATTAAATATGTCAGACTCTATGTTGGATTCATATCAAACTTCTTTTTTTTCAAGTGGGTGGGTATTATTTAAAATCATATGTACTGCTGCTTCTCTCCACGATGCATCTGGAACTGCTGGACAGCAGGGGTGTCAAGATCAATGTGGTCACATGATCATTTGACCTGATGGAAGTTTATGTGTAACGGTAAAGGAGTTGAAGTTTTGACATTCTGATCTGCTTCTACCATTGGGGAAGTGAATTATATAAATTGACATACTTAAAATATAAATTTACTCTTTATCAAAAGTAATCTCCAAGAATGACAAAACCAGATTTTTTTCCAGTCATAATTCATTTGAAGTTTGAGGTGAATTTGTCTTAAATGCAGAATAAACACAAGTTTTCAAAAAAGTGAATATTTGGACTTGAACTTCAGGACCATTTGAAATGATCTGGGATTATGATTTCTCTGTAACATGTGAATACTCTGAGTGCATTAGTTGTGCTGTTAGTACCTGTTGGTGTATAGGTCGGGGCCCTGGGGCAAACTACAGGAGGAGATGCAAACAGGACAGAGGTTAAAGACAACGAGTGAGACCCATGCATCACTCTTCATTGATAACTCTGCAGCTTTAGAAAAGCAACTAAGGGATTATTGAAACCAGATGAAATTCAAAACATTCATATCTTAATAAAATGGAGTATGGAGGACAGGCTGAAGCTAATAGTTGGAGCTAGCGGGGAGAATCACAAATGAGTTTTGAGATTTTTTTTGGTGCACTACAGTTTCCAGGTGGCAGAACATGTGATAGGAACAATGATTGGCAGCAATAACAGCAAACATAAACACAGCAACAGTGTCAGAGGGACAAAACAGCCATGACATGCACCGCTCCAGTTTTGAATTAGAATCTTTTGTTGTTACCGTAATTATCTGACCTATGTGCACGATTAAAAATCAAGGCATCACAAATTTTCATGTGTGAAGGGGTTGAATCTGGCGCTTGTACTCTCATGTGCTGTAGAGTAGGTAAGCAGTAGGTGGGCCTACCTGTCGGGGCTGTGGTGGTGGGTTCATTTGTGGAGGCGGTGGAGTGGCAAACACAACAGAAGTGGGTTGCCCAGGGGGGAATGAGGGCTGCAAGAGACAGGAAGTGATATCAGTAGTAGCAGAAAAAGAGGAAAATGGAAGACAGGTTGAGATGGTCTTCAGCTACGATTGATGGTCGCCACAGTTTTTTTTTTAACTACCTTAAATTATTTAATATTCATTCTTGGAGAATGCAGTTGCATTTCCATTACCCCTAGAATTGCGCAAAACCTAAATATCGCAATAAAAAACTGGTAATGGAAACGCCTAAACTTTGAAAACGTCAATTATGGCTAAAAGGTTTTAACGCTCTCATGAGGTGGTTTTTCCAGACGTAACGATATAGAGGTATATCACAAAAGTGTCATGAAACACCTGCACTGTGTCAACATTTTTAGAAATATCGCTTTCATTTTGCGAACAACTAATGAAAACACAGCTTGTGTAATGAATACATACCAAAGCTTAAAAGAGGGAGGGAAATGACTTCATCTTTTCTTAGGTAAGGCCGTAGAGTATCAGAATACACAGTGAGCTGCCACTGTGACTGTGGCGTCTTGCTGCAGCCACCATCCATGCATGACAATGTTATGATGGCAGTGCAGAAAGTGAAGTCACAGGATCACTTACCTGTGAGAGACCAGGGGAGGGGGCAGGATGGGGGTTGGAGGGGGATCCTGTTATAGGCTGTGGTGCTTTATTCATTTCATGGGGTTCTGCATGGGGAGGCAGACGTGTTCCTGTGTATAAAGCTGGAGGCAAAAAAAAAAAAAAGAGAGAAGACGTTAAATGTGTTCGCTTTACAGAGTACAAGACAGTGACATCCAGTTCTACAGCAACAATGGCCAATGTGCAATTTAATGTACTAGTGATGTCATGTCACTGACTTACTTGGGGCCACCAAGTTCAAGTCATGTATTTAACTGAATGGGACAAACGGCTGCAGTAAAATCCCAGCAGTTGCGCTTAGGTAAAAAAAAAACAAAAAAAAAAATACAGCCTGACATAATTTTTGCTCATGAATTTTACAGGAAATACAAATCATCATTAACTCAACTATGCTTGACACATTAACTTTGCCTGCAGTGTATTCTGCTTTGATGCAGGGGGACTTCAGATTTGAGGACAGTGCCTGACTTACTCCTACCAGACTCAAATCTTGTATTCATTAGTCAATGACTTAAGAGTTGTTGTTTTGCTGTTTTACACATGGAAACAATCAAACATTAATTGCTTGAAACAATGCCCTTTCTAATTTGCCACCTAAACCTGTTTTGATAAGAACTGATGACGTCGGAAACAACTGTTGATATGTTTTTTGCTGATGATGGTCAAAAACTGTAGTTTAATATCATCACACTTATCCTGAGGCTATGAGGTTCCTGTAATACTAACACACTTGGTATTTATAGCAAAAGCCTACACTATCTGGCCCAGAGAGCCACATATACATAAAACCCCTTCGCATACACACACACACAGCCGAGTAAAAACCCTGAGTCATGATGAATCAGAGCATCATTCTTTTTTCAAAGAGAGGAACTCATGCCGCACCAGTGTTTGCTCTCATCACCGTTTCCATGACTGTGGCAAAACAAAGAGCAACACAAGCTAATTGGCTCTGACAAAGAATTTTAATTTTGCAATTAAATTCTTGTGGAAAAACAGATTGATAACTGATGATTAACAACATGGCTTAGACAGGTTAAACTCAAGCTTGAAAGTCTAACAAAAACAGTGATGGTGCACTTTTCAGTAAGGAATGACAGTAGAAGTGACAGGCATCTACAAACAGACAGACAGACAGACTGTGGAGTTGAGCGAGGCAGGATGGAATATGAAATGCTGAGTAAGCTATGAGGCTTAAAAGAGGGTCTTAGACTAAGAACATGTCCAAGTGCTGCAGATTTTGCTTCTCACAGTGGAGAATCCCTAAAAAAAACAAACTCACTAATCAAAAAATAAAAAAATAAAAAATAAAAAATAACAATAATAATAATTCACTTTGTTGAAGAATTACAAACTGAGATTAACAACTTTACCAAGTAATGTACCGGTGACAGACACAGAGCAAAGCTTTTCTTTAATCCCAAATTCTTCAACAGTCTGTAGCAAAACATTTGTGTGCAAAACTACGGCAGGGAGAGTGTGACAATATTGACGCAGAACTTTAATAGGAATCTGTGCTTTTCAGCAGAATTTCTGTTGGTGGTCCATAGAGGTGCACCTCCACCCACTACTGACACACGGCCCGGTCATTTGATCTGGTCTGACATGCAGCGCCAAAGTGATCCAGCCACCAAAACACCTGCTGATGAAACATGCTCCTTCAAGTGTTGCATAAGCCTCCGGCACTCTCTTATGACTGTGCGTGCAAGAGGTGGCTGGATACATGTCGGGATGGCGATCGTGTTAAAGGGTGCAGCGAAGGGCGACCTGCGGAGTCAGCTTTAAGTGACAAACCAATCAGTGGGAGCCATGTTATAAAGTGATCATAGCAACACTAACGATGCCGTGCAGCAACATGTTGGGCGTAATAACATATAGGCAACAGAGAACATGAAGTTATCTTGATGACAGCCAAGCCAGCAGAGGTGAACATTTTCCAAAGGTATGTTTTGCAAGAGAATGTTGCTGAGGCGTCAACATTTGTCTGTTGCTATTTCAAAAGACCAGTGCGTGAGATTTAGTGGCGTCTATTGATTAAATAGTGGAAAGTGTTAATATGAATCCTTGTTTTCTGGTGTCCATCACAATCTTATATTATGCCTTATAACAGTATAACAGCTGGAATGTCAGCATGAAGAAATATATCACAAAACCCTGTACACGGTCACATTCTAACTAAGCCACTGCAGTCAAACGTTGTGCAATGTTGCTAGCTCCTCAGAAGTAGACTTGCCCTCTGTCTGCAGTAAATATACATGCTGATTATCTACGAATGCAAATAAAACACTTATTTTCGTGACCTAATTCATATATAACAAGAAATTAAGAGCAACACTCTCCAAATTTTGCTAGAACCGAGCTACTTCACCAAGCATCCCATAGCTCCAAAACCATCTTGGATGAAAACATAAACATCTTTATACTGCTCTCAGCACACATGCTAAAAAGAAACATTTGACTTGGAATGTTCCTGAGGTCAAAATGCCACAGACTCACCAAGAGTTGAAGGTCCACCAAAATATTACGACACCCTGGAAAAAGTTCTGAATGTGTTGCCTTATACAAGACTGCACTTAAAATAATACATACAACGCAACACTGTCACAAAGATGCACGTTAACTCTCGATTAACTATGACTCAACACCCTTTTTTTGTTCATCATATACTTAGCATAATTTTGTGAAATGAGAATCATGGATCTATAGCTTGTGAGTCATCTTTGTGCAACTCTTTATCAACAAGAAATGAATAACGGTCAGTCAACTAACTATGTTGTCTTAAAAATGTGAGCAAGGAGAGAGAAACCCTGTTTGAGATTAGCACATTATCTCACTTGAGAAGAACCCTAATGTGACTTCAGTTAATCAGACTTTTGGTTGTCGAGCTTAATGACTGGAGGCTGGATGCTGAGATGATGTCAGATGGCCTGGCTCAGGCACATCACACTAATAATAGTCCCACTGTGGCAGTTACAGGAACAAAAATGTTAAAGGTGTCTGTCTGTATATTATTAACCTTAAAATCTGTGACGTTGGTTGCAGCGAGAAACAAAAAAAAAAAAAAAAAAAAACCCTGACACAAACGCATGAGCTACAGGTCGTTTGATTACATGCGTGACACTGCATCCATTTTGGACCCACAACCCCCTGCTAAGGTCACATGTCTGAGGTCCTTGACATCAGCCACACGCCTGCTACAGCATGCAGGGCGGTGAGAAACAAAAAAAGGAACTAAAACATGAACGTACTCGTGTGCGGCAACGCGAATCTGACACCAAATAATCGGTGTCAACAAACAGGTTAGGCACACCATCCCCGGGGCTACCAATCCACGGGTGAAAAAAAGAAAAATGCACTCGTGTTTCCTCGGCAGCGAAGGCGAGGCGCTATTGCTGTGACACAGGGGCGTGTCGGCTTATCTACTCGCACAGACCATCTGCTTACAAAGGCGGCTGACCGTGCGTCCGCAGAATATGTGATCCACAATCAGGCACCACATCTCACCGCAACTCCTGACAAATGCGGCTGCGGAGACGCGCTGTTGTGCCTTGCGCTGTTAGCCATGCTGCTAACCCAAACCGAGGCCCAATCTGGGTTTACCACGTGGTTTCTCTGGCTGTTGGCGCGACGCAAACCCCGGCCACCGGCTTCGTGCCAGCCACACCTCAAATGATGTGCTTGGTCTCCGGCAGCCATCTATTTCTGACCGGAGTAAATCACACCTGGCAAACGACCTTTGCAGAAACCGGCGGCATCGGCGAAACGTGACGGCGACTGCGCGAATATTTTCTGTTGTTGGCTTACCTGTCCGGATAACTGTCGAGCTAATAAATGGGGCTACTGACTATTAGCTGCAACGTGCAACGGCTGGAAATGCTACACGCACTCTACACGAGTGCGCAAGCTAGCAGAGTGGGGTGGACACGTTAGTTGTGCTGTCAAACGATGTCGTGATAGCGATGACTGAAAATAACGTGAGCAAGCGTGAGTCAGACGCCTCTTCGACTTGACAGCGAAGCATCATGCACAGTTTACCCCGCCGCATCATCGCGACAGCCCACGTTTATGTGGATGCACCACGATGAGCACATTTCTGGAGATGCCTGTGTGACATCGCACATACTCTGTTGAATGTTCTTGTAGGAACGGTTCGTGTAAAGCCCAGCGACCTGACAACCTCATTAGCAGCCACCTCCGGAAAAAGTGTTACAGCCCTCACGACAAGTGGCCCGATCACATCATCCCCCTGCGATTATCTTGACCCCTCAGAGCCTGATACAGGACTAACTCACAATGCCAGACGTCTTGCGTTGCTGCCACATAAGCAGACGAACTAGCCGTAAGTACGCGGTTGACAGATGAGAGGAGAAAAGATTTTGTTTAAAATCTCCCCAAGTGAATCACCTGATGACTATATTACAAACCAAGTCAGCCTAAAAAATGTCTGATATTGGTATGACCGGCGATAACGTAACATGGACACGGCAAGGTTTCGGGTGTCAAGTTATAAGTCTGTACTTTATTAGCAATCACAACTACCCATTTTTAAACAGGCACGTCTCCAAACTGAGAACTCGGGCCTCTCGACATTCTGCGTAGAAGACCGCATTAAGGACATAGTACAACTCCCAACCAAAACTAAAGTAATTTCAATCCGACTGCCACACAGCATTCGAACGCTGTGAATGACTCGCTCGCGAGCGGTCGTGTGGCTAGGCTTAAGCAGCGTCAATTCTGTTAACTGACGAAAACAACAACATTGTGGCAAAACAGTCTCTCCAACACGTGTCACGTATCATAAAATTTATGTCATATGATATATTTCGAAACGTCACACGTTTACGGACTTTTCTGTGTACGTATGGTGATGTTAGCGGGCTAGTTGGACGAGCTATAGTGAAGAAAGAACACCCACGTCGCATTAGCATGGAATGCTAGCGACGAGCTAGCTGGCTAATCCCTGAAAACACAGCGGGAGCACCGACCACTGAAGAAAGTCCATACGGCTACGGACGTCTTCACATCTTAACATGAAATAAAAATTGTACTCCAACGTCATTTCCGAATTTCGGCATTGGAACACCCCGACATTTATCTGAGTATTTAAACATTTCCATAAAGAATTTAGCGGAGGACTGTAGCCGTTACCTTTCTCTCCTTGAGTCCGCAGAGCCGGACGGACGGAAAATCTTCCCGGAAGCCGGTAGGTAGGTAATTCCGGCAGAATCCCATCACGTGAAACTTTCTCAGCAGTCGTATTTTTGCCCCCAAGAAGACTGCATAAACATTTATAAAATGCATGAGACGATTTAAATAGGAAGACCTTTTATTTGCATTCCCTTATAATAAGCCAAATAGGTCACTAAACTCTAAAATTAAATTACGTTATCAAAATAAAATAGTCGTATTTCGTCATAATATATCCAACCCAATTGTATGTTTTAGGAACAGATTTAAATAAAAAAAAAAAAAAACTCCACCTATTTTAATGACTACTTTATTAAGTTGTTAGGGGTTTCTCTACAATTATAAGTAGCATCCAGTGGCGTAGTATTTTCACTCATCTTGAGTTTCTTAAACGCTGCACTTCACTGGTACTATTTTTCTATAAAGCCTAATAGAGTACAAACTAACTAACCAACTAAATAAAGGAATTAATAAATACATATATGGTTTGTTCAATTTATATGACCGCAACTTTCAATAATAGTTGACAACTAAGTATCTGGTCGTTTTCTTGCTATCATACTTGTCACATATACAATGTCCTTTACAAATACCAAAATGTAGTTATTAAAATTAGTTATTTTTTGTGTAACTGTAAGACTCTAAATAGTAAATGTATGGAGAAAACACAGTGCTGTGACATATGCACCAGGTGGATCTGAGATTTTATTTTGGATTCGTATACAGTTCTGTAACAAAAACAAAAACATGTCAAGAATACACACTTTCAAATGCTCTAATTACAAAAAGATGACTGAGGATGCCAGTAGCAGAAAACACACACCTGCAGAATCACTGATGTGCACTGAGCGGTTTAGTTCTATTCAATAATATGACATCTAACGAGAGGGAGAGGTGAATGGTTTCCCAGTTCTGAACTGCTCAGATTATTCTGCCTTATACAGCAGAGGTGGATCAAAAATAGAGCGCGGGGAAAACTTGGTTGTTTAACTGATAAGGTCCCTGATTTAGCTTCCTTGTGTCGTCTTAATCCAATTAACCAGACACATGTTATCCATTTTTAATGACTGCAGGAGCTGGGTCACACAGCGACAAATTGAGAAGACACAGGGAAGAATAGGCCTGTCCTGCTCTTTTTAGTAGCTAAATACAATAACTGTCATGACCCATGGAGGGTTGATTCTCCACGTAGAGAAAAATGCCAGTGAGCGTGGGCTTTTTTTTTGTTTGCAGGGTGGTAGTGGTGGTGGTTTAGGATTCATAGTTGGGATTCTTGCGTAGGATGACAAAGCCCTCCAGGATGGGGGTGACTGGGAGGTACTCCTCTGTAGCCAGCTCAGCCCTCTCTCCATGTGCCAGCAACACAGGTGTGGTATGGGTCTGGAAACCTGTGATTGCTTTTGGCTTTCCGGCTTGGCCAACAACGTCGACGGCCTGCGAACAATACAGACAGAGGTAACACGTCAGACCAGAGTGATTAGATTTGAGCCATAGCTGATAAAATTCACAGCATACTTTGCATACCAATAGCATAAAACTACAACCAGAAACACTGGTATCTAAGCACATCATTTGGTGTCAAGTGGAAGTATCTGTATTAGTTTGGTTCAATTGAAACCAGTTTGCAGCCCTTAGTTCAGTAGAGGGTTAGCACAAAACATAAATGCACACTAAATGTGATTTGTGCTCATCTGAAATTGTTATAACGCAAATCATAATTTGCTAAGTTATCTATTAGGGCTTTCTGCCAACATAACAAGCTAGAAGAAAAGAGAAGTTGCTCACCCATAATGATAATTCTTACAAGTTTGACAAACATCCCCCTTTTTTTTTAGAAGCATTATATTTAACGTTTTTTTTTTTTAAAGACAAACTATTCTATTAACAGTTTTCACTATTACAATTACAGTTTTCCATAAAAACTGATTCTCAAGTCATCACCTGTCCCACTCTGACGGACACGGGCAGCGGTCGTAGCTCCTCGTCGAAGGTGACCAACATACGCGGCTGCATCGCCGCAACCAGCCCGTAGAGAATGTAGTGCGACTTTCCCAGGATGACTGTAAAACACACAATAAACGCCAGTGAGAAGAGGAACACGCCTGGCACAACTTCAGTATTTGGTCATGATGACAGAGGCGTCCGCTTGTTGAATCAATAAAATCAACCTTTCTTTGTAAAGCGCTAAATCACGACCAAACACACCTCAAAGCGCTTTGCACAATCAGGAGAAAACCAACTGAACCAGACGACACGAAGTGACGGCAGCAGGTAGAAAAACGAACTCACTGTTTTTGACGTCAAGGAAGGAAACCAGGACAGTGAGCAGTCCAGCCACAGCGACCTGACTCATCAGCTGCCTGTCGCTATGGTAGGGACAGAGTGTCAGTGTGCCTTTGCCCAGGTGAGTCAGACCCTAAGGAGTCACAAATAGTAGAGAGTCAACAGCAGCTCGTGTGCGCTCAACACGTCCTTCGCCAAAAGTTCACTGGGATCTCGCACAGAGTGCCGTTTGTGTGGCCACCCACCTGAGCCAGTCGGACCATGAAGAGATTGTTGGGGTCTTTGGCGTGATACTGGGCCAGCTGTCGCAGCATGGCAGCCAGACGGGCGTTATTTGTGCCTGAGGAAATGGAAGAAAATTAAGAGCTAGTAAAAAAAAATGTCGAGGAAGTTGACTCTGGAGGTACAACCAGTCGGAAAGGAAGCTAAAGAACTCCAGAGATCTTGACACAAAAAAAATCTAGTTTAAGTGGCCAAGAAAGTTTTTTAGCTATAAAATTTGGCAATGTGTAGTAAAGGTAAACTTGAATTTAGTATTTTTACAGTCATAAACAAACTGAAAAACAGACAGTCCGTTTGTTGACAAAAACAAAAGATTTTTTTACAAAACTTTATTTTATTTAAGTAACTTTGAAAGGATGGAAGATGACCTGTTTCATCCTTAACGCGAATCACACAACCGTGAGAGAAGAGTGTCCGACTCAGCTCAGAGAATATTATCTTAATGGTCAGGTTTTTATTTCTAAAACACTGTTTGAATTTTTTATTTTTTTTAAATCCAACTCGTGCTGAAACATCTGGACAGATCAGAAAGAGAAATGCTCAGTCTGTTTGCACATCACTATACTCCTGGCCTTCTATAAGACTCACCGCTGCCCACCATGCCCATGGCAAAGATGGAGTTATGAGACACCTCTGGGTCAGCATCGTGAGAAAATTTGCTGAGGGTGTCCAAGATGTTGAGGCGAGGGTTGGAGACGGAGATGAGAGCCAAGGCAAGGGGCACTGCTCGCCTCAGGGTCGGCTCGCCATAACGCAGCTGATGCCAGGAAAGAAGAGCGAGCGAGAGAGTGAGAGAGAGAGAGGGTGTAAGATGGAGTGATCTTTTTTTTGGTCAAGCACAAAAACTGTGAGGATGAAGAAAAACTAAAAATTGTTCTTATTTTGGCAGAGGGTTGGAAAAATTGTTGCATATAAAAAAAGAAACACTAAAAAAATGAGCAAATTTACAAAGAAAATAAGAAATGAAACACAACACATAGTCTGAGCTGCCACCAACCAGATGTCCAAATGTTCTCAGAGCCATTTCAGAACCTATTTCCTCTCCCATGGCGATGAGGGCAATGCCAAGAACAGCTACCCCCTATGATGTAAAGATGACAATTATGAGCGCTTATATTTCCAATAAAAGAGCCAGAACACAAAAGGGAAAAAACAGATGCTTGAGGACAGATGTGGAGGCCTTTACCTGGTGGGAGCCCATGTCTGCAGGAGACTCCTTCTTATCTTTGTCCTTCTTATCTTTCTTGTCCTTGTCCTCCTCCTTCTCTTTCTCCTTTGCTTCATAGTGCTCACTGCAGATATGCAGAAGCTGCTGGACTTTCAGTACATTTCCAGAACCTAAGATGCAAGAGGCGAGACGTGGACTTATTGGGAGATTGAAGCAAGCAGGCTAAAGGCAAGTCGGTGTCTATAATAATGGGTTTTTATACCGAAACCAATCATTATAATGATGATAATCTGGAAGATTAATCTTAAAATCTGGTCAACACTGATGTCAGCAGGCACAAACAGAGCTTACTGTAGCTGCGTGCAGTGAAACAAACAAATGCCTACAGGCACGAGTGAAGGTGAGAGCAGCCACGTCAATCCAACACTCAGCCACTCAGTAAGGACATAAAAAGAATCCACAAATACAGAACTTAATATGTAAATTAAAACAAACATAATGAGCGCAATGTGGCATCTTCCAGGATCCTTTCATTTTGGATGGAGTCATTTAAAGAGTAAAGTAAATCAAAGTACTGACCTGCATATGCACAGATGTCAACGAGTGTGTTGGCAAAGCTGCGGAAAGGTTCAGGCACAACTTGCAGAGCAGCCAGTGTTGTTTCAATCGCCTCTCCTTTACCTGTGAGCAGAACCAAGAACAACAACATGCAGTTAGCTGCTTCACTTCACATCAGAGGAACTGCTGCAATGCTATTGTGCTTCTCTTATGTACCACGCGACTGCGCTTGACACCAGCGTATTAAAACACTCATAACCTGAGTTGCAGTCGTTCCTTACCCAGATGGTTGAGACCCAAGCCCAAAGGTAACCAGCGAGCATACGAGTCCTTCAGCTCCTGTTCATTCTTCTCCATGATGGTCTGAACGATAGTGGAGGTCACGTCACCATTGCAAGAGCCCACTGCGATCATTCCACACGCCAGCGCCGTCACACCGACCACCTGCAGATAGAGGACATTCCATTAAATATTAGGAAATTGAGCACATATGTCAGCGACTCCATATACGCCACAAACAGTGTCGGCCAAATAAAACTTTCCCAGAGAATACTTGTGTATTGTCACGATGGCAAGACTTGTGTGATAGGATATTCAGTACTTTAATGTCTACAATGAATTAAGGGGAGGGGAAAAAGAGAATTTCATACTTCCATGCTGGACTTGGAGTCTCCCATGACCGGAAGCAGCAGAGACAGGACATCTTCTCTGTTGGAGCCGGCGTAGGCAAGACCAAGTCTGTAACCAGGACAACAAGGATTATGCAACACTGCCATAATAACTGCACTATAACATGCATAACATCTATGTAGTCTCATGAAACAACAGCTAAAGACAATGAATAAAAAATACCCAAGAATTCTGAAAACAAACAGGGCTTCATCCTTCAAAATGTCTATGTGCCACAATGTGTATCTGTGTGCGAGTCGACCATCTACTCACCCAAAAATGGCTCCTATCCTCATTATGTTGCTGTTATGTAGAACGTAGTCAGAGAGCAAAGCGAGGGCGGGGTCGCACTCATTCCTTACACCAGAGTTGACGATACCACAGGCCAGGAGGGCACCAGACTGCATGGGCAGAAAGACGAACGTGTGAGAAAACATGACACTTATTGTTGATGCTCAAGGAGCAAAGTTTAAAAGTTATTAGTGAAGAAGCGGAAACAGAGTTACTGGTGTAAAAAAATATATATATATAAACTCAAAGAAATCTGTTTCAATTAATTCCTGAAAGCCAAGATGAATGTGATTGGACATGAACCTTGATGTAGTCCTCCGAAGAGTAGAGATATTTGTCAATCTGGGTGAGACCCCCGTCCACGTCCCACAGCAGGATCATACCCAGAGAGGCTGCTGCACTCAACATACCTGCAGACAAGGAAACGACCTCACGTGACTTCACAAGCATTTCAACATACACAAACACTAAACAAAAAAAAGATATGATGTGCAATTCAATAGCCTCAATAAATTAATAAGACAAAGAAAGCGCAGTGAATCATCTGACGAGAGGGTAAACCAGCGGGTTCCCTCACCGTGGTCCTTGTTCTTGTACAGCCATTTGTTGCCGTCGTCTGTGAGCAGCTTGTCTTGTCCAAACGCTGCATTAACGAAGCCATTGACGAAGGAAGAGGCCAAGTTCATACGAGCAGAGTCCACCTGGGAGCCGCTGCCTCCAAACCCTGTCGCATACAGAGTTGAGGTAAGACGTGGTGCCACATAACAACTCAATCACTGTCAGTAGACCCTCTATGTTAAAAACACATCTTCAGAAATGGACTTACTGTTGTTCTCCAGGTGTGTCTTGTAGATGTCATCTGGCACTTTGGGTTCCATAATGTCCAACTGTTGAGCGCAAAAGAGATTACAACTCCTAAGAGTCACTAGATCATTTTCACCCTTCTTCTACATTCCAATAGTTGAGAATCAATTTAAGACAAATAATTAGCAATATGAAAAAACACTTTTGAAATCCACAAGGCTGAGTCTCTGGTGTTTTCCTCACCTCTCTGGCCAGAGCGAGGAAGTTGCTATTAAGCTGCACATTGGACATTATTTCTGTCAGGTCCTCGTAGTCCTCTACATCCTCATTGAGCTCCAGGAACATACCGTGGCGACCCAGCATGAAGGCCATTTGCTTCTGAGTAACTCTGCAGAGCAAAGACAATTTTATGTTATCACGCCGCCTCAAAAACAAAGCAAACAAGGAATGATAACAAATGTAGTGAAAAAAAACACAGAAAGATGGACATTAGTCAAACTAACAAAATCCATAATCTCTTATTTTGCAAATAAGTTTTTTTTTTTCAAGTCCTTACATGTCTTTGCAGGATGTGAAGATATTTTCTACCAGTTCCACGTCATTGAGCATCAGGGCCGGCCGCAGGGCTTCTGGATAACGATTGAACTTTCTGAAGATGTTCAGGGCACAGCGCAGCAGCGCTGAGTTTTCTGGCTCAGGAACGTAACTCACACAGCTGGGGGAGAAAAACAAAGCCATGAAGAAAAAAATGCACTTTTTTCGGGAAAACAAAACCAAACATCTACCTCAATTAGATCCAAAAGAAAGGCCAAAAAAATGGATTTGCTTATTTTTTTCTAAACAAAGTCAAAAACAGAGACGTACCTCGTCAGGTAAAGGCAGACTTTGCCATAGGCGTTTTCATCAATATAGTCCTCCAGCATGTCCAGTCTTTCGATCTCCATCAGCAAGTCACACGCCTCATGCTCGGCATTGTGGGCCATGTTGTAGGGAACTATCTCCTTCACAAGCTTCAGCAGCGTCTCCTGTTGTGTCTTGTCACTTTCCTCAACCTCCTGCCACTCTTTGGCCACCTCACCAGCTAAATGTCTGTAGGCAGAAAGACACCAAACAGTGTAAAGATCTCCTTCTTGCATTATTTCTCTCGTGTTTAGTGTGAAAACACAACTCATAGCTAAATGGAAAACCACTGTAACACAATCATCAGAACACAGTGATTCATTATAAACATCAAATTAATGTACCTAATAGCATATTACAGAGTCCAGATGAACAAGAAAAAATAATATATTTTGGTGCCGTTATCACAATTGCAATATTTTTTAATTCTTAAATGAAAAAAAGGAACATACAATATGGAATTGCTTACAATGACACAAGTCTTACCTGACATATTCATGTCCCCAAGAAGCCAGCTCTTCCTGAGAGCCAACAAGCCGGTACTTCAGACATTCTCGCTCACCACTCATGGTCATGGCCAGCACTGACACCACATCTGCACAGAACCTCTGCAACGAAAAAAAAAATTAACAAGTGAACTATAAGGTTGGATATGAGCCTTGTGGAAGCAACATAATACGCTGATTTGATCTTAATTATACATCTGACCAAATAGAATAATTATTTATGTTCTAATGTTAATGAAGACATACCTTGTTCTCTCCAGGAGCCATGCCCTCATAGATCTCCTTGAGCTTGCCATAATGTGGGCGGAGGAATTTGAGGGGCTTGGGGACTGAGGTCATGGAAGTGGTTGATGAACGGATCAGTCGGCGGAGCTCCTCCAGCGCAGGATGGTACAATGCAGTGTTCTTCTCCTGAAAAACAAGCATGCACTTTCAATGTCTTTTACTCGTAGCTCGAACACTGAAGGACAAATCTGAATAAAAACGGCACAAATACTTACACTCAATCTTTCCACCATCATTTCCAAGTCCTCTTGCAACTGTTTGTCTTCCTCTGACTATAGGATGGTAAAATGCAATACCACAATACGTTATTTTGTTTAAATTTAAAAACACATGTAACAAGCATATTGGATAGTATTGGACACTTCTGTGTCACAACAATTAAGTAAAAGTCAAATAATTACTAATTAATACGATTTAGAGTGACAGTGTTTAACCTTTAGTACATCAAGTAAACAAAGACACAACAAATTGAAGAGTCGGGTGGATTTAACCGTGACGAAAGGAAAAAAAGATTAATATTGACAACAAGACAACTTTGAGTACATGTTTTCATGTGTTCGGCGAGCGGCTGTGTCATACTATGTCTGTTTCCAACGCTGACATGGCTCGCTAGCAGCAGTGAATACAACGTCCAGCAAGCTAGCGTTAGCTCGCCGGCAGAGTAGCATGAAGCTAACTCAAGCAACTCCGGGTAGTTTTTGAATAGGATTTAAGTAACCATAAAATCCGTAAAAGCGAGGCTCTTCATTTTGAATTATGTTATATCGAAGAATTGTGTTATTGTGGGCCAGACTCCGTCAGTTAGTTATTTCGAATGGCAGTGACTTCGGCCTTCTGGTACCATGTTGTCAAAGGCGCAGTGACTAAGGCAAATTAACAAGTCTGGCTCTCCGAACGACAGCTAGCACACATTTGAATGAAGAAAGGTACCCAGACTTACCAACTCTTGCTCCTCTTTCTTATCCTTATCTTTAGCCGAGGGCTGCTGCCCCTTTTCCTTCTCCTTTTCCTTCTCATCAGTCTTTTCTTGCTGTTTTTTCTCTTTGTTTTTTGCCTCCTCCATGGCTGCTGATATATGCACTACAGGCTAGCAAATGAAACTGTGGCGGACCGCTTCTTCTTTGGTGTACAATATAATTTATGGTTCCTCTTTACTACCCTCTGCTGGTAGAGATTCGTACTTTGTTGTGCACTTCAAGTCTCTCAAAAACGAGTTTTGAGGTAACTTATAGGCGAATTAAAAGAATATATGTCATAGCTCAGACCTCAATAATTTCGTAAATGCGAAGTTTTTTTTATAGAAATAATTTTAAGCAACGTATTGCAGTGCTATAAATCTTACTGAAAAACAGAATGCGCACTATGGGGTGAAGCGTTTCGAAGTAGTATTTGGTAATATACTTGACCGTTAGTTCTCACTGAACATGTTTGACGAATTTTCGATCTGATTAGGACAAACGTGACAAGGACAAAAGTGGAAATCGTCATATTTCCGACGTTCCACTAGTCACTAAAGTAGCAGGAGAACACATGACCAAATGAAACAAGATCACATGGTTCCTTGTTGCTGTTTCTCTCATTCTGTTGTCAGCATGGCTCTTGAGATGAATTACTTTGCACGTAGAGGTGCCGTCTTTGTCCTGTTTTCACTGTTTAGCTATCTGTTTTGTGTCGGGGAGGGACGATTCAATGCCTTCAGGACGTTCAGAGGCGAGCCGGTGAGCAGCGCTGGAGCCGCCGAGGAGCTGTGGTTCACCCAGAAACTCGATCACTTCAACGGCGCAGACCCCAGGGAATGGAAACAAGTAAGTCGGAAGTGAGGGGGGGCATTCAACCAGCGTTGAAGTTACTGTTTACAGACAACAACAACAACAACAACAACAACAACAACAACAACAACAACAGCGTAAAGTTTTTCTTTATTTACGCTGACATGCCCCCTGCTCATATAACGACTGCTGATCTGTGACACTGCACTGAAGTTTGTTGGTTTTCAGAGTTTCAATGTGTGTTGACACAGAAAATAATTATAATTTAATGACAAAAACATGAAAACGGTTAAGAGCTGGTCGAACGACGCGCACCTGTCACACGTTGTTTCATTGTCTCGTTTTAAAGAAGCATCAATTTCATTGGCACCTTGATTCTTAACGAGTAAAGAAAAATCATCTGACTCGGCTTCGATTTAATTGTTTTTAATTGCAGCTCTTCTCATTTTTATAGCGCTAACTTTTATTATTTTATAGCTTGTGTGTCATTTGACTCTGTGACTTAAAATGGGCTGTTTTGCAAATCGTTATTAGTGCCTTTTCGTTCGATTTGAACACATATTTTTCCTTTGAGATTCATTTGTCCAAATGAAACTGTGAACTTTTTCAAATAACTCTGAAATCAACAAAACCTTTGAAGGAACGCCATTCCTGCAGTGTGTATTTAAAGTTGGATTCATTCATTCATTCATTCATCTTCTATACCCGCTTATTCCTGTTCAGGGTCACGGGAGTCTGCTGGAGCCTATCCCAGCTGTTTTAGGGCGAAGGCAGGGTACACCCTGGACAAGACGCCAGTTCATCGCAGGGCCACATAGAGACAAACAACCATTCACACTCACATGCACACCTACGGACAATTTAGAATATTCAATTGACCTCACATGCATGTTTTTGGACTGTGGGAGGAAGCCGGAGAACCCGGAGAGAACCCACGCAGACACAGGGAGAACATGCAAACTCCACACAGAAAGGTCCCAGGCCCGGGCCCCGGAATCGAACCCACGACCTTCTTGCTGTGAGGCGGCAGCGCTAACCACTGCGCCACCGTGTCGCCCTAAAGTTGGATTCAAATATCTAAACATCACAACCCTACACAGAAGGTTTTCAGTTTTTTTTTTTGTGCTCTGTTTACCCCTCAGAGGTACTTTGTAAATGAGGCCTTCTACAAGCCAGGCGGCCCAGTGTTCCTGATGATCGGAGGAGAAGGCCCAGCCAGCCCAGCCTGGATGGAGTTCGGCGCCTGGCTCACCTATGCTGAGAAACTTGGAGCTTTTTGTGTGATGCTGGAACACCGCTTCTATGGGAAAAGTCACCCGACCCCGTACGTTTGGTCTTTCTGGGAAGTTGTGGCTTCTGTTGCACTTTGGCAGTCATCTGACATCAGTGATAATGTTGAAGAGATGGCTGACTATCTACAGGAAGTGAAACTTAGTTTGATATGTGGGTAGTTTTGGCTGGCGATCAACACAAGGAAGTGAATCTGTAAAATGAGGGCGTATTCACACCATGAAAGTCCTTTAGTTTGCTTTCTTTGGTCCGGACCAAAATACAATGTATCTTTTTGGTTTGGTGCAGTTCCTTTTCACATTGCAATTTTCGCAAGAGTCCCAGGATTTGACAACAAACTCACGTGTGCAAAGATCGTTCAATCACTTGTCCTTGTGTGCACCAAACGGTACACGTAGAGCTTTGCTACCACTAGATGGCAGCCAAGCACTAACGCTAAGATCTTGATCATGAACTGACTCCCTGTTTCAATCGCCTCTTTTGTCATTCTAGGGACCTCAGCACAGACAACTTGCATTTCCTAAGCAGTCGCCAGGCGCTGGCTGACCTGGCTCACTTCCGCACTGTTATGGCAGAGACCCGGGGGCTGACAAACAGCAAGTGGGTGGCCTTTGGTGGCTCGTACCCAGGTTCGCTCGCTGCTTGGTTCAGGCTGAAGTATCCACACCTGGTCCACGCCTCTGTTGCAACAAGCGCACCTGTTTACGCCACTGTTAACTTCCCAGGTACGAGAGGGACATTGGGCATGACGAGACACACTGAATAACAGTGATGTTGTGCAGAAAAGTTTGGTTTTGGTTGTTTTTTTGTTTTGTTTTTATTAATTTTTAAATTTTTACATCTTTGGGAGGTCTAACTGTGTGGAACCAACATTCAGCTGGCAGAGTATTCTCTGTGTGAAGGCATCAGGTCCCTTTGGGATATCACAAACTGCATGTTTTAGCAGGCTCAGAAAGGCAGAGCCCACAGAAGAAGCAAAGCAAAGCAAAATTTCTTCAGTCAGATCAAAATCAGTGTGATTAGAATTTCTGGCTTGTTGTTCCGTCGAAATAGAGTGATCCAATCACGGCGTGCGTACGCATGCTCCAAGCCTTAAATCAAAAAATGTACAATTCAGACATGTGCAGAGTTGTCTAGGTTTCCTGGAATTTCCAGAAGAAGACGACGCTGTACTTTCACCGGTGTTGTGAACGAATGCTGCACACCTCTTCCAAATGTTCCTCACTTTGTCAAACAAAAATATTTTTGCGAAATGATGTGGAGCATTAGATTATGAAATCGCAGGCCGTGACTGTTCAAACGTCTCAGAGCGTGGGAGTTTGAGGCAGTTCAAAGAAGAAGAAGAAGGAATCACTCTCTATCGGCGTCTGTGTTGTTTTTGGCTGAGGGCTTTGCTTTGCTCCGGAAAACTGTGTGCTGGACTCTGGGTCAGAGGAGCTTTGTACGCAGATCTGAACTGAAGCATCCACGTAGACTTGCAATCCTGAAAACCCAATGAAACATGAATATGAATATTGAGCACAAAATCTCTCGTCTATATTATTTTCTAAAACATGTGAGCCGCAGGTTAAAAGTGAGGGGTTCTATTTTGGGATGTGGAGTTTTTCTTCTTATGTCTTCTTCCATTTTGGTTAAAACTCAGTTCTACTGTTTTGGAGCACTTGGCCCTAAACCAAGTAAATGTATTGTTTTGAAGATTTAATTGCTGCTTTTGTGCTCCTCAAAAAAAGAGCAGTTTCTGCAGCGCTTGGGTTTTGTTGCATATTATTGTGGCCCTATTTTGCAATCTAAGTTTAAGTGATCCCTACCACCTCCTTCTCCTCCTCCTCCTCCAGTTTTCATTGTGTCTTTATGTCTTGCCAGAATACTTGGAAGTTGTGCGACGTTCACTGGCCTCAGAGAATGCAGAGTGCCCCCTACTGGTGAAAAAGGCGTCTGATACTCTCGTAGAACTCCTGAAGGACCCCAAGACCTACGACAACATCACCAAAGACTTCAAGTACAGAATCTAAGCTTCCACAGGAGCTAAGCTCAATACATTGTCTATTCTGTACTTTGTTATAAGCACTGCAAACTTTAAACGTGACCACGGCGTATCCAAAATGCCGTGTTTTTGCTTTAGGTCTTTTCTTTTTTTGTCGTAGAGCAGTGCAGCATGGGGAATAGGTACTGAGGTGGATGAATTGATAACTAGAGGTGTGTGAAAGTATCAGAGAGCAGCAGGGTTGTTCAGGTTCCCCGTTCCAGTCCAGCCTCGTGACTCCCCAGGCTCCTGTAATGAAGCCTGTAATGAAGCGATGTAGGACAAGATGTACTGATGGAAAACCCTCTTCTTTATCTCCCAATGTTGCAACTTTAAACCATTGAGTTTTTCTTGCCCCGCCTTTTGTACTCTAGGTTGTCACGCAGATGCTGCAGGCTTTGCCAACATGATGAGCTAACAGGATGCAATTGCTTTCATGAGGGTGTGGTTGCCTTAGCAGAAGTAACTTCATCACATGCCAACCACATTTGGCTGCGCTTTTTTTTCCTCTAGCTTCTTTAAGGACGTGCTGTGAGACGCTGTTGCAGACATGTCCTCATGCAGGCACACACACACACACACACACACACAGTGTCACAAAGGTGGGTTGGAACACTGACCAGCTTCCAAAACCAAAGTGACTCACAGAGTTTGGCTAGAAGCATTGTCGGATAGATGGAAAGATGGCTATACATATGGATAGATGATAGATAGATATGCATGTAGATGGATATAGATGAGGGACAGATGCATATAAAGATGGGGTGATCATTAAATGGATGGATTATTACCAACACGACACATCTGCAATCTTTCTACATTATTTCTCATTGCTGACAAATTAGCAACACATATAAATAACCTGTCACTGGCCAAAGTGATGGATCACATGTTTTCTTTGACAGCTTAATTTCATGTCAGGGTCTATCATACTTCTAAACTGGGGAATTCTGAGATAATTTTAGACATGATTGCAAGCTTGTAATTATTACATGAATTATTCTGTTTGAGTGGACACCCTTAAAGGGGTCATGGTTTGACTTTGGTTTTGGTTTCCTGTGTTTTTGGGCTACTTGGGATTTCCAAAGCTTTGGCCTGTTGCTGGTTGTTTCACTCAAGAAATGGCTCGAGGCTTATAACAACTTGACAACGTGACAAGAAATGTCCCAGTTCCTTCACCCCTTCTTTAAGTCATCATCACCTTCCTTTTTTCCCCTCTGCGTCCCCCTCCACTCCTCCAAAAGCCTGTGTTCCAGACTGCAGATCCAGACAGAGAGGGACTCTGCATACTTACTGGAAACGCTGGCTGGCAACTTCATGGATGTGGTCCAGTACAATGGAGACAACAGGGGGTTTGAGGTGAGAGAGAGATAAAGGAAGTGAATCCTTATGATGTCTATGCACAGCATGTCAGCAGGAATAATAAACTGCAGACGACATGAATTCAAATTCATTTTGTAAAAAAAAATAAAATAAAAAGAACACCCTGTTGCCCTTATGAATTTTTAACTTTGGCAAAACCTGCTTTTAAAAAGATTCCCATAAAAAGTTTTTTTCAAAATGTTCACTATTTTTGTTCTTATCTCTGAATGTAGTTCTGTTTCCAGTCCCTCTCTAGTCTTTTTTTTTCCTTTAAACCGGTTACCCCTTTTTATTCCACCCACTCTTTTTTCACCCTTCAGTGTCCCCCTGGTGCCTTGTGGAGACGTGAGTCCGGTTACCAATAAGCTGATGTAAAAAAGTAACAAAAGACTCTGTGGTCTCTGTGGCTTCCTGTCGCCCCCAGCTAAAGAGAGACTTAAAAAAAAAAAGAGAACGAAAGAAAAAGAAACCCAGAGTAGTGGTGGGCCACAGAGTCCACAGCACAACCAGACAAACGGCTGCCCCTCTGTCACAAAACAGGCCTGGTGTTGGGAAGTGTGGGCAGGATTTAGGTGCCTCTGAGGAATTTCGGTAGGAACCAGGGCCAAACCTGTAACCCAATCAGTCGGAGCAGTGGCTTCACGGTGGAAGGGTCATCAATCGACTGCTTTATCAAAATAAGGAAGGACTTTATGTAATGCCATAGCATGGGGAGCAGGTACAAACAGTTCCCTTTTTTATTTCCTGGAAGATGGGGAGAGATGAAAATACGATAGTGCTCCTGTGTCATTTTGAGTTATCGGTGCCATCGTTGGTCTCGGAGGTTCAGCTGCCGGCCTGGACCGCTGGTAAAGTCTCCTAGACTAAACTGCATCTTTATTCAGGGCAAGTTAACTCTTAAAGGGTACAAAGTCCCAGGTCGAAGTGACTGACTAGATGTAGTTTGAGCAATGAAGAGTTGTTGTGAGATGACAGGAAGTTGAGTTATCACCACATTTACCCGTCAAAGCAAACATATCTCTTTTAAATGGCTTGTATTCATTGTTTGCTGTAATAAAAACATAAATAAAAAATTCTTCTCTGTGCTCTGGAATTAGGCATTTCCAAGAAGCATTTTTGGATCAAGAGTTTATTGCCGTTGTGTAATTGCTTCAAAATTATTTAGTATCTCACAAATTTTAGTAGGAAACTCCCAATTACACATTTTCCCTGGAAAAACCAGAACAATTCTTTCTTGTTACTGCTGGGAACTCATTGTTTCAGATCTTAATCATTTATGACTCCAGCTGTCTAAGTGCTTTGCAGCCCCCATCAAAAAAATAAAGAAATGCTTTGTCTTTCTGCTGAATCTGATGCTGTATTGTCTCCACTGCATTTTTGGAAAGGAACAACAACAACAACAACAACAACAACAAGGTTGCTGGGAGACAACCTTCAAAAAATTGCTATTAATACGTCATACAAACTGTTTTTCTTTTGTGTTTTATCATTGCTATGTATCTGTTCTATCAGGGTATGCTGGGCACCAACATCACCATCAGGGTGCTCTGCAGTGTGATGGCCGATGCCTCGCTGGGGGAACCTTACGCCCGCTACGCCGCTGTGGCCCGACTCATGATGACCACCTTCTCCACCAAGTGCCTGGATGCCAGTTTCAGTACCTACCTCAAAGACATGACTAACACCTCCTGGGAAGGGCCAGCTGCAGGGGGAGGTGTGTGTGTGTGTTCTGGGAAGTGGTGGATCTGTGTGTATGTGCGCGCATGCGAGCGGGGGAGAGAGAGACTGTGGTTATTTGAACGTTTTCTATTTTAAAATGTTCCTTCAATAACCGTTATTTTTCTGTACTGGGTAATTTTCTGGTCCACAGTGTTTAGAGGTCGTCAGGTGCCCGGGGTTTTGTTTGTCGCTGCAGGACGGCGCCACTTTACTGTCTCTAATTTTCGACTTTCAATTATCTGTAAGGCGGTTAACCCCCAGAGAAAACATCGGCTGGTTCATCATCAGTGACCTCACTGAGTGATGATGGATTGGGGGTCACTGTGTTCCACTGTGTTGTGTTTTTAGCAGTCAGTTCCTGGCAAAGAGAAATATGAAATCTCACTCAGCCATCTTGTCAACCTCCCACAGACATCAAGGATGATGTTGTGTTTTGTGTGTTGTCAGGAAGACAGTGGGTCTACCAGACTTGCACTGAATTTGGATTCTATCAGAGCACTGATTCACCCAACCAGCCATTTACCGGCTTCCCACTGCCGTAAGTGCTCTATGCTTGGACTCTCAATCTCAAAAATTGTCTACTGTCTCCATCGGTATCCAAAATGCACTCTCTATTTTCATTTTTGTTCCCATTTCCATTCGACGTTGCATCGTTTTGCTGCCTTCCTGTTTTCTCTTCCAGCTACCAAGTGAAACAGTGCGCAGATTTCTACAACGTCAGTGCCAAACAGCTGGCGGAGGCCGTGGCCCAGACCAACGAGTACTACGGTGCCTACAACATCCGCTCCTCCAGGATAGTTTTCCCCAATGGTTCCATCGACCCTTGGCACGTGCTGGGAATCACGCGCAACATCTCAACTGTCCTGCCAGCTGTTTTCATCAACGGTGAGAAGGAACTGTGTCAAACTGTCACTTTAAAAGCAGAATTTGTTGCCATATTAGATCAGACATCTGTTCTTCCATCTTGAAGTAAGGTTTCTCCACCATTATAGAAGCCAGGAAATGTTTGCAGTAGAACAATAGCTGACTTGTTGACTCGACTTTTCTGTTTATTAGGAAGATAATTGTGCTTGTAACACGCGAAAATTAAGTCCTGGTTAGATTTTCTTTTACTGCCATGTTCATTCATATTGTTATGGTTTCTGTGCTGCAGGGACTGCCCACTGTGCGAACATGTACCCTGCCAGGAGTGAGGATCCACCCCAGCTCACGTTAGCCCGTCAACGTATCTTCATGCTTCTCCAGCAGTGGCTGAAACAGTAACTGACACCCAAACAAACCAGATGGTGTATTTACATCCAAACAAATAAATCTTCAATCCAGACTTTCTTCACTCCTGCATTTAATAAAGAGGCTATTTTATTTCTGTGGTTGCAGTTTCTTTCTGAATTGGAATAGCAACAGGGGGGATGTAAACTAAATTACAGTCACTTTAATAAGCTCGGCATAATAAAAATCTTTACAGGTAATTCACCAACCAAAAAAAAACAAACCAAGACGTTATTGCCAAGTACGAGAGCATGGCGTGGCCGTCCCACGGTAACATTTTATCTTTCACGGTAGAGATTCATGCTTTAACCTGCAATAAAAGAACAGCACAAACTGTTTTTCTAATAGATAAGATGTCCAGGTATGTCTTCATTTGTGTCATGCAATGCGTCTGGTCTTGCTGAGCACGGGCTTGTTCTTGTATGATAAGAAGAACTGAAATGTTGTCTTGGCTAGTCAGCAGATGCAAGATCATGATGGCATCTCATGGATATAGACGGAAGGCTCCACATGCCACAATCTCCTGAGAATTCTGCAGTTTAGACTTCAAAATCTTGTGTGTGTATGTGTGGTGGAGGGGGGGTGAGCTTTTGTTTTGGAAAACTGTAAGTGGCCTCACGTCGTCTGCTCGTCATATATGCAGCTGTGTGTTCGCTCTCACTGGCTCCTCAATACTGTCCCAACACGTGACATGTTGACCAAAGCTTCACTGAACCGTGTTTATTTTCGCAGTAGCCCTTTCTCTGCATCTCAGCTGGATGTGCACGACCTCCAGTTTCGCCACAGGACGCCCACAAATAATAAAGACCTGATTGACTTTGGCTTTTCCATGCTGTGTGTGCAGAGCTTTTAAAGTCCCCACCTGGATACTTGGACCCACTACACACATTTATCGCAGAAATGTGTGTTATTTTATCACTCCACCTGGTACAATGCGTTTGTCAAATTGAAACTTGAGAACATTTACTCAAATAGAAATTCTTGTCTCATGATGTTATTTAAAGGACAGTTCACCTACTCCTGTAGCTTTTGCTATTTTCCATCTTTTCAGGTGTGTGTGTGTGTGTGTGTGTGTGTCCACTAATATGAAAAGAGCTGATCGTTTGTGGATAATTCACACTTAGGATGCCAAGGGTGTGTGAGACTTGTTAGGAGCAAAGATAAATAAAGGAAAAATACAAGTCGATATTGTATTTAAGTTATTACAAGGAGAAAATCTGATTTATTTGCTGAAGTTTGCGGCGTCACAGCACTTCCGCGGTCACAGGTAATAGGAGGAGACGTCGCATGTGTGATTTTCCATCAGTTCTTTCGAAGCTAACGACATTCAGGAAAGTTACAGCCAGTTGCATCTTTGTTTAAAGTTCCCAGCAGTCACTTCCTGTTGCCAACACCTTGTAAGGAAAGTTCTCTTGATGCGTCAAGCTAAGCGGGCTGAGACAAGGTGTACCGGAAGTCTTGAAAGACACACGAGAGTGAGTCCGAACAACGCTAAGCTTGGACTCCAGAAACAATTCTAAAATCACAGTGAACACATTTATTCTTAATATAAAAATCATGAGCCATCCTTTCTTTGTCAGTGGGTCAGTTTAGTGCCACCTTTGGATTTCTTGTGTGGTTTTATTTTGAAATGTAACAGGAAGCGGGGAAAATAGCGGCGATACTGATATCAGAGCTGAAAGGCGGAGTGCGGGTCAGATAAAATCTTCGAAGCCAGACTGAAGCTGCGTCGCTCCTCGCGTCTCCATCGGGATAAAACTTGTGTTCATAAATCTGTTCAGGTTCCGGCGGAAAAAGCGACGTTTTTCTCTGTTGTTCTACGTCGAGAAGGGGACTAAACAAGGGTACGATCTCACTTGTGGATAAAAACAGAAGAGCCACGGTCCCCTTGCAAAAGGTACATAAAGACGCTTAGTGGGAGTTTGCGGCGTTATTAGTTTTGTTTAACTGATTTGAAACTGCAGTTTGTCAGACAGGTTTGGTTTTGATTTGAGATGTTATAAGAAGTACACAGAAAAGAAAGGGGGGAATCCATATTAGTTGCAAATTAAGCTTGACCGTCAGGTGTGGCTTTTCTGAGAAATGATTAACCTGAGCCTTGTATGAATGTTTTCAGTTTTAAAGGCAATTTTATACCAACAGTCTAATATTAATATGAGTCGTTGCCAGATCGCTAAGGTCTAGTTTTCGGCTTGTGCACCTATGTGTGAAGCAATATTTTCACAATATGGATGCGTTTTCTTTACTATACCTTCAAAGCAGGCTATTTACTATCATCAGAGTTTTTTTTTTTTGTTTGTTTTTCTTCTTCCAGCTATTTAGAGCTTTGCTCCCTCCAGAATCCCCGTAGGCTCTCTTTGAATCTAATTTCAATCTGAAATCTCAAGAAATTCAGCATCAGGAAGTATTCACTCATATTAAAGTGATGTGTTCCCTCCAGGCACACCTGCAGTAGAAGCTGAGGTCAAACTACTTTCCCTGAATGATCTTTAGTTTAATCCTAATTTAAACTGTCTAAACAACTCAGCCCCAGTGGCCCTGTTATGGTTTTTCAGTTGTTAGTGTGAGGAAGAGTTAGTCAGAGCTTGGAATAAATGGCTGTGTCGCCCAAAGGCCAGCATGGGATGGTGAGTCCTCAGTCACCATGAGGAATAATGACAGGGATACGCCACTGCACAAGGACGGTTGTTAAAATAAAACGCACACAGTCACAGTCAGGTTGTTTTTATGAGGTTGTTATTGTTCGAATGTAGGCCTCATTAAGATGAAATATTGATGCTGAGACCTAAATGATAGCGGAGCATACCCGACAATCAGTGGTGCCTTCTGGTAAAATAAGAAGATGACACTGTTATGGTCCTCATGCTTCGTATTGCATGAGTCAAGAGGGAGGAGTCGGGATGTGCCCCAAGGTGTGTTGATGATTAGGTAGCGCCCGTGAGATTAAAGGTAGAGGGAAGTAAGTCCAAAAGAGCCGTGAAGAAGAAGAAAAGATTGTGTGGTGGTTGAAGCTGAGGGAAAGCTTATAACCACAATGTTTTCTTGCTCTGCTGTAGTTGTTGATTAGGAAAACTTGAGTTTGAAGAAGAGAAATTTGAAACTAATTGGTCAAAGTACCACTTAATTTTGCACCGTCATTCTGTCTTCCTTATTAGGTGTGATTCATCTTTAAAAAATGAGGCACGTCTCATTTTTCTGCCTGTTCATGCTGGTGATCTGGCTGGGCCACGATGGCGCGCTGTCCCAGTCTTCCACCTACGGCGAACGGGGATCTGACCTCGGCATACAGGCGTTTCAGAAAGTCGTCAGCTCCAAGCCCTTAGAGAACGTGGTGGTCTCACCCCACGGCGTGGCCTCCATCCTGGGCATGCTGCTGCCGGGAGCCCACGGAGAGACGAGGAAGCAGGTGCTCAGCGCTCTCCGCTACAAAAAAAACGGTAAAGGGCGGCGTGCTTGTACAAGAGCGTCTTTATGTCGGGCAGAATTCGAGATGTCAAACGGCTGCTGCCTCCATTCGCACAGGACCGTACAAGATGTTGAGGAAGCTGCACAAGACCTTGACGGCCAAGTCCAACCAGGACGTTGTGCTGATTGCCAACGGCATGTTCACTAACGAGGGCTTCCCCATGGAGGCGGCCTTTGTTGCCACCAACAAAGCCAACTTCCACTGCGAGAGCAGGAGACTGGACTTCAGTAGGCCCCATGAGGCTGCGGATCAAATCAACGCATGGGTCAGCAACAAGACCAAAGGTGGGAGTCACAGACCGAGGATCTTACTAGTTAAACAAATAGAGTTTATATTCTGTTCAAGCTAGCCAGCGTTCGGATGACCGTGAACCTTCACTTTTTTGGGGGGTTTCTGACGCAATCTTGTTTTTGTTTTTTTGCAAATATTTTTTTTTAACATTTGACAAGATGCTTGGTTCTCCTCTAGACGTGATTGTAAAGCAAATTGAGGCTTTTCTTTTATCGTGCCGCTCTTGTCTGAATAATGTTCCATTGTATATTTATCCAGGTCACATCCCCAGCCTGATCAAAGCGGACATGCTAGAGTCACCTCTGACCCGCCTGGTCGCTGTCAACTCCATCTTCTTCAAAGGGCTGTGGAAGTCGCGCTTCCTGCCTGAGAACACCAAGATGAGGGCCTTCACGGGGGGCAATGGGGATGTCTATAAAGTTCCAATGATGTCTCAGCTGTCTGTCTTCAACATCAGTGAGTCACGCTGGCTTATTGAAACAGTTGTATCTATAACAATAGTGTAGTAAGATTGTGGTTGTGTGAAAAGGCCCACATTATGCACAGTTGTTTTTGCAATGTTTTCAAACAATAATATGTCTCTCTAACTCATCGATGAACTCCATTTGAATTGTTTTAAAAACGCTGATGAATTTCTTTTCTCATAATTTGCATTGTCTAGAAGTTCCGCAGTTACATTTGTTGGCCTACAGTTTTCCACTAAATGCACCAGGTGCCTCTGGCAGGCAAACTGCTTTTCTGAGAAACTACCGCTTTGTTCAAACTATCATAAAAATAAACTTTGCACAAAGGGCCGTGAACCGAGCCCTGTCAACCGCAGCTGCTCCACTGGGGTCTGCCAGGGTAATGCTGTGCAGATTGAATGATAAAGGTGTTCTCACCCAGCTTGTTATTATGAGCCAGCGGCAGGCATTTCTAGTTAGTGATTCATAGTTTGGCTCGTGTGGAGCTGTAAGCAAATACAGACTGAGACATGCCACGTCCGTAGGATATTATTTAGCCCTGTGCAAAATGAAATTACATTAGTCAGTCGACTATATTTAGATGAGACGCCAGGGTTGCAGCGAGTGCTTCGGAACGACCCTCTTGCTGAGCGAGAGTGAAACTGAGGCCAAGTTCAGCGCAGAGGCGCATGTTTGTGTCTTCTGTCGTTTCCTGCTGCAGTTTGTTGACTTTGGTGTCAAACTTTAGTCACCTTGCTGCGTGCTTAATACAGCTACATTTCAGGTCTCCAAACCGTATTTGCACATGCTTGGCTGAAAGGCCTGGTAATGTGGTGTTTGTTTTATGGTTTCATTGGTGATGTGACATTCTCAGTTTAAATGCATCTAGTGTTGTAGAGTTTGTCACATGGAGATTGATTTGTTGTTGAGTTTTTAGTTGATTTTGGATAATAAAACAAGCCAAACAGCAATTATCAAGATGATCTGTGTCCCAGACAAATGTTGAATTCATCAAAGCATGTTGTTTCTCTGTGAACAAAACAGGTTGTGACAGCTCAGAGCACCGATACCTCTTCCAAGTTAGTGAAAACACCCCAGCCAGGTGTATATTGTAGTAGTTGGCTTGTTTGTCCTGTTCCCAGAGACAATGACACTCATATAATAACACCTCCTTATGGGTTAGCTCGATTCTCACCTTCTCTGTTCACCTTTGAACCCTGCCAGGCATGGCCACCACGCCCCAGGGGGAGAAGTACAAGGTGATTGAGCTGCCGTACCATGGCTGCAGCATCAGCATGCTGATCGTCCTCCCCTCCGAGGAGGACATCCCGCTGTCCCACATCATCCCACACATCAACACCGCCACCGTGCAGAGTTGGACCAAACTGATGCACATGAGAAAAGTGCGACTGCTCATTCCCAAGTGAGGACCACCTCCACGTTATCTGCTGTTCTGGAAACACCTTCGAATGGACTGTTGCTGTAACCTTTGTGTGTGTGTGCGTGCGTGCGTGCCTGTCTGTCTGTCTGTGTTTTGCAGGTTCACTGCTGAAGCCGAGGTGGACCTGGAAGAGCCACTGATGGCGCTGGGAATCTCAGACATGTTCAGTGAGGACAACGCCGACTTCAGACACCTCAGTGAGTGAAAAGTAACAGCAGCCCCAGTCGGAAAGTGGCCCAGTGTGGCTGAGTGTCGACCCCTTGTTGAGTTCCTTCTCCAAGCGATGAAGTCGTAGCGGCTTCAAGTAAAGCGTTCTAGTGCCACCATGTGGTTTGGAAAGAAAAGTGGTCCTCTGATCAGCTGGACGCTGATAAACAGGAAGTGTTTCGTTCCGTAACTGACAAAGCGGCATGCTATAATTTGCTCATATTTCCTCAGGTGCCGACCCTGTGTATGTGTCCAAGGCCCTACAGAAAGCCAAAATCGTGGTGAACGAAGACGGAACTAAAGCAGCGGCAGCTACTAGTGAGTGTCTGTGCATGCGATTTAAAGTGTGATCCACGAAAATAAAAATCTTCCCATCTGTACACCCTCTGCAAATCAGGGTTCAGTTGTTAATCACGACATTTTACCTCCATGTGTTGCATTTAAAGGCCTCCGTGAATTCACAAGATGGTTTGCTAAATTATTTATTTTGGTTATTTATTTCTGTTTGACCCTCATCCCACTTAGCATCACCCTTAAATGTTTCAAGTCTTAATTTTTTTCTGACGTGTTTGCTTTTGTGCTTAGCTGCCATCTTGTTGGCTCGTTCCTCTCCACCCTGGGTGACAGTGGACAGACCTTTCCTCTTCCTCATCAGACACAACCCAACAGGTACGGATAATGGAGTTTTGTGGTAATATTTTAAACAAATTTACAGAATTTAATTTTTCATCTGAAAATGTAGTAGAGCCAAAACAACTGTATATCCATATAGAAGCTAAGACTGATGACAATATTTGTCCATGTTTACAAAAGCAAGCCAAAGAATCGTGTGATGCTTCTCACCTGTGTCCTCAGGTACCATCCTCTTCATGGGCCAGATCAATCAGCCTTGATCCCTGCTGTCACCGCTCACTTCCTGTCACGGTGGCATCACCTGAAATTCCAGCACACATCAACACACACTCACGTTCATGCACTCTCTCACGCACAAAAAGCTTTGCTGTAGACAGTGCTGTGCAGTGAGGACATACAGTATGTAATTTGTTTTAAATATTCATTTTTGTATGTGACATTTCCTGTAACACATAACTTGGCTGGAAACGCGTTCTGCAGACTAAAGTGTTAAGCTGTTTTAAGTCTATATTTACTTTTTGAATTTTTTACATTTTTAAAAGACTTTGAATGTCAATTTTGGATGCTGTTTACTCCAGAGGGAGATACTTAGTTTGTTTTATTGCATCATGTTTCAGTTTGATCATTTTTCAAATAACTTGGCTCCTGCCTGTCCTGAGTTTCACTCCAAATGTTTTGATGTACATTCTATCTTGAAAAACATGGGTACTTGTTTACCTCACTGACGAAACTTCTGTTATCATTTCTGAAATCAAATAAATACACATATGGTATTTATAACATCAGCAATTACGTCTCACTTTCTTTACGTAAAGGATTTGTAAGAAGGGAATGTTAACATGTGACATCATGTACTATGCCAGCAGTGTGAGAGTAATGACTTGCTATATTAGTTAGCCATTTTAAGAAAAATGCATTTCATGAATATTAACGTGAAATTGGAAGACACACTTCATAAGAAGGCGCTCTTTATGACAAGTGTAGCAAATTGATTAGCTTTTTATCATTCCTAGATCAAGCCATGAAACCTATTTTAATGTTTTAAAAAGTGAGTAAAATCAACTACACACCAGAAGTCATAATAGGTGCGCAATGTGAGAGCAAGTAAACACTTTTTTTTGGATGAATTTTGACAGATTTTGGCAAGTAAACTCCTATCTGATACTGCTTTGTCAAGCATGAGTTTTACCAATAAGCTAAAACTGGGTCTCTTTGCTGGAGGCCAATGACGCAAGGCTGCTTCACTGGAGTCTTGGGTGAAAGAAAAAAAAAAATCATTAAAATGGATGTGACATGGCTATTTTGAAGAATTTAAATATAAAACGCGTTCGAGTTATTTTACACTATTATTGTTTCCTACATAATTCCATATGTGTTCGTATGTAATTTTGATGCCTTCAGTGGAAAAACTGCAATGTCAATAGTAGGAAAGAAAATACATTACATTCACAGGGGGTGTCCAAAGTTTTGACTGGTATTGAAAAAATATGAAAAGAGGTAGATCTCTGAGTGGAATGCCGAATTTGGAAAAATAGAGTATAAACTGTTAGAGCAGTGATAATGCAACGACATTACCGATGCAGATTCTGCGGGCGTATGCTAATATTAGCAGAACTGAATTTGCTGCGCGCTTGGCTGTGTCCACTACGGTAATCCTGACAGTGGCTCCGGGTGTCAGCTGATCCTTCACTGGCGAGCGACGAGGAAAATCGGCAGAAGGAATACACAGTCTGCTGGAGAGTTTGAACCATGGCTGCTGAGATCCATTCGAGGCCCCAGACCGCCAGACCGATCCTTCTCAACAAGATCGAGGGACATTCGGACGCCGTCAACGAGGCCGTTTTGATCCCAAAGGAGGATGGAGTGATCACAGTCAGCGAGGACAGGTGAGTTTTCCACCCACTAGCAGGCTAATGGTAGCATAACAAGCCCACGGCTAGCGGGCGCAGTCTATTTGCTGGTCACTTACTTAGCTACCCACTTCTCGACGCAGGGACTTAAGAACAACAACATCGAACTAAATGCTCATCTTCGGAGCTCAAACGTATCGTGCAGCATGTTTGACAGAGTGCCAAAACCTGCAGGGGGAAGTTTGTGGGCGTTGGACTTCAGCAGGAATAAATCATATTCATCAAGTACCTCCGATAAGACAACCAGCTGCCATAACAAACACGACCAAAGATAATATTTGATTTCTAAGCGGTTGAAGATGTTCGACGTTTTAGAAGTGTGATATTTGTTTGTATCCCGTTATGTTGACGTGACCTACTGGCTAACTGACTTCGGCTAACACACAATTTGGCTAAACTAGCGATTGCTGCCCTAAAGCATCAATCATATGCTATACAGTCGCCTAATGCTTGAGCTGCTAAAACGTATACGGTATTAGTTCACCATTAAAGAGCGTCATTAAAGTAATTCATTCTGTGTAGTACTTTGTTTTCGATATACATTCGAACAGTAAGTTCTTTGCTTCCTTTCTAACGATTTCCTATGCTGCCCTTGAACGCCCCATCTCGACCACCTCGTTCAGGTGATAAAATGTTTTGTTTTGTTTTTTCCGCCTTTCATGGTTGATCAGCATCCGACTTTCAGTGCCATATGTTTTCGGAAACAACGCAGCCGCCCGAGTTGTTTTGGTTCCTCTATGTGGTGTTGCTGTGAAGGTGGAAACATGTTTTTATCAGTCCTTTGCGTTTCCTTTTCATCACAGTTATTTGTATGCGTGAGAAGGTGGAAGTAGCATGCGTGCTGCTTTTTACTGATAAGGGAATAATTTAGTTTTTCACTGTAACAGAAGTAAAACCACAAGGAGGGCGGCTGACATTTATTTCAAATATGGCTGGACTGACTTTCTTTTGCAAGATTGTTCAGTTTTTTATTTATACCTATGAGGGCTCAGTTAGGGAAATTGAAATGAGCCTTACGTCAAATACTTTGAAATATATGTCTGCCAACACAAAAGCACAAAAACCTGAATCATAAAGAAGCCACAATCCGATGTCACCTGCCCAGCATAAACTGGAAGAATGTGACGCTTTGATATTCTCCTCCAGAACCATCAGGGTGTGGCTGAAGAGAGACAGCGGTCAGTACTGGCCAAGCATCTACCACACAGTGTCGTGTAAGTACAACTGTTGCTCTTCTCCGAGAACATAAGGAGCGATTATGCGTATGCTAATGTTATTTATTATGGTGAAAGATGGAGCTTTTAGTTTTGATTTCTCTGCTCCTTCAGCTCCATGCTCCTGCATGTCCTACCACCACGACAGCAGACGCATCTTCATAGGCCAAGACAATGGAGCTGTTGTGGTGAGTGAAGCCAACAATGAATAAACAAGTTTTGTTTGAGCCCCGGGCTCATTACTGTGGTTTTCACCCACATTTACTTATTTTGTTTCATAAACTCGCACTTCTTGTTTTAATTAAATATTTGAACTCCACGAAACACCTTCGGGGGTCATGGATATTGTTTGTCTAAGAACTTGTTTCGTAGCTTTGTCAGTGTTGCGTCTCATTTTCATTTCAGGAGTTTCTCATCTCTGAAGATTTCAACAAGATGAACCACGTCAAAACATATCCAGGTGAGACTGTGGCATGAGAGCAGACACACACCCACACACACTCTAAAAACTGGCAGGTTCATATTAGAAAAAGGAGATGAGATGAGAGCAGTGGTCATGCTTTATTCTATCCATTTAGAATCACCTGTCAGGCTGCCTTTTATCTTCTGAATGGTCCCATGGACTAATTATTTTTTGATGTTGATTTTCATCTTTAAGATTAAAAATCAGAGTAATTATCCAGTAAAACAAACAAACAACAGCACTTTTAGCCCTCTGCCTCTACAGACTGTCTTGTTTCGAAAGAGGCAAAACCCAGGTCATCACAGAGAGTGCAATAAACCCCTGTAGCCACTAACCCGCAAGAGCAAGCAAAGGAAGTGAAGGATGAGGTTTTTCCCCCGTCTGTGGAGTTGACTAACAGGCTAGAGACACGCTGTCGTTGGAAAACATAAGCGGCGGTGCGATTCGTAACTCTGAACTTATGCACAGACTCCGCTTTCACTGACTCGTATCAGCAGATTTTCAGCCTTCAGTGGAAACAAATCTAACTAATTGGTGGGGGGGGGATCGCAGGCATGTTTCTCTCCACCACAAAACATCGCGTCGCCAGCGGAATTCGCCAGCTGGGTTTCTTTCCACCACTTGTAGGAAAGCGGAGGAGCTGAGCCGTAACAGAACAAACATGAGTCACAGATCAAACACAGGCAGAGTTTATTGTCTGGGACGGATCAGACTTTGGGAACTCTGCTCAAAGAAACAGATTGTATTGATTTTTAATGACACATGTTGCTGGTTCCAATTTGAAGTTGATATGACACCAAGATTTCTGAAAAATTCCCGCCTCTTTTGTAGTCAGATTAATGAATTGAAACTGTGTTCTTCTTCATTGTCTGAGTGTATATGTGTGTTCAAGTGACAATTTTTGCATTCACTGCAAGCAAGCAGCCTAATCAAACACAAGCAGCACCCGTTTTTCTTTTTTAGAAAAAGCAGAACTTGAAAGTCAAAATCTCTCTTCAGTGCTTTTATTCCCTCCCTCCTCAACTGGATTCCAGTAAGACGGAATAATCCCCAGAGGAATGAGCACAGAGGAGAGAAAGAGTCAGCGTCCCTGCTTCCAAGGCCTCCAAGGCCTTGGTCATCCATACTCACGTTTTTTTTGTCATGAGGCCGTGTTAGAATGCAAAGAATTTTCTCATAGCATAAAAAGTAGCACAGGATATTATGGGAAGTAAATATGTGGGATTTTCCTGGACGGCCTTTGAGCCGCTGATAGGACGTGGCGGCACGTATGATCAGCGGTTTGCAACGGGCACTTAAAGCACTAATGCTGCTACCAATGGTGGGCGTGGACATACAGTACTTGCAGCGCTTGCACTTTGAAAGAGACCGCGATTACTCCCTGCTTCAAGTGTTTGCACAAATTGTGACTGTTTACAAGCACATAGATTTTTCTTTTTTTAAATAAACAATTACATACAGTTTAATATGAGCCTTAAACTGGGCGTGGAGTTTGTTTAGTTGCAACAAGATGGCCATAAGAGTGAGTGGATTGATCATTTCTCAGTGATTCATTATTGAGAGCAGAAGTCTTTAGGTTTTCTGAACATATTTTATTTATGTTTTTATTTATATTTTGCTGCTGCAGGTTTAAGGTTCTGCATTATAATTGAATTCTAATCATGGTTTTACATTAATGGTCCCCATTCTTTACGTCTGTTGCTTACTCCATTTTTCAGACGCTATGTGCTAAAACAAAAACTTCACAAAGTGGACCCCTTGTGATGTCACAAGTGGCACTCACCGATACCTTTCCCAGGAGGTTGGCGATAGCCAGGTGTTGGTTCCCATAAGCGATAAACTGTAAAACAGTGTGTTTCTGCAGGCAGCTGTAAACAGAGGGTTTAAACTGGCAGCTTTCTGGAGACTTTTATTATTAGTGCTCTCTATTATCAGTCCGGCTGAAACCCCTCTGGGCTGCCCCTCTGGAACTCAGGATGAAAGTGAAAAGATCCAAAGATGTGTAAATTATGGGGCCCATAAAAAAGGATTTTGTTGGACTAGAGACGTTTTAGTGATCTGCACGTTGGAGCTGATCCTCCAGATGGACCCTGCAGCTGGATGGCAGTGGATTGTGGGAGGGTTCAGGGGTGGGGGTGGGGGGGGGGGGTCACATTTCCAAGCCTGGATTAGCAGTTGGGATCAGCACAAAGGAACGGACCAATTAGCTCCAGTTGATAACCTCCCAAGGATGAGTCGCACACCCGCACAATCGATGAGATCATGTCTGAAGTTGATCCAACGTGACGCGAGATGTGTGCGTGTGTGTGCGTGTGTGCGTGTGTGTGCGTGTGTGCGTGTGTGTGTGTGTGTGTGTGTCTTTCAGCCCACCAAAACCGCGTGTCGGATATGGTCTTCTCCCTGGAGAGCGAGTGGGTGGTGAGCACCGGCCACGACAAGAGCGTGAGCTGGATGTGCACCCAGAGCGGCAGCATGCTGGGGAGACACTACTTCACCGCCTGGGCCTCCTGCCTGCAGTATCCTTTCTTTTTCACTTCTTTTTTCTTTTTTCAAGCCTAGTCGGGAACAGCCGGCCGCCCGCAGACTGTGTGTGTGTGTGTGTGTGTGTGTGTGTGTTTACGTCCCTGACTCGCCCCTCCCCCGCTCAGATACGACCACGAGACGCAGCACGCCTTCGTGGGCGACTACTCGGGCCAGATCACGCTGCTGAAGCTGGAGAAGCAGACCTACTCTACCATCACCACGCTGAAGGGCCACCAAGGTAAAAGACGCACGTCAGTGTGGCGTCGTGACAGGCAGGAAGACGCTCTGCCAACAGGATGACTTCCGAACCGGTGCGCCCCAATCAGGAGCCAGCCGACCGGCTGATCTTTTGATGACTGATGTGCCATTTAGCTCAGCATTTAATTGGCCGAGACTATTAGCACATCAGAAGCGGGATGGCGGGCGTGTCGCCGGGCTCAAGCCGTGCACAGGCCACACTTCTGACGTGTGGTTTCGTAAAAAAAAAAAAGAAATGATTGATGGTAAACGGAGAGGAAATGTCACAGCTCACCTGGAGTTTCCTCAGCTCCATGTTTGGTCCTTCAGCCTGTCGGACTCAGTGGCAACTTCATATCTGGCCTTGACATCAGGGGAGCTGTAAACAGGCCTGTATTATCAGATAGAAATAGGAAATGAAATTTTCTTGTTCTGCAGAATCCTCCGACCCCCCCCCCAAACCCCCACCCCCCCCGCCCTCCCCTCCACACACACACACACACACACACACACACACAAAAAACCATCCATTCAACAATGCCAGTATTGTACCATGCTCATATTTAGTAGCGCGCTCTATGAGTGCAGGATGACGAGAGTGTGCGTGCGTGCGTGTGTGTCTCCTCTCACCGCCACCTGCTACAGGCTCTGATTCATCTTGTGACTGTCTGTCTATTGTCAGTAGTTTAAATTGCGACTCCCACACTTTCATTTTCCTTCGAACGCTGCATCGACTTTGGAACAAACTAAAAAAAACACTTTCTCAAGTTAGTCAGCAGAAAAGAAAAATATCTGTGACTTAACAAAACTGAAAGTGCATCTGAAGACCACAGTCAGTGGGAAAGCTGCTTCAGAAAGCTGATTGTCCGTTGGAAGGGAGCAGAAATTAATTTTATTAGATAAGCTACAAATTTTCAGCTTTTAATTAGGCCCTTGTTACAGTATTGAAAATTCAACAGAATCCCTTTCATGGTCGTAACTTGGTGGGAAATATTAATAAAGTTTGAGCATCTTTTCATATCAAGTTCTTAATGTCTTTTATGTCAATTTTTGTGACGTTTTAATTCCTGTAGTTCTCCTATTCTCCCATTAGCCAGCAGAGGGAGTCAAGGCACCATACCGTGAACTGTTTCTCAATGCCGTTTTCCTCGCTCTGTTCTTTCTGTTACCTCTGTCCCGTGAAGGCAGCATAGGCGCCCTGTGGTGGGACCCGGTACAGAGGCTCCTCTTCTCAGGCGCCTCCGACCACAGCGTCATCATGTGGGACATCGGAGGCCGCAAGGGACGGACGTTACTGCTGCAGGGTCACCAGTGAGTCTGCCTGTTTTGCAGGGATGCTCTGTTTGTTTGTCATGTCTGAATCATGGGGGGGGTAGAAGTAGATCCAGGAGCTATTTCTGTTACTTTTTCTCTGCCTCACCACCTCCTCATGCGGGTTAAAAAAAAACAAAGCAAAAAAACAGTTTGCACACACACACAGATTCTCTCCGGATCAAACCCCCACGGTTCCTGTTGCGCAGCAGGATCCATCAGCTCCGCCTCTCAGACATCAAGCGAGAGCCGGGAAGCTGCTGTGAAACTGACAGGCCCTGAATCAGAGGATTTAAAAATCAATAGTCTGAGATGCACAAACAAGTTGCAGTCGCTTTTCTTCTCGGTGCGCACTGCAATTGGCAAATAAATTAAGCCGACTAACCTTTAGCCGTTGCAAATTGTGAACATGCAGCCTCTTAGTTGGAAATCTAGAGATTAATGCATGTTGTTTTCTCAGTGCAGATTTAAATTGGATGTGTTCTGTTCTCTCCCGTGTCTCTGCATCTCAGCGATCGTGTCCAGGCGCTGCGCTACCTTCAGCTGACCAGGCAGCTGCTGTCGTGCTCGGCTGACGGAGGCATCGCCGTCTGGAACATGGACACGCAGAGAGAAGAGGTTTGCATAGTAGCGTCACAGAGATAAGCGGGGGAAATGGTTGTTGTAGACGCAGACCAAATAATAATCCTCTGCTTGATGGCTCCCCCTGCAGGCGCCTCAGTGGCTGGACAGCGACTCCTGCCAGAAGTGCGAGCAGCCGTTCTTCTGGAACATCAAGCAGATGTGGGACACCAAAACCCTGGGACTCAGACAGGTAGCATCCCGATCCTGCTCACCGCGCTGCCACCAGGCAGTCACCTGACCTCCTCCCCATCCTCCTCCTCCTCCTTCGTCCCTGCAGCACCACTGCAGGAAGTGCGGGAAGGCCGTGTGCGGGAAGTGCAGCTCCAAACGCTCCACGTATCCAATCATGGGCTTCGAGTTCCCCGTGCGGATCTGCGACGACTGCTTCGGTACCATCAAAGAAGAAGAGTGAGTTCGAGCCAGGGGGGGTTTGAGCATCTCTAGGAGTCCTTAAAAGGGCATTGGGCCAAAATCATAGATTTTGTCTGAGCTATCCCTTTAATGATTTGCTGCTGTGATTTTGGCTAACTGAATAGTGTGTGTTTGTGTTGCTTTAGTCGAACACCACTGGCTACGTTCCACGAGGGGAAACACAACATCAGCCACATGGACATGGACACGTCCAGAGGTCTGATGGTGACCTGCGGAAGCGACCGCATCGTTAAGGTCAGGTGGTACTACAAAATGGACGTGAATACCGGGAGATAAGTCAACATTCAAAGGGGGAAAAATAAACAAATACATATAAAGTATAAACATAATAACTGGGGCTTTCAGCGTTAACGCATTAATCACAATTAGTTAAATACAATCCATATTGCCTTCATTTTTTTTAATCGCATTTCAAACGTTAGCCTTTTTGTCCCTTTTACTAACCCGTAGTTGGCCCATCTGGCCAATTTCTGGTAAGAAATACTTTATATTATGGGCTTAAAACTGCCCTGAAATGCAAAATAACAGAAGTTTACACATGCAATTCAAACCATGATTAATCACAGTTAACTGAAGATTCTGCAATTAATCGCGATAAAAAAAAACAGCCCGAATAATAACACAAACACACAACACATATGTATGTTTTTATTTATTTATTTTCCATTTAGAGCCTTGACTCTTGAGTTCCAATTATGCATCATGCATCACACAGACTATAGTCACGTTTCTACTAGGACTCAATTCAAACCTGAAGCTTTAGGACGTGCGGTCTGAGTGCAGCCGCACCGAGGCAGAGTGTTTGGGATGCAGCTCCGCAGTGGCGCCGCTTCTGATGTCGTCATTGGCTGTTTGTCTCCACAGATCTGGGACGTGACGCAGGTCGTTGGCTGTAGCTTAGCAACAGGCTTCTCCTCGCGCTGATTGGCACAGCGCCGGCCACATGCTCCGCCCACAATTCCAGTGTCATGGAAACCCCCCTGTCTCCTCCTCCTCTGTACAGTGACGGTGCCCCCCCCCACACACACACCCCAACCCCAACGGCATGTCCGGGATCTTCACCTACAGCTGGTTGTGTGTGTGTGTGTGTGTGTGTGTGTGTGTGTGTGTGTGTGTGAGAGAGAGAGATGGTGCAGCCCATTTTCCTTTTTCCTCCTCCCTCCTCCTCAGTAACAGTTGTTCCTTCATTATGGGAAATATTTGCTTTTCTTCTTCTTTTTTTTTTTGCTCTCATCCTAAACACGACCCGAAGCACAACTGTGTGTGGTGCGTGCGTGCGTGTGTGCGTTTGTGTGTGCGCGTACTAGTGTGCATAGTAATAATATTGATTCTAGTGTTTACATGACAACAATATTTCCAATGCTTCTTTTTTCAACAAAGGTCTTTTTTTTTAAGAAAAAAAAAACCTTTACACTACAAATTATGGTTTCACTGAATCACTAAACCTGACGTTTTTTGTACTGACTGACATGATCTTCGCTTCTAGCCGTGGCCCTCAAACTGCATACTCACTTCAATGTAAAATAACCCTAATCATGTGTAAATAAGCCCTCGTCATCATCACCATGTGTACAGTAAATAGTCAACTGAGTGGATTTGTCACTGGTCCAAGCGATGAGCTCGTTTTTCTGTCCTTTTTCGTTTACGCTTTCCTTCTCTTCTTCTCTCACTCGTTGGCCTTAAATCACTCTCAGGCGGTTTTTACATCAGCCGGTCGTCACTAGGGGGCGCTGCGCACGCCGTACCCGGTTTAGTCACTCTAGCGTAGGGGAGCGTCCTCTTTCGTCACTGATGAACGGGATCTGTTTATATATGCAACGGTTGCTTGTGCGATGCGACACTGCGCGCAAGGCGAGGTGTGTGTGTGTGTGAGTTCGCACGTGTACGTGTGTGTGCGCGCGTTGCGACAGTGAAGAAGGAGCGGTCGCTTGCATCCTGTTGCAGCTGTCCTGAGGTCAACCGCTCACGCTTGAAACCCAAGCAAAACGTATACAACGATCACTTCCTCTGATTCTGTCTTCAAAAACAACCAGTGAGCACTGATGCATCTCTGACCATGTGACTCCAAGATTCCAGATGCCTCTATAGAATTTTCCTCGTCTGTAACCCGGCTTTGCACTCGGAATTGTTTTTATTTGCGATGCAGCAAAATGTGGACTCCCCCCACCTGCAGAGGCGCTTGTGTTGATCAGGTGCTCCGAATAAACCGGACTGAATTGTGAGGATGATCACTGCGGCTGGTGTTCCTTCAGAGGCCTTAATCACAGAGGGACACACACAAACACACATAAACACAAAGCCTTTTTGAGGGTTTTTTCGACGGTGCTCACACCTGTCTGTTTCACCAATCGTCCATGCACCCGCCACCGCGTCATGTTTTATTCCACTTGATCTTGATCCTTATTAAAAATAAATAAATAAAAATCCTCTCTTCCTTCCTCTCACAAGGCTCTCATCCCCCCAGCACTGAATTGCACAACTCTTGGTCTTTGTATTGTACGTTTTAAATTTGGGAACGGCATTAAGTCAGATGCCATGTAGCATTCTTGTATATAGCAGCGCGTACCGTCCAATGTTAAACTAACGCTTGCCTTATTATAGGTGGGGAGAAATTAAAATGAGCATAATAATGTTTTGGTTTCCTGATCTGAAAAATGTAGTCACATTCCACTTTTTTTGACCATGTAGTGTATATTTATATTTGTAGTAAAGTATATAAATGTTATCATTGTAAATGGTGGTTTGTTTTTTTTTCTTTATGCCCCTAATTTTCATCACTGCAAATTGCTGAGAAGTCTGTAAGAGTTTGAACTCGCTAATACTTGAGTAGACAAGATGACGACGGGATTGACACTGATATAGTCTAAGAACAACAACTCATGTTTTTATAGAGGTAATGATTTATAAAGTTAACCAAACACTGGAAATTGGCAAGTGTCATTCCAGAGCTATCATTATTCTGGTGTCCAAGATAATCAGTGCTAAATAAATATTTCTAAATCCATGCATATGTTACTCATTTCTATTGCTTACTTATCATTTTTTTTTTTTAAATTGAACAAAAGTCCCCAACAAAACAATATGCACAACACTACACCGAGTTGTTTTTGTTTTTTTTTTTTTTTTTTATTAATTAAAGCAAGCTTTTAATAGACGACAATCAAGTAGTCAAAATTACAGGTGGGCAAAATGTATATTACGTACAATGACATGCAGCGTTGCACATTAAAAAGCATTGCTGCTGCACGCTAAGCTAATACGCAAGAGCACAGAAGGGGAAACAGACAGACAGACCACTGACGGAGCCATAAGACGCCAGTTACTAAAGATATTTGTAAGTCATCGAGGTTATGTAGAAATAACGTGATGTACAAAGCAGGAAGTGACTTTGGCCGCATCAGATTCCCACCTGATTGGCAACTGCCATAAAGTCATAGACGGCGTCAGCGGTGAGCGTGAGCGCTCCCTTATCGGCCAAACACTCGTTAGCAAACACAAAAAAAAATTGGTTACACGTCTTAGTTTTTCTCTGCCTTTCAAGCGCGTTATGCTAGCACTCCAAATTTCTTTCAGCCGCAGTCCTGGGCTCTCTGCTGAAGTGTTTTCCATCGCTCTGTGGCATTAGCCTGCTGGAGTCTCAGTGCGGCTGAAACATCTTGGCCAAGTCCTCCAGCAGGGACAACAACTTCTGCTCCTCCAGGGGCGAGCTGTGGGTCCAGGCCAGCGGCAGGTGGGTGGACACAACCTTCCGGTCTGCCGACGGAACAAAAGGTGTCACCACAAAGAACGTGTTCATCAGTAGAGATCAATGAGCAGCTTTTTGTGTCTTCAAGGTGTTTTGAGAGGTCGGCCCTGATCTGATCTAAAGCTCCGCCTGGCAGGAGATAAAAACCCAAATCCTGTGGAATCATCTGGATTTAAATCCCCAAAAGCTTGAATAATGTTCAGCAAAGTCAGTCAAACGCTGCAAACGCTTGAAAAGTCCTGAACACAAAGACTATTTTTTTTGTTTTCTTTTGTTTGTCCCAAAATTATCTAACAGCAAACTTCCCAGCTAAGAGACGGAATGCATAAAGGAAACTGATACCTGCCCGAGTGTTACTTATCCAAAGCTATAGTGACAACATAATGACATACTGACATCCATAATTGTGTTGTTTCAGTTTTCTGAAACCACGCTGAAACCATTTGTTTCCTTTTGTAATAGTACAGGACATTTAAAAGACTTTTTTGTTTATAATTTATCAATTGATAGATTTTCAGTCAAATTGAACAATTTCAATGTAAAATGTTGCCTTGTCGGCTAATGATTGAACTCGTGCAGAGTGTTGAGCTGAGAAAGACAAACCTAAACTAGTTGTACATTTTCTAGCTGTACATTTAGGTAGAAAAAGAAATAGACCGCTGGTAAAACACAGGACCGATAACATGGAAGCATCACCCTATCAGCCAATCACATTGGAACAGAAACACCGCATGCCTGTGTTTGCTGCACTCATTAGTGTCGCTGGACTCTCTGGCAGTAGCTGGCACCAAGTGCAGCCCGCTACAGCTGCAGTGGAGCGCTGCCAAACACACACACACGCACACACACACACACACGCACACACGCACACACATGCACACTATTCTCCCCATTTCCCCAAGCTCACCCATCATTGTGGTGGTTTTAATTTTTTATGGCTCATAAAATGTAAACTGGTTACAGCACCAAGCGTAAAACTAAAACTCCATCTGAAGATGGTCATGTGACCCACCCTGGTAGAAACTTCCGCTGGGGATTTTGGCTGCAGCCTCGGCGATGGACAGCCACACCACAGTGTCGGCTCCCTGCTCCGGGGTTCGCAGGCTGTCCTTCATGGACCTGTGGAAGTCTGGCATGGCATTGGCCACAGCTGCGCACGCACACACACACACACACACACACACACACACACACACACACACACACACACACACACACACACACACACACACACACACACACACACACACACACACACACACACACAGTTAGAGATCGCTGGGGGCAGACTAATGTTAGGTGTCAACAGGGGCAGATTTCTGTTTAATGGTGTGTTAAAATCGCTCTGCTGCTGACTCATGGTGCCTGCTGACGTCACCTGGAGTGTCGACCCAACCAGGGTGCATGACGGAGAAGTGGATGTTGGTGTGTGCCTTTGCCAGCTGCTGCGTCATCACCACCTGCTGCCTCTGGAAGGCACACATACAGACACACACACACACACACACACACAGACGTCTATGGATTTGCGAAAGTGAGATTTTGAGATTGCAGATGGTGTGTAATTGCTCCGAAGGGGCCTTGATTGTTAAAGGCCCATTATGTAAAATTCTGCAGCATCTATTGAGAAACATAATTAACCAGTATTTCAAGTGAATTCCTGTTTCCTGATGTCCCGCTGGAGATATTCTTTTCACCTGCTGTGATCCAATCACAAAGATCAGATAAGAGCAGATCCCGATCAGGCCATTGTTGACATGTGGTCAATGCAAATGTTTTTATTTTAAGTCGATATGAATGTTATCTTTGTGGCCTACCTTGTGCTGGGCATAGACCATGGTGCCGTCAAAGCGCCCCCTATCGGACTGCAGGTTTCCAGTCCTGAGCTTCTGCACCAACATTCCCCCTGAGGAGACTGTGATCTGTGAACGAGGCAGCCGAGGTAGAGGTCGTCATAATACAGTAATAATGTGTTTGATTATGATAACTTCAGAAAACATTTCTGAGTCTGATGGAATAAAAACTGCCTAACACAAAATACTTTTTTTTTTTATTGCATCTTGGGCAAATTTTCACCAAGCCTCAATTGTCCATTTGTAGTCCATGAAACCGAGAGACTACACTGACCATCGGTGTGTTCATCTACCATCAGGAAGCCCTGCAGGTTTCAGGATGATCCAAATTAGGAGACAAACAAGCACAAATGACTCACCACTCTGGGATCAGCGCTCTTCTCCAGCAGGGGAATGAGGCTCTTGGTCAGAATATAAATGCCTGGCAGAAGATAGAAAACCCTCTTTGTGACAATCTCCGCCTTTTATCGTCATCAGCGGCCCTTTTCACACCTCGGCGCTCTCCCTCGACTCACCCAGGACGTTCGTGGCAAAGCTCTTCTCCAGGCCCTCTGCGTTCACTTCCCTCTGACTCATTATGGAGCCGGCATTATTGATCTGCACAGATCGCAACGGAAAATATTTCCAATAGCAATACTGGATTGGCAAAAAAGATCAGCAGAGCAGCAGGACAGCCGTGAAATTTAAACATTGGCAATTTCACAAAACAGCTCACCAGCACATTGAGGGCCTTGAACTTTTTCTTGAAGCCCTCAGCAAACTCCCAGACCTTCTTGGTCTCAGACAGGTCCAGGATATGGACATAAACCTCCTGCAATAAAAGAGATCGGGGTAACGACGAACTGCGTCACCACTGTTTTTTAAAAATACGCTTTGGAGTGGTGAGTCAGACTCTACTTTGTTTCCCGTCTCCTTGACGATGTCGGCTCTTGCCTCTTCGGCCTTGTCCTTGTTCCTGCACACCATGTGGATGGTTCCTCCTGTGACAGAGATGCAAGAACAGCCTGATGCGTTTTACAATGGTGAGGCGGGAACTCTGAGTCTATGTGTGTGTGTGTGTGTGTGTGTGTGCGTGTGTGTGCGTGTCTGCGTGACTGTTACCCTTCTTGGCGATGGCCATGGCTGTGGCTCTCCCGATGCCGCTGTTGGCTCCTGTGATCATGAAGGCGCGTCCAGCCACGGACACCTCCAGGTCCTTCTCCACAAACCTCTTGGAGGCCGCCAGGAAGGCATTCCTGCAACAAGTGAATATTTACAGGATTGTTTTTTTTTTAGTTCATATTGTTTTCAGCGACCACATCCCACTGTATTGCAGTGTGTTCGCCTCAGGGCTCAGTGGAAACCAAGCTGGGATGTGATCTTATATCTCACCTCAGAATAAATGTGTCAGAATGAAGCAGGATCAGTGTGGAGCAATTTGATGAGGCTAAAGGAAGCGCTTGTGTGCGCGTGTGCGTACGCGTGAGTGTGTGAGTATATGTGTGTGTGTGCCTTGTCTCTTCTTAGCTTTACTGTAAAGATACAATGAAGACTAGAGTGTGCCTGGCATTGTGGTGTGAGTCTGCCGCCGATGACAACAGGACTGGTCAGTGTGTGTGTGTGTGTGTGTGTGTGCGAACTGGGACTTCAATTAGCCCCATTGTCCTGGGCGCCATTGTTGAGGGTGGCTGATGGTGGCGCTGGGGAGTCAAAGGGGATGAAGGGACAGGGCTGATACCGAGGCTAAATGCCGGCTCTGTTCCACGGTGTCATGCAGGGAGCCGTTAGCGCAGGGTCAGAGCAGGTTGTCCCCAGAGGAGATAACACAGAACAAAGGGCCGACGGGAAACAACCACAGAAGCTCGGCCTCACACAAACTTTCCCAGCTGTTGACACTCAGAGGCCCATATAGATCAGGCTTTACGTGTATTGGTATTATAGAATTTGCACAAGGTAGTCAATCTTGTGATTGGGGGTTTTGACAAGTTTGCAGTAGGCAAGTCAAAGGTCCTACAGTATATTCATCTTCAGATTGCTATTTTTCACTGCAGTGGCACATCCCAGCGTGGTTCATTTTGAAAAAAAACTCCAATAACAACCAAAACATTACATGACTGAATTAAGTTTCTTACGATTATCTCATTTCTTTTTAATCACAGACATAGATTTTTAAGGTTTTTATTTACCTGTGACCATGTGACCATGTGACACTCTGATGTAGGTGGGAGAATACGTCAGGTAAATAAAAACCTTAAATCTATGTCTGAGATAAAGGAACCAACAAGACAAAACCGGTGAAAAAACGGCGACAGCAAGGCTGCCTCAGAGGGCAGAGCCAACACCTGATCGCCGTTCACCTTTAGCGAGGCAATAGCGCCCTTTGTGACATCACAACAAGCTGATTTCCAGAACTGTATGTAATAGCACACACTTTAAAGGGTGGAGAGAGCAACAGATGTAAAGGATGGACTTTTCTCATTGTGACTGTCTATATGGGCCCTATGCACAGAATGGAAAGTACCTCTCACTTCTGGCTGGTTCACTGGCTGGACAAAGACACGTCATTGTTAGAAAACACTGGGAAACTGGGAAACTGTGCGTTAGTGGGACCTTCGAAGATTTTCAGAAACTGATCATGTCCAGTCATCCGGTCTGGAGTCAACAAGAAACATCAGCAGGTCCTGTTGTTCCAAGTTATGACATTATCAATCATAATGTCATAACTTTATCATTGATAATGATAAAGTTATGACATTATCAATCATAATGTGATATCATTATCAATCATAATATGATAACTCTGAAAGGGTACAAAATATAGATGAACTAATAGTAACTGACTGACAGACAGACAGAAAGAGACATCCTACCTGGTGAACTCCGTCATTCCCTTGAGGAACCAGGCGGAGTTGCGGTACAGAGACATGCTTTGCTGCTGCTGCTGCTGCTGCTGCCGCCGCTGCTGCCCTGGAAGCTTGTAGCTGAAGCCCAGCCTGCTCTAACCCACCCCAGCGCTTTTAGCCGCGACCCAAACCACGTGCAATCGCACTGAATGAACATCAGCTGGTGACAACTCCGCCGGCCACCCACTGGCAGACAGAAATAAATTATACAAACTTGACCTGCATGGCCTTTAACAGATGAAAAACTGGCCTGCATTGATCAGTTTTCCTTTTTTAATTAGAGCACAACATCAAAAACAGCAGAAAATATGCAAATCTATTATAGAAAATCCAAGACACTTTTGTTCCATATTTCAGATGTTCATGATATCAACTATCAGTGACGGATGAGTCAGTTCAAAGACAGTAAGTGGATCTATCCAGCTGCTGTCTTGTTCCTCCCACAACTCTAATAGTCTTTAACTAAAGATGATAGAAAATCATTTTCCCTAATAGTTTATTCAATTCTTTCAAATATTAAGTTATCTCGAATATAAACCTTACTGATGAAATGGCTTTTATGATGCTTACAATAAAGACACTTTGGTTTTGATGCTACCAAAATAACATATATAAAAGACAAAAAATATTTTACTGTATATTACATTCTGACTTGATTAATGATAATTCGTATGGATTGTTGTGCACCACGCCACTGTGGCCCTGAGCCAAAAGGGACTTAACCATTCAACATATTTGTTTAAGCCTTAAACATATTTGTGCAGGATGAACTGACTAATCATCAACTAGATACACTCAACCTTCGCCTCACCGAATCACCTGTGAGTGTCTGCTGTGTCCTCGGCAGCCAATCAGCCACCGGGGTGCCGCGGCCCGGGGGGGCGTGGCTTTGTGTGGAGGTACGGGCGCGCACAGGTTCCTGGGAAGAGTGACAATGTTGCCGCTCTGAAAAGGCCACCAGGATAAATCACCCACACAGCAGCAAGACCAAGAAACCTCCGACCGCCGCAGCAAGATGGTGAGTGTGTGAGCTTCAGCAACTAGTTCCATCTGTGTGTCAGTTAATAAAGGAGGCGCCTCCACTGTCTATCGGCAAACCACCTCCTTGATCAAAGGTCAACCTTTTAAGTTGAGCTGAAGATTCTGATCAACTAATCTGAATCGTAAAACAAAACAAGCAGCTGTTTTCAAGCTTTGTTCCTTAACTGCACCTCCAGGCAAAGAGCTCCTGTTAAATGTTCATGCACCACTTTGCTTTTGTATCTCCTGTGTCGTTGCAGTTGGAGGTGTTTCCAAGGCGACCCAAGTGTGTGTGTGTGTGTGTGTGTTACTGTTTAATTTACTGCTCTTCCTAAATGAAATCATAGACGTCTGCAGTTTATTAGTCTTAATCACTCTTCAAAACTCCTTGTCTGCTGAAGCGACACCCTCTTCTTTCTTCTTCTCCTAAATGAGCTCAACACTACCGGACGACAAATCGTTTCCGCTCTTCGTCATCCATCTTCCTCCCTCCTCAGATGCACTTCCTGTTGCTGTTTAGCCGGCAGGGGAAGCTGCGGCTGCAGAAATGGTTCAAGCCGACGTCCGAGCGGGAGAAGAAGAAGGTGATCCGAGACATGATGATGCTGGTGCTGCCCCGGCCGCCGCGCTCCTGCAACTTCCTCCAGTGGAGAGACATGAAGATCGTTTACAAGAGGTGGCGACCGAACGGCGGCAGCCGTTTTGGCTGATTTTGTTCTCCTTTTCGTTGCATTTCTGAATTCTCGTTACGGGTCTTTACATTTCTACCTGTGCTGCCTCATTCTGTCTGGTGGAAGCACGTGTAGAACTGGGTTTTTATTTACCTGTGACCATCTGACCATGTGACACTCTGATGTAGGTGGGAGAATACGTCAGGTAAATAAAAACCTTAAATCTATGTCTGAGATAAAAGAACCAACGAGACAAAACCGGTGAAAAAGCGGCGACAGCAAGGCTGCCTCAGTGTAGAACTGCTCGTGCTCAACGCTTAGCTCCTCTGTCCTCGTGTACAAACTGGGAAACCAGATTTTTGCAAATCTTATCAGTTTTACTACATGATAACAGAGGGTTGGGCAGCTCAGCACAGAGAGGAGGACCTAGATCAATGACGTGTCCCTGAGAGTGACGCTGTAATGCTGTCACTTTAATCAAAATAGCTACAAATCACCTGAGAAACACCCACACACACACACACACACACACACACACACACACACACACACACACACACACACACACAATTCAGAAATATACATAGGCACACACAATCAAGACACCAGACCTACCATGAAAGCTCCCATTGTAACAGGGCGGCATGTTAGCATTAGCACTGAGTGGTGTCTTTCTGCTTGGAATTTCAATACATATGGAGAAGTCATGACTCCAAATTGGAATACAAGACTGCTAAACGTGATCACCAAGTGAGGATATTAATAATACAACAATAATATTGATGCTTTCTTGTTAAAATGATTTCAGTGATCCCAGTGATTTTTTTTTTTTTTTTGCAGATATGCCAGTTTGTTTTTCTGTGCTGGTCTGGACAACACAGACAACGAGCTGCTGGCCATTGAGGTTCTGCACCGATACGTCGAGCTGTTGGATAAATACTTTGGAAATGTGAGAGCTTAAAGACACTTGAGTGCGGAGGGGTGGAATGTTCACACAAATAACAATAATTACCTTGTGTTAAGTGGGAGAAAAACGCATGTGCAGTCAGAGAAAGTTGTTGGAAATAAACAACTCTTGTGTTTTTGATAATTTTAAGAATTTAAATTTACACAAGGAGGAGAACCAATAGAAGAGGCAGCTGTGTCCTGATGTTGCTGTTTCTGTTGTGAGAAAGTTGTGGGAAATCAGCGAGTAGTTTCCAATGAGCATTAAAGATGCTACATTTAAATCTTCCCAATCTCGCTTCACTTTTTTTTACCAGTATAATGCCCCCTGGTGTCCATAAAGAGGCTATGCTGAAGAAAGTGGAAAGGATGTAAATGAGAGCCTCATTTCTGTAACAGAGCAAAAATGTTGTTTTATGTGTCTGTGTCTGTGCTAGGTGTGTGAGCTCGACATCATTTTCAACTTTGAGAAGGCTTATTTCATCTTGGACGAATTCCTGATGGCCGGAGAAATTCAAGAAACATCCAAAGTGGCGGTGAAAATATCCATGGAGGATTCCGACACCCTCCAAGAGGTACCTGAAGGCACAGTGCAGATCTAGTCATGGGCTTGTCCTGTTTCTCACCAGCTGTGTCTCTGCGGTGCTTCTCTGCCCTTCGATCACAGACAATGGAGGAGTACATGAGCAAACCCTCCTACTGAGCTGGGACGAGGGTGGTTCACATCTCATGGTTTGGATCGGAGAGTTTATTACTCATCACATAACCATTTTATTCACTGACTCATTCCGGCTTGACGTAATGCAGTAACTAAACTTTCCCTTTGTGTTTTTTTACAATCATAATCCTTTCAAAACTCAAAGTGCCTTGTAATGTTAATTGTCTGAAAGTTTTGTTAATGCAGAATCTGTTTTTCTTTCTTTTTTATTCAATTTAATGTTTGCATTAGTAAGATATAATATATAGTAGAGAGTTCATATTAATTATTCCCTGTTTTCTGGTGTCCCACTTGATGTCATATGTTTCTTATGCCAGTCGGCACGTTACGACAAAGTCGTAAAAAGGAGCATATCCACATTCTGTGCTGCTGTGGGTCAGTGTTGCCTCCTCCTTACAAGTGGATCATACCACTGAAAATACACGTTTGTATTTCCTGTAGCATTTAATGCCAACGCAACCTTGAGAATGTTACACAATGGGCCTTGAAGTCTCTGCGAAGGCTACAATATCAAACCACACAAACCCATTGTGTGCCGCTGAGGAAATGAATAAACACTACACAGTAAGGAAAAATAAATTCAATGCTTTATTAACCTCAGGTAGAGCACAAATGACCACATTTATGAAAAAATTACCAAAAGACCACCAGTGGAGTGAGGGGATTCAACAAGGACTCTGGTTGTGTGTGTGGGTTTGTGTGTGTAAGTTGTGTATGTGTGTTACAGATACGAGGCTGGTGTGTCACACAGACTGGTTGTTTTTCTTGAGCAGAAACATTATGGATATTTATAAAAAGAAAAACCATGAATGCCTGTACATTCATTAAACGGCTAATAAATAAACTTTTTTTGTAAACCTACAGAATGAACTAAAGTTGATCTTGTTTTTTATTTTTCAAAATACTTTGTTTGAAACCTTTTTTTTTACCCTCTAACCAAACAATATTTATATATATATATATTTATTTATTTATTTATTTATAGGCATATGTTTCTACAGCTTCATTTACATCCCGTTGGTGTCTGCTACGCTGTCTTCAGTTTCTGGGTTCAGGTAGTTCAGCAGTGTCATCATCGCCTCGCTGTCGAAGCCCTGCGCCGCCTGCGTGGCGCCGTCGCCACCGTTGCCCTCCGACCGCCTCGACTCGCTCTGGCTCTTGTCCGAGTCCATTTGTTCGAAATAGTCCTGCACCGCCTGCTCAAGAGAGTCCGTCATGCCCTGCCCGGCTCTGTCCCGCTTCTGGTTCGCCGCCTTGGTGCCGTACGCTGTCTTTGGATACTGCGCCAGCATCTGGGCCGCCAGGTACGCCGTCAGCTCGTCCTCGTTGGCGCCGCCGTCCTCATCGTACTTGGCCTTGAACGCGGAGGTGGGGAGGCGGCGCTGCTGCACGGGAGCGGATTCCCCCAGACGGGCCCAGGCGGGCGGGGTGCGAAGTCGTGACAGCGAGCTCTGGTACGGCCTCAGCTTCCTGACGGGGAGTCGCTCCTCATCGGCCCCCAGCCCCAGGATCTTCAGTATCTCCTCCGTCCTCCGCTCCTCGGGGCTCTTCTGTCGAACAGGGAGGAGGCGCCTGCCGTAGAATCTGTCTTCGGGAGTCTTGTAGGTTTTCTTGGGGAAGAGGTGGGAGAGCCTGCTTCCCGTTCGGGATGTTTTGCTGGTCCTCTGCGGCTTGAGGCCCTGGCGACTCGTCTCGCCGCTCTTCAGCATGTCCAGCAGGTCTTCGGGGGGGATCTGGTACTTCTGGGAGATCTTGATGAGCTGGTAGATGGTCCGTGGGTCCACGTTGTCTCTGTACAGGGCCGGACTTGCCCTCCTCTCAGCCCTCTGCTTCTCCTCCTCCTCCTCCTCTGCCTCCTCCTGCTCCTCTTCCTCCTCTAAAGCCCGCTTCTGCTCCTCCTCTGTTGTCTCGAGCACTTTGAGGAGGTAGTAGTCCACCATGTTAGCCACATCACCTTGGTCTTCATCGTCATCCGCCCTTTTTAACATGTAGCTCTCATCGCCCTCCTTCTCCTCATCCTCACCGGCTTCCTCTTCTTCTTCTTCGTCGTTGTCGTTAATGTAGTCGAGTGCCCGGCTGGCCTCTTGTTTGTCCACCTTCTCCTCTTCCTCCTCATCCCGCTCCTCCCCGTCGTCGTCGTACACCGTGTTCCTCACATTGAACGAGTTGCCTTCGTCTTCTTCGCCCTCCTGCTCCTCCTCTTCCTCCTCCTCATCGGCTCGGCGCTGATGGATGCTCTTCATCCCGGTCAGCTTGTCCAGCTCGTCGAACACCGACTGGAGCGTGGCCAGGTTCTGTGGGGTGTATTTCTCCTCCACGTTCTCGTTGGTTCGTTTGAAGGGACTCTCGCGTCCCAGATCCTCCTCTTCCTCCTCCTCCTCTTCCCCCTCCCCCTCAGCTCGCCCTTCATCTCTCTTGCTCTCCTCCTCCTCTTCGTCGTCTTCAAACATGAGCGGCAGCTTCCTGTGCGGCGTGATGCCGCGATGCCTCTCCTGCACGCTGGGGTGAGCGCCGCTCTTCTGGCTGGCTCCTGCTGCGCCTGCACGGGGGGAGGCCAACTTTGAGGCCTTCTCTGTCTGCTGGAGAGTGCTGAGCACCGCCTGCAGCAGCTCCTCGCTCCTGTCCTCGCCTGTCTCTTCCTCCTCCTCCCCCTCCCCCTCCTCTTTGTTCTCATCTTTGCTCTGATAAGGCTGGGAAGCCAGCCTCAGCATGGCGCGCAGCGTCTCAGCATCGTCCATGCGGCTGCCGTTAAAGCCCACCGATGAAGAGGCTCGCTGCTGAGAGTCCGTGGTGGTTTTCTGCCGCAGGTTCTCGATGTACTCCAAAGCTTTGAGCATGTCGGCGTTCGGAGCCTGGAAGGCATTCTCTGTCTGGGCGTCTGACTCGCTTCCCCGCAGTCTGTGTTCTCTGAGAGAGGCCCCGCGAACGCCGGAGGAAGTGAGGAAGAGGAGGACGAAGAGGGAGCCGACAAAGAGGGGCTCGCCCGTCGCAAAGTTTCTCTTGAATGGCAGCATGCTGACAGCTGCGGGGCAGAGATAAAGAGGCACATGTCAGGAGTGACCTTTACACATTAAAGTAACAGGTCCGTAATGCGAAATGCTCTGGCATTTCTCAAATGTCTCCGGCTCTTATCGTCTCTTCAAACATCCGGTCTGATTGCAGCATCAGTGGCAGCAGAATTTTTTTTTTTTTCATTCTGGTGCATCAACATCAAATTTTAAATATTGCGCAAATATTCTCAGTGAGGGAAGCCAGATTTCATAAAAATATATTACGAGTGGTTGTATTATTATTCAACTAATGAAACAAAACTAACTTTATTAACGCACAGTTTGATGTTGATGAGTTTTTTTCCTCCTTTTGCAATTTGCACCATAACTGAACCGACCAAACAGAGACAAATAGTCAAACCAGCGCTCCTTTCCACGCTCAGAGCTATTGTGATGATTTCACTGGGACCCTGTTTTTCAGCGCTCGTAATACCAGCGGCGCGCACCTCGCGTGCAAATCTCATTAGTCGTCAAATTGCTGCTCCCCGTGAGTCACAGCCCCGTTGTCAAGGCAACCCGGTAAAGGCTGATGTTCTCAGTGAACCTCCCCTTTCATGGCGCAGAACCTTTAAACCCCAATTAAATTAATTCATTTTTAAAACGCGCGAAAAAAATACAGATGCGTGATATTTTTTCCAGTATACATTATATATGTATGATATATGTACTTCTTAATTAATTATCACATATTTATTTCGCAATTATATTACGTTGTTTGGCGCAAATCTAATGGCTTCGAACAGTTTTTTGTTGAGACGGCAAGAACTTTTTCCCTCTTGAAACGGAAATATAATCAAACAGATTGAACGAATTAAATAATTGACACCACTTAGGGGAGTTTTCCTTCATTGTGCTGAACTTAACAGTTGCGTCAATGACAAAAACAAAAACAAAACTAAACCTTGCATTGGAGCAAAGTGAAACGCAACCCAATCAATGAAGAACATTCAAAGCGACACGGGAAACAAAGAAACACCGCAGCTCGCCTCAACATCCGTCGGGGTGCATCAGGTTGCTGCCATAGAGTGCCCTCAAGAAAACACGCGGAAAGGTCTCACAAGAGTGTGACTGCAGAAATTTTCAGTGTGTGAGAGAAATTGTTGTTTTTTTTTCTTCTTCTTTTTTTTTTTTTTTTAAGTTTCTGGTTTTGAAAGACAACCGGGTCTTACCTTAGCGTTCAGTTTCCGGAGAGGGTCGTCGGTGAGCTGAGCATCGCTGTGTGGCGCGCCGGGAGTCTGGTTTCAGCACCGCGGACAGCTCCTCCCGCTATTAGAGGAGCCACCTGACTCGTGCGTCACAGCTAGGGGGGAGGATACGCATCAGAGGGGCACGCGCACACGCGCACTCAATCACGCTCGCACACACGCACGCGCACGCACGCACGCACACACATACTTGTGGTACAACAAGCCCAAATAATTGCGGGTCAGCCAGAACAGAAAAAAAAAACAAAAAAAACTGCTTCTCTGCTTTTTCAGCGTTTAACTCGAGTCAACTCTGCGTGTCATGGCTCTTTTGTTCGGTGTCTGGTGAAAAGAATGCATTTCAATCTGGGACTATATTTAGGACTTCCGTCTGAGTAATGAGGCTGTTCAAACTGCATAATTTCTCTCTGCCCGTGTGCAATATCACAAACCGTTGCGGATATTCAAAAGGTCAGGACGTTGAGATTTAAAGGGATCCTGTTTGCATGCAGCGGGAAGGGAAACACATACATCCGTTTTCAGGTATATATCAACTATAACAAGTGCCATAATACATCCCATAATAGGGGCTGATTATTCATACACTAAAAATGCATCTTTACTTGGTAAGAGCGGGTACATACTCAAGCATACATGCATACATGGTGCAACCAGTGGCTATAGTAGCCCAACAATGTGAACTTGGTTGGTTCCACCACAGCTAAGAAAGGCTTTGGTCATCACAAAAGACTGTTAAACCTCAGCACTGGTCACAATATGTTTCTTTGCCATTGGATGCCACTAAATCTCACACACTTTAAAAACCTGTTCTAATCCAAAGACACAATATGATTGTTCTGAGAGCATCGGACATTCTAGAGTGTAAGAGGTCGAACCATTACACTCTTCTTTTACGTGTTTGTTTGTTACACTGATCATGAACACCTTAGAAGAGGATCACAGGAGACAGTGCGTCGCACTGGCTCCCTGTCGTCACCGACCGCTGTTGTGTCTCTCCGCTGCGGCAACTGGAGGACCGGAGACAGTTAAAGTCCTCCGATGACTCACATACGGTCTCCGCCAGAGCCGGGCGGGGTGACGGACTGCAGTGGGGAGGAGGAGAGTTGGGGAAGGGGGGGAGTATGTGTGTGCGTGTCTGCATGAAGAGATGGAGAGAGAGCGAGAGAGAGAAAGAGAGAGAGCGAGAGAGAGAAAGAGAGAGAGAGAGGAAGGAGAGAGAGAGGGAGCTGTTTCGTAGTCAGGCGGCCACACTGTGGTCTCTATTTTTGGCTGCCTGTCAAATCGTGTCTCGTTTTGCATCAGTGTGTGTGCGTGCGCGAGTGCGAGCATCTCTCTCTCTCTCCCTGTGTGTGTATGAGAGTGAGAGCGCAGTTTCATTCATAAATCCCACTCCACGCTGTGCCTGATGCGAGAGCACCCCGACCTGCACACTTTACATTCAGTGGGATGTTGTTTTTTGTACAGTTGTGGCCCCTCAACAGCTTCGTGAGAGAAGATATAGAGGAAGGTTTCTGATTCTACACACATGGACATGAAAACAGCAACAACAACAACAACAGAAATGTGGGTGTGAGACAAGGGGAATCTGTCAGCAATGTTTCAACATTGGTTAAAACATCATATTGTCTGTGGTGTTTAATTGAGCGGATGAATCATTGTTCTGCTGTTTTAAAAACTCCCTGCACTTTCCTTTCAAAGGAGCGATGAGTCATGAGCCTTGTTTCGGCCCGATTAAGAAACTTGAAAGGGCTTAGTCAAATTCTCGGCTCACAGTCATGGATTCATGTGAGGAAGAGTACATTTTGTAAGCGTCAAACTGTCTCTCCTCTGGACGACAGCAGTGAGAGGAGCCTTCATTTCAACACCAGCGGCACCAGGAGCCTCCAGAGGAAACCGGGACAAAAACGGCTGATTTTAATCTCACGTCTTCCTCAGCCTGATTAGATTTCCCCCTCCAGACAAACACGCCCACACACACACACACACACACACACACACACACACACACACGGTGCCAGTTTTGCCCTGATAAAGCCTGAGCTGACTGGCTAATTGCTTGTGGTTGGGTCTGTGTGGCTGGTAAACAGAAACCAATTACTGCTTAGTTCTAAGACTACCTCCACAGCCTTGCCAAATTCTGCTAGCACTGTTCTTATTTATTAAAAAAAACAAAACACAAGTATAGCCTCTCTGCTCTCATGAGAAGTTTCTTGCAGGCAATTAGAGATTCCCCCTGCTTTGCACCTCAATGACACTTCTGAGTCACACTTTTGTAAAGTTAAAACTTTAGAGAAGTCCATAGAAGCCTTGTTAATATTGCCTTCAAGGCATGAAGAGACATCAGAGGTTACTAAAATAGCATAAATGAGCTTTAATTGTCAATGCCATCTTTCTTGGGATACTTGGATAATGTTAAATGTACCCCTAAAAAGCAATTAAATGGAATCATAATAATGACGGTAAGAAAAAATAGACAGGTAAAACATCTAAAAACCATCACAAACAAAGTTAAAACCATTTGACTCATTCAAAACTTCTTGTCCTGAATTTTACAACTATTCTGACTTGTCTGGACTGTGTGGGTGTGGCTCAAATGGACAGATGTTCCTGCCATATATCAACCGCCACTGTTTATTTCCTTTATGTCACTCAATTCAGCATGCAGTGTTGTGTTACATCCTTGCTTTCTATTTTAAAGCACACAGAGCCAAAATATATTAAAATGTAAATCACTGATAACTGGACCTTTAAATGTTGAACTGATGAAAAGAATAAAAGCACCTTGATGAGTTCTCCGTGTCTGACACCATGTTTCAGGACACATGGTCGTCATTCCTGCTTACCTGTTTCCCCACACTGTGTTTGTCCTCTGGCTGCTCTCAATTCATTACCTCTGTGTTTGACATCCAGTATTTCAGCTGGACCGTCTGAGGTTGGCCAGCCACAGCGCGGGGAGGGCGGAGCGTGGGAGGAGGAGGAGGAGGAGAAGGGAGAGGAAGGAGAGGTTATGAATGGGTCTGCAGGGTTTGACGTCAGCCTACTTTTTGTCTTTTCCGCTCCGCTCTGTGTGTGTGTGTGTGTGCGCTGTGTGTGCGTGTGTTTGTGTGCCTGGAAGAGGTGTGATTCTTCAATTTCCGCCCGCTGCTGAAACTGGAGACACAGCACTCGGGCCGTGGTGGAGCCACTCCGAGGCATTTAAAGCACGACATGGCAGCTATTTAAAACAAAGAGGTTTCCCATCAGCTCTGTCACGTTTTCCCGAAATCGGTCAAAGCGGTGAAATCTCTCAGTTCCGAGACATCTTGACTTTCTGTGACGTTTTCCTGCTCTGTTTTACAGAAAGATGGGAAAGAATTGATTAAAACTCAGCAGTGTGGTGATTTTTCAGTTAAGATCCATTCAGATCCTTATTCTGCGTGTATGAGTTCTTTTTTGTGCTTTTGTTACTTGTGTTTTGTTACAGCAGGCAAAAGAGTTGCATTGCAGGTGACAGTGATTTGTGTGTCTTGGGCATGAGTCATCGGTGCTGCTGCTGATGCTTTGGGAGGAGACGACAGCAGTACCAATCCGAGCCGTCTAGCTCCCCTTTGTGAAAAACAACAGGATGCCAGGTAAAGAATACAATAAATGCTATTTTCATTTGTTTTTCTGTCACTTCAATTATGTAAATATGGAATGCATGTGTGCATGCATCCATAGTAATTATGGCTGTAAATGGCCACAGATTTTGCATAAAAAGGCCAATAATTGAAGCCAATAATATCATATATTTTTATATATTTTTCATTCTGTCGTGAAGTCTTTTTATCTGACTGCTGTTTTGTCAATTGTATTGCATCACTTTTTTGTGTCCCCAGTGTCGATTTTAACACAAAAATAATGAAACAAACATCAACAGCTGTGTCAACGCCCACTTCCGGGGGCAGCAGAGCGGTTGTCGTCACCTGTCAGTATCAGCAGTCACCACTCTGACGTCACCTGCCTCACTGCAACAGGGACCTTACAGCCAGTCAGTCAGTCAGTCAGTCAGTCAGTGAGGCCGGTTGCTGCAGACAGTGATGTCAAGACCAGAGAGTCATTATCTGACCCAAGAGCAGCCGAGTCACTGGATGGATTGTCAGTGGGTGGGTGATGTGATTGAGACGGGTGTCCAGCCAGTCAATCAGTCAATCAATCAATCAATACGGTACTAATCTGTGATTTGAGGAGTCAAGAGAACAACACATGGCGGTGCAAACGGGAAAACAATCTGCGAAAGAAAAGAAAAAAACAAAAAACAAGCAACCTGAGGCTGAGAGCAACAGAGGCCCAGAATGTTTTCGGCCTTTAACTTGTTTGCTTACAAAATGATAATTTCCTCATCATTTCTCTTTTTGTCATCCTCCCATCCGTGTTCACTCATTTCCTGCTGTGTGGGCTCTCTAATTCACATATCAGCTGTTCCCATCTTCCACTGCCATCCGGCCAACACGCACACAGCAACAACATGTCAAATTATTTTGAATTATTGAAAAAAACACCCTTTATCATATGACTTTAATCTGGCTTCATTTATAATTTTACACTCATTATGTTGTTTTTTTTTTGCAAACTAATTCATACGAAAAACACTGTAATGTTGGAACAAAACGTCTCTTGATCTCCGACACAAAGTTCCGACCGCCCACTCGCTGGCATCTGATCTCAGCCCGTCTTTAACGCTGCTGTCACAACACATCACACAGTGACACGGTGCCTGATCTCTGTTCCATGTCGCTGTCGCTGTTTGTTCATCTTTTTCTTTGTTGCTCGCGTTGCCCCGAGACGAGTTGACGAGAGCGCTTGGAAGCAGAAGAAGAAGAAGAAGAAGAAGAAGAAGAAGAAGAAGAAGAAGAAGAAGAAGAAGAAGAAGAAGAAAGAATTTGTCCGAGGAGACTTTGAATTGTGTGAGTGCATCGACTTCCAAGTTCACAGTACTTTGCCTCCGAAAGTATCTGTGCCTGCTATCGTATCTCTGCTGCCATGTTGCACTGCAAGCCTTTGATGCTGCTGTTTATTTCTTAATAATAAGGCCTCCGTCTGGAAGTCACGCAGCAGATGTTGTGCTGTCAGCGCACGGCGGTGGGGAGGATACGAGTTGTGTACCTCCCCCTGAAAGACTAAAATAAACCTGCCCCTCCCTCTGCTGCTGCTACGCTGATCTGTGGGAAAACAGCCTCTCGTTTCAACGACAGCCAGGACAACACTTGAACAAGGAGCCGGAGGGGGGCCCTCAACAGGACAGAAAACCAATTTTCTCATTTAAAATTGATGGATTAGAAAAACAAAACAAAACGCAAGGGTAGCAGACGAATGTAGGTATCAGAGTGGTTTCGTGAATCTGCAGGGATGCTTCCGGACACCATGTTGTGCTTGTGGAGAGTTCAGTAGACTGCCTAGAACTGCTCTTCTCAACCTGTGGGTCGTGGAGAAGGTGTAGTTTTAAATAGAGTCATCTAATTGCATCTGATTTATTAAAGAGACACTCTCAAAAATAACCATGTTTGTGTTGATACTTTAGTGACCAGCCAAGGAACTTCAGCACTTCCCTTGGTTTAATGGAAAACCCAATGGCAACAAGCCAAACTAAAAGGAGATGATCAAACCCATAGATGAGGAGTGCTGTTCTGCAACACCAGGCAGGTGGAGCTTGTTTAGTAATTGCAGCACCAGCAGCAACAGCCACAATTAATCAGGGGGAGGTCCCCCAGTCTGGATTCACAGAGAAAGGCTGGGTGCTCAATTATTGTCATTGAAATCCAGTGGAGCACAGTGATAAAACTCTTCCAGGGACACTTAAAGGCAAATTACTTGAGAATGAGCATTGAGAAAAACCAGGCACAACAGAGAGCCATGCTGAAAGCTACAGCCACAAAGCAAAGATTCCCCGACTTGCAACATATGTTGTATCACAAGAAAAATAATTCATTCATTCATTCATTCATCTTCTATACCCGCTTCTTCCTTTTCAGGGTGACGGGGGTCTGCTGGAGCCTATCCCAGCTGTCTTAGGGCGAAGGCAGGGTGACACCCTGGACAAGTCGCCAGAAAAATAATTGTGCAAATAAATAAATGAACCCCTAAGTACTGTCAGTGCAACTGTGACTCGAAACCTCTCAGGCTGCAGGATCCGACGCTGCATCATGTCAGAAGAACGTCTTTCACTGTCACTGTCTTCATCTGTCCATCCACTGTCCTCATAACACCTTCTGACAGGATGCAGAAGCATCAAGGCTTTCAGTGTCTTTCCTGATAAACACCAGCAGCCTCAAAATGCGTTTTCAGACGCTGCTTGGTTTTTTTTAAGAGAGTTGAATTATTGCCCTGCGACCAAACTGCTTTAGCTCTAACATGTCCGACGCCCTCGCGTTTCTAAAGAGAGACCGAGTCCCCCGAGAAAAAACCTGATTCATCTCATTATTTCACACCATCAACGATCCATCTGTTTTTCCCGCCCACGGGGACAAATTAAAAAACACGCATCGCCTGCTATAATTCTTCTTGCAGAACTGATATTTTTGTCGTTCCTTGTTATTGATTTTCCCCTCCCGATCCCGCCGCTCCCTCTGCACCGATCTCTTGAATCTTTTATTAGCAGCTGGTTTTTCCTCCGCCTTGGAAACTGCCGTCGTCTCCTCTGCGGTCTCCTCCGCTTGCTTCCTGTCCACGTTGCCTCCCGTCAGTCGTTTATTTCTTGGACATGTCCAATAGATGGGATGAATGCCGGTTTGCTCGGAATTTTGCAAGCTCTTTTACAACTTAGTGAGTCATATTGTGACATATTAAACTTTTAAATCCCCAAAACGTCAATTATGAGTTTGTCTCATCAAAAAAAAAAAGTTCATTTTTAACCTCAGTTTTCCAATTGCCTTTATTTTGCATTCTATTGATGGAAACCTGAACTGAAAAATGTTAGGCAAAAGCCTGCTGCATCAATCTCTTCATCCCCTTTGTGTTTCTCAATAATGATGCAATGTGCGGTAAAAACATCTCGTCCTTGTCTCTCTTTACCTGCAGTGCGTTGCCTTCCATCTTCAGAGTTTAGTGATCAAAGTCCACGAGGCCTCGTCGGTACCAAAACTCTGCCACTCCACATTAAAAGTCTGGCAGTGGTGAGACTTCCTGCAGAACATCGAGCTGCTGGTGTTGCATCGAGTTGACAGCCGTCCCACGGTCTTGACGTCGAACACGTCGAGGCTAGTTGGAGGCTTTTAATGTACAGAGCGACGCGGTGGGAGGAAGTGGCCTCAGCTGAACTATACTAGCGTTTTTCATGCTCATGGACGGTGTCCTGCTGCATAGCTGCTGTGTGTGACAACGTTACACAATAAGGTAAGTATTCCATTCTTGAACTGTCATGAGGACAGTTTAAAAAAAATAGCTTTCACATCTAGAGATACTAGCTAAAGTCTAGCATTGATATAGTGAAAAAAACAAACAAGTCTGATTAGCCTGTTCTGAATGTGTTGCTGTTACACACCCTTTTCCAAACGCTCTCTCCGTGGTGTTTGCATGATCGACATCAAGACCGTGAAATCGCCAGAGCCACTGAGCTGCACATCCTGCAGCTAAAAACTCCGACTGACCTACGCCTGTGCAAATCGAACGAATAATCCAATGTGAGTTTTAGATGTTTGATTGAAGACAATCAAACGTTCAATTAACTGACTTTTATGTGTCAGATCAGATACACAAGGTCATTACATTATGACTCAAGCAAACCCCTGATTTATGCTTTTATTGATGCATTACTATTGTAAGTTGGTCACTGGATTCTGAAATGATCTGTTGTGTTGTTACTACCTGTTTTATTTTGATAGTTTCAGTTTCCCTTATGTTGTCGTTTTCTTCCTCTCATTGTTTTTTTTTTTTTTTTTTTTTTTACATGATTGAGTGTGTTTTGTGTAATTTTCACCTGTGTCTCATTGTCTGTCCTACCCCTGATTGTTCTTATCTTTGTTCCCTTCTTAAGTGTCCCTCCATGTTGCATACTTAGGTCCTTTTGTGAATTTTGTTTTTGTTTGTTCTTTTTTTGTCTTTCTGTTACATTCACTGCAAAATGACATTTTGAATTGTTTTTTTTTTTCATATAAACAGCTCTTACCGACAGTCCTGTGCCCCCTGCATTTGGATGCTGCAATACACCAAACCGAGACAGATTCCCATTTTGAGCATGTTTATGTATTTATTTTCTAGTTGGAGACAGATTTCTCGACGATACGGCCAAATCGTGCGTCAGAGCTCTGATTACATCAACAGGGAAGAAAATCGACGCCTCACAGTGACGTAGACAATTTCAGGACTGTTGTAGGCCGGGGCAGCCGGTGAGCTCACACTCACACTCCTGTTTGCTCTCAGCTTTCACTTTCGGCCCTCGGACTGCAGGACTGCTGCGATGTGGGCAGAAATTACGAATTGCCGGTTAAAGCGGGCCTGAGCCCAGCGGTTGCTAAGTGCCCGGCGAGAGAGAGACAGGAAGCAGCAATAAGACTGCGGCTGTCTGCAGCATCCATCCGTGACATGGATGGTTAGACGGTGGCAGGGGAAGGGAGGGGAGGGGAGGGGCTGCATTGAAGCACAGCCAGGATGACTCATAGGTCAGATTTGCGTGAGAGAATGAGACTGTGTGTGTGTGTGTGTGTGTGTGTGTGTGTGTGCTTATGTCTGTGCGTGCACGTGAATTCACATCTCTGTGAGCGCAACGTTATGCCACATTTGTGCCTCTCTGCGTTAATTTGTTTGTCAGGGAGAAGCGGAGAGCGCTCAGGTCCGTCGGTCTGCTCGGCAGAACAGTTGGTGAATCATCCACCGTTTATTAAAATGCGCAATTCATTTTTTTTTATCCTTATTGTTTTCATAGTGAAACATTCTCTCTTACGCAGGCTTTATGCTCCTGCTTTCCAGCTGCGCTCTTGTCGTCAGTTTTTTTTTGGTCACAGCCAGAGGCAGGTTTTTTTCAGTCATGTCAGGGACGTTACAACCAGACACACGTTGAAAGGAGACCTTATGAAACGGCCTTTGTTACTCTTTGCTAGGACGCGACTCGAGGCCGAAAACAGATCTTGGGCTCTGTGCGACAAGTGCGTAGTGGCGGCTGTCCTACATTGCCCTCCTTTGAGATGTAATGGGCTGTGCGTACCCACAACTCACAGGAGACGTTTTGTTCACTCGAAATGACTTTAATCAATATTTCTGCAAATTCTAATGGGGTTTCTGGACATGACCAGTGTGAGTAATGCTGATGATAATTGTTTGCTGACTCTGCAGTGCCAGTAAGATTGCAGTCAAAATGTTTGAGTCAGTTACGTCACATTTAATGCAAATTCTCGCCATTTAATCTGTATATTGACTGCATTTGGTTGCACAAACAACAAACAACTGTTTGATCAGATAAGTAGACTAATAATCTGGAAAAATTGACATCTGTAGCAAAAATCATGCTGAGTATAAACCTGAATCCAGAGGCTTTCCTTCTGTCACCAGAACTCTGCTACCATGTTGTGCTTCTAAGGAGACCGCTAACTGCTAAGACTTTTTTTTTTGTTTAGACAAAGACACAGAAAAATAAATAAATAAACGACTTACGTATTTTAGCAGAGTTCTGTGTTTTTGCATTTTCCATCACTGATAGTCCCCTTGGAAACACGACATGGTCACAGAGTTCTGGTAACAGAGGACAAAATGTACTTAGATGGGATGCATAATGACAAAAAGCCAAAGCTAACTATTAGCCAACTACAAGCTAAAACAAGTTTAACTTTGTGTTGTGCAACCTCTCACATTTTTTTAAATTGGTGTTGATTTTCCTCTTTGTGAATTCTTGTCTTTCCTGTGCAATTTATTTAATTTATAAATATTATTATTCAGACAGGAAATAATTTAGATCACCTCCCCCCAAAAAAGTCAAAGTGGTAAATGTACTCTTTTAATGTCACCTGCTGGAATTGCCCGCTTTTCTTTGCCCCTATCTCAGACCCTGCAGGGCCGGAACGATCAAACCCTTGTCTGAAACCTTTATTAACTGCCTCGCCTCTTCCTTTTATGTCTCCTTAAGGTGAACATGACGCGAACGCGCCCACACATCCGGCGTGCGCACGCACACCGGTGTCACTGGCGCCCACAATAAGTGAGGGCCGGTGCTGTTGTGTGTCACGACGTATTGATGCCCACACAAAGAGTTCGATTTCTGAGGGAGAAAAATGGCTGCAATTATACTGAGTCACAGGAGAGAGTCATTTTCAGTGTGTGTGTGTGTGTGGTCTGCAAGAGCACTGCTATTGAGTCTGTGGATTTCAGTTCTTCATAACGTTACCTGGTGGCCAATTATAGGCCCGAGAGAGTTATATGGCAATATTTTTTTTGAAAGAGGGTTTGCTTATGTTTATTATTTTGTTTATGTTGTTGATGATTTTTGAATATTTTCTGTTGAAGTGCAAAATCAAAGTGTAATGAGGGGGAAATGCATTTGTTTTGGTTGTGGGCATATCATGCTTCAGTGATTGGTGGAGAGCCGTCTGAACATCTGGTGGGGCAAGAAGAGGGCGAACGCAAAGGAGAAAAAAAAATTAGGAAAAAGGCGAAAAAGAAGACTGAGTCGAAGAGCTGAGAGTCTATCTTCGCAAAAAGATCATTTTTGAAGTCCGGAACTTTTTTTTTTTTTTAAATGTTGAGGTGTAGCGAGAGTCAAGTTGAGGAACGGCAGGAAAACGGTACTGCCCTCCAGCCAGTGTGTGAAGTGCTTTGCCTCGGCAGTGCGGAGCTAGCTAGCCAGTCTCCGGTCGTTGCTCGCACAGCACGACAGGTGACTGGACTGGAGACGGAAAAAAGGACCCGTGAGTCGATCGTGCCGCGCTAGAAAGCTCAGTGTATGCCTGCGGCGACCGAGGAAAGACGCCGTTGCAAGACTGTTGGCGTGGTGAGCGGGAGAAGTGCATCCACCAGCCGCAGGAGCAGCTAACTAGCCAATTAGCAAAGAGGGCCGCCCGTCTGACGTCCGCCGGCGGCGAGCGGGGAGGTGCCATCCAACTGCGGAGAACCACGAGGGATATCCTGTTCGAGGTACTGTTGGGATACTCGGGCTTTTATTTCATGGCGGCTTAGGTATAAGACGATACAGTACTTGAAGTTGATGTGTTTCCCTGATCTAATTTGTATGAATACGAATTCCATAATGGTAGAACTTCATACGGGCTGATCAAGTTCACTCAACAAACCACACTTTATTTTAATTTATTCAAAAATAAATATTTTATTTCAGTTTGTGCTTATTATGAAGAAAAATGTTTATTTTATTATACTCAAGTGTTTGCATGTTGAAAAGTGTTCTTGCGCTGTGAAGGCCATGAGGTTGCAGCTGGTAGTCATGGGAATCAAAGGTGGCAGTGTTTGGGTGGGAGGCTGTCTGTGGTGTGACTATGTGAGACTCACTCACAATATTCAGTAAAACGCAAATAATAATAAGAATATTAAGAATATTAATAATGACACACTCGATCGTAGGACGGTTGTGCAATCAGATGCTGGTAGGGCTCGACAACAATCACAAACCCAACTGAAAGATGTTTTGTTTTGCAATTTACCCAAGACCACATTTTAATGTTGGCTAAAATTTATCAGAATTTTTTTTTCTGTCATTTTGGTTCACTTAGTGGCTGCTACTAAGAATAGACAAGTCTTTGAAATGGAGCAACTAAAGGCGGCTGCAGCTTCAAGGCTTCAAGTCAATGGCGATTTTAGCGAAAGGTCAGTGTCTAGAAGCCCATCGAATCATGGCCCTTAATCAATCGGCCAATTGATTGATGTATCAACCGACCGATCAATTGATCAAATTTTATTTATAAAGTACCAAATCCCATCCAAAGGCCTCTAAAAGAGCTTTGCATTATACAAAAAGAAGACAACTGATCAACTTCTCTGTATTTGTTCCATTTCTCACTTGATGACTTAAAGTAAAAGAACTGTCGGCAAACAGCGTTTCCTGGACGAGGAACTTTTTTAGTTAGTGAACCAGATCATCCAGGGACTGAAGACACTTGGAGGGAGGCATCTGATTTTGTTTGGAGCCGTTCACCGTCGTATCCGAATGCCCCGGGGGAAATGTTTGTGGAGGAGGATCAGCCTGTGAATTGTTTGGCTGCCACGGTCAACACGGCTCTTTAATTTGTGGATTTTGGCTCCAGAGGCGAAGCTGACACTGGGGTGTTTTATTTATTTTTTTTGGAGCAACTTTGAGCTGAATTTTTCCTGCAGTAGACTTCAGTTCCATTCAGCCTCGTTTTCAGAAGCTAACTTGACTTCAAAGACGGATTTAGAGGTGATTTTGTCTATTTTTGTGCTTCCTCCAGTATCTCTTTGCCTCTTCTCAGTCCTGCTCCTTTCACTCTGATTCAGCGAGGCTGAAAGGATTTGGATTTATGGTGCTCGGTGCAGGAAAAACCAAACAAAAGCACAATTTTTCCTTTGCCGAGTGCCGGCTCGTCTAACGTTGGACCATCCTCACCGACAAGAAAAGAGACACAGTGGTGAGTGTAGCGATTCGCCACTTGAAGGAGCCCCGGACTGGAATTCTGAAGGTCATTGTACAAAAGGACTGAGTTACAAAATGAAGCTCAGCGTCGATAGTGAAGACATGACATAACAGAGTGTTGTGGCCTTGAGGAGCTTCTTTCACACGAGGCTGAGTGGATGCCAGATCAGACCTCTGTCACACAATATCCCTCCTTCACTCCATCTGCTCTGTGGCCTTGGCTTCGTCCTCTTACCTCCTGCAGCTACACACTGTCAGCAGATCAGAGCAGCACTCACGTGTGTGATATCACCAGAATTGTTTGAATCATCCTCATTTGTCTCATGTTGAAGACTTGTTCATTGGCCATTTCTTCACTGTGCTGAACAGAAAATAATATTATACAGTAGTATAAAACCCTTCCTGTTTCTACTGCATGTCTCGAGTTAGAGAAAGCAGTTACACAAACTCAAGGTTGCGTTGAGGATATAACAACCAAAACCTTGGAAGTTGTAGTTCGGAGCTGGAATAGCGTCAAGCCGACCTGTCTGTCGTTGTGTCCTTCGGCAAGACACTTAACCCTAAATTGCTCCAAATGGGGCTGGCAGCACCTTGAATGGCAGAAGCCACCCTTTGTTGTGTGAGTGAATGGGTGAATGTGTAATTATATGCTGGTAGGGCAGGAGAATAATCAAACCCAACTGAAAGAAGTTTTGTTTTGCAGTTTATCCAAGACCACATTTTTATGTTGGCTAAAGTTTATCAGAAAGCATTTTCCTGTAAATTTGGTGCACTTATTGGCTGCCGAGAATTGAAAAGTTTTTTATATGGAGCAACTAAAGGTGGCAGCATCTTCTGATCACATCAGACAAACGGACCTCGCCGGCAGTCTTTTGTTGTCGTCTCGTACTGTTTTCCAGCTATTTATTCAGCCGCCATCAGCAGCTACTTCCTGCAGCGTCTCGCAGCCAATCCAGTTTCTCGGCGAGGTCAAAGGTTGTGGTGCAGCACAAGTCAGCAAGTTATTGAGTTGTTGGTTTTTTATTTATGGAGACGCCCAGGTATGACCGACTTACAGTTGCTGCTGCTGTTGTGCGTTTTGTTGTGACGACGTGAGTGCTTGGGGAAAGTCTCAGTCAGTGACAGGAATGTGTGTCTGTGTCTGGTGAACCATGCAGGACGGCACATCTGAGTGTCTGAGAGCCGCAAAGTGCTCTCAGTGGCAGCAGCACGCACGTGAGTGAGTGAGTGAGTGAGTGAGAGGATGAACCAGAACTGCTGTACAAAAAACCCTCTGGCCGGAAGCGTGTGTGTGTGTGTGTGTGTGTGTGTGCGAATGGCATTTGACTTGCTCTTAGCCAGTAAACGCCAGGCTGTGGATGCATCATCAACATTGAGTGACAATGTAAATGATGCATCAACACATGACACAGATGTGGAAGTGAACCGACGTGAACCACTGAAACATGATTAAAAAAAATTTGGGCTGCCAATAAAATTAAAACCATCGATTCATGTTTTATAATAATTCAACCCACGCGTTTGTTTTGTGGCCTCTCAGCTGGTTTGTCAACACTTTAGGGAAACTACAAAGTTGTGTGATTTTTGCTGTTGCAGAAACTTGTTGAAACTCTGCCGAACGCCGTAAAAAGCTGAATCTTCCCCCGCTGAAAAACTTTCCAAACACATCAAGCACGCAACGTGTTATGTAATTCACAGGGCGATGGCATGGAGTCGCCGTGGTGACGGCTGATGGAAGCAGCGTTTTCATGAGGGTTTTTTTTCTGCCGCGGCAACGTCTGCAGCAGCAGCAGCAGCGTTTTTTTGTTTGTGGTCGACTTTTATCTGCGCGCGGCAGCTGCTCGGTACAAAGCGCCGCAGCCCCGCACACTGGCTGCGTTTTAATGTCTTCATTTATTCATTTATTTATTTATTTTCTCTTGGCTTCCCTCCATCCGACGCTCACTGTCTTCTCTCCTCTTTGTTCTCTCCCCCCCACACCGCTGCACAGCCCCCGGTTCATTAGCACTGAGCGGCGCGAGCGGCCGGATGAAGTCATAAACACTCTGGTGCAGTTCGCCGCCGTGCAGCGGCAAGGCTGCGGCTACCTGCTATGTGCTAATTGGACTTGTGATAACCGTCACGAGAGCTTGCCGTTAATGGGAAACGGTTACACAACGCTGCACCGACGGCTGTAATTCGTAGTGATGACCACAGGTGATGTGGCTTTGCGGTTCGGAATTGAAGATTTGATCCAAACAATCAGAGCATTCAGGTTTTATCGTCATTGAAGGCAATGTTTGGGAAAAATAAAAGCGTTCACTGTGCATTGCACAAAAATACTAAAACCAAAAATATTAAAAGAAGCCTATGGGGCCCCCTAAAAACCCTGTGTGTAACTTTTATAGACATCTTAGTAGACATTTATATTTACATAAAGAGCAGCCCAGCGCAGGATGGGCTCGAGGTTTCTGCCTGTTAAAAAGTCACTATTTCCCTGCGGCGTTGCCTCAGCGCCTGCTCTCACTAGAAACCACATTCAGCCTGGAGATCTCTGACAAGAGCACGCAATAAACAAATGGCTTTCTGTTCGTTGCAATATGCTCTTCTCGCCATGAGATGCAGTTGTAATCGTACACGCTGGGCCTTTAAAGTTGCCAGCAAACACCCATTTGCTAAACTGATCTGCGCCGTTGGGCGTTATGGGCGTTTATCTCCAAATGAAAGCAGGTATTGCATTCTTTATTTCACTCTTCATAGTTAGCTAAATTACTTAACCTCACCTCACCTTCATCTCTGGATTTAAATAAAGACTGCCGAATGACTCATCGACTGACTGAAGTCGGTGTTTCAACCTTGCCGAGCTATCGCAGTAGTAATCCCTCCTCTGGGGAGAATGTGCACTTATATTAGCTATTAACATCTCTCGGGAGGTGATTTGTGCGCCGCCGTTACACTCTCATCAGGGTGACGGAGACTCCCTGAATGTCTGCAGACATTCGCTTCAGTCTGAACCGGAGGAAAGCCGACCGCGTTTCCATACCAGCCGTGTTTATCGGCAGTAACAGTAACAGCGCACGGCTCAGATAATGTTGTCGATGTATGCATAGGTGTGTACAGTTGCCGTGGCAACGGGGCCGTAGGGGACAGGCCTTTAAGTGCTGGATTGAATTGATTGGATGGTGAGGCTGCCGTTCGTTAGACAGGTGCTGTATTCATTTGTTTATTTATTTATTTATTAATAGGCAGCAGAAACCGTGTCTTTTCTTTGTTTGTCACGACAGAGATGAAAACACACACACACACACACAGGGACCCACAGTGGTCAGAAACTCGGTTAACTTTGATGGCGCTCATTAGTGCGATTCAAGGCCCTGACATGTCAGGGTAGCACAAACACTCCCGCCGCAGTATAATGAAGCCTGACGGCCAGGAGCCAGTGAGCCAGTGTTTTTCAGAGGCACGTTGCACCTCCCCCACGATTACGGAGCAACCACCACTTACTCAGAGGGCAGCGACGGCGTTCGCAGTGACATAACGCAGCTGCAACACCCACCGTGGCACTGGGAGCAGGTTGTGAGAATCCCAGAGACGTAAAGGGGAAGGACAGAATTGAAGACGCCGCTTCGTATTTTTGTCCTCATATCATGCAGAATGAACACTAGATGAAAAAATAAATGTGATAAAATTTTATTGAATCCACTTGCAGTAAAAACTTAATGATAATGTAAATCCCAATGTGATCAATTGTTATTTCTTTCCCAATAAAAACACAATTGAAGGACCCATATTGTGAAAAAGAAATCACTGAAATAAAAACAGTTTGTCTGTCGATGAACTTCCTAGAAATGAGAAAGGTCCATCACTTTGTTTTCTCACTAAACTTTGCAGAATGTCTCTAAAATGTGTGTCCTGGAAGTCAGCCCTTTGTGATGTCACAAAGCCCCTGTCACTCAAACTTCTCCCAGGTTACTGATGCCTGCAGCCAGGTGTTGGCTCTGCCCTCTGAGACTGCCTTGTTTTTGTCTCCTTTACAAACACGAGGTCCAATAAAAGTGCCAGTATTAGCAGGAGGCTAAGCCAAGCTTTCTGCTTTTATGCATGGGGCTGCAAACAGGGGGCTAAATCATCAGTTTTGTGCAAATCTAATACAGTTTCACTCGAAATTGGGTCCAAGCTGGGTCCCGTAAATCCTTACTTGGGTTTATCCCAGCCGTAATCTTCCTCTTCGGACCAGCAGCGCAGCTTCAAATTGGCCTTTAGCTCACGTTGCCATGGTTACACTCATTAGGTAAAAGGTTGACTGTTTGTATACAAGCAAACAAGGCCATGCACTTCCTGAGGCAACACAGTAGATTTGCAGAGAGGCATTTGTCTGAACCGATTCCTCCGTTTTTGTTGTTGTTTTATTTGTTGTGGGTATCGGCGGCCAGAAGACTTTTAAATATGTGTTCCTAATAAAATGATCATATTTCCTTTTGAAAGAAGTTAGCACAGAGTTTAAAGAGTTTAATTGGTGTCAGATCTCGTTTGGAACAGAAATCATATTAAATCTGTGACACATTTACTTCGCACACAGAGTGAGAAAGTTACTAGAGGGGGAACTTTGAGTAAACACAATCTAATCACATTTCTCCCGCGAGACTCATAAAAGTCTGCGACACCAACAGCAAAAAGGTTACGGTGGAAACTCGGGAGAAGTTTCCGATTCTTATAACGAGCTCATCAGCTGTGTTTCATCCTGCAGCTCAGAGAACATTCTCTCCGTCTTCTCGAAATGAGCTTTTATTAGCTTACCGGGGAGGCTGTGACCTCAAGTATGAAATGATAACGTTCTAATTGGATTAAAAGAATAAAGGCAGAAGCGTTGTTGAATGTCTGAAAATAAGAGAAAAATAGCTCAGTGAGTTTGTGAAAGGAGGAACGCTCACAACAAATGAATAAAAGGTTCGGCAATGCATTGGTATTCTTTCTGAAGCAGATTTGCAATCAGCGTAGCACTTACATCATCATTGTGAGTGCGTCATTATTTATTCAAGTGGACAAAATGTCATCAATGCACATAAGTATCTGTTCCTACCCTTAAGCTAGTGTTTCACAGCAACTGTTTTTAGCATCAATGAATAATGAGAACATAAATAAAAATAGCACAATATGACGCGCTTGTTTGGATTTCACCGGCAGTTAGGTGATTAGAAATTGAAGGTACCTCCTGAAATAAATCTGGCAGCTGCCTCTATTTGTGAAGCCTCTGTCTGTCACTGCCAAAAGGATGTTGTTTCATTCTTCATTTAGTTTCTCTGTGGATAAATATTTTCAAGTCATTGCCTGGCAAAAATTAAGATTTTTCCAACTTTGCACAAAAGACTGATAATACCTGGTGAGCAGAGTTGTGTGTGTGTGTGTGTGTCTGTATTTATGACTTTGCAGTCCCCCATTGTTGCCTTCACACTCATTCATGTGAGGCCATTGTTTAGCACAATTGAAATCAGCTGAAATTCAATACAGATCAGCCGAGACGGCGAGACGATGCGCTCATATTTATTCGTTGTCAATGAAGTGTAATGAGAAGGAATGACGATTGACAGGAGCTGCGTGAGGATCAATTATTCTCACATTGCACCCGCAGGACGGATCCCAATTTTAATGAAAACTCAACCTAATTAGGAGAAGCTTAATCAGGAGACGGAAGGAGAGGGGAGGGGACGGCGGGATTCGGGGAGGGTGAGGACGGTGGGACCGACGTGACTCATCCGCAGGCTCATTAATGGTTTGCACGGGGCCCCGAGCCAGGACGCAGACCCCCAACCATCCAGTCCCGCAGGGGGACACTAATGACAAACATCCTGCCTCATGATGCAGGAGACACTCGGAGCATCACATCTGCCCCTCGTTCTCACCCCGCTCACTTCCGCCTCCTTTTATTTTCATGAGAAATGTGCCTCGTGTCGGACTCCCACAAGCGTTTAATACATCCAGAAAGACGAACCGCATGGAGCTCCCGGTGCATCGTAAAAAAGACTGAACAACGTCTTTTACTTCTGGTGGCTCTGAGACACAGCGGTGCGTCCACTCCCATTCCTGTTTGGAACAAACGGCTGGGTCACTTGTGTGTGTGTTTGTGTGTGTTTGCTGTGCATGAATAATTCAGCGCGGTGTTTATGTTGCACAGGAAATAAGAATTATAATGCTTCAACAAGTCTGCGTCTGCGCCCTGGAGGTGTTTTTCACTTGCTTCAGCTCTCTTTCTTAGCCGATTCATCTGCGTTTCATTCCTTTCGAGATGTGAGAAATTTCAAAGCCGAATGTCTTTTTCTTGACTTGAGCACAAATATCTTCTGCAAGTTTGAGAAAATAACATAATGCTTTGTTCGGATTCCGTCAAGGCTTTTCCACTCTTAACAATAAACCACGAATACTTGAAGTTCTACTCAAACACCTGAACACAGGTCCAGTAATGCTCACAGCGATCGACACATTTTGTCGCGACAAAAACACTTTGCGAGTCTTTGCAAATACATTGAGTCGCTTTGCACAAAATCAGCGTGCACTGACGGGTGAGAGACATGCGGACAAAAGAGCCCCTCCTGCCCTCGCAGACGTCCTTTGGGCCTTGTTACATGGTCAATACATGTACGTCATAAAATCTATTCTCTCCGGCTGCTGCCACTGCCTCAGTGGGCGTGGAGAGCTGTCAGTGCACTGAGTTGTGGGGCCTGAGAGCCTGTTGCGCTGCTGATAGCCAGTGTGTTTTATGGCCGGACTTGTAAATGTGTGTGCATGTGTGTGTGCGTGATAGAACAAAACGCAAAGAGAAGGCAGCGGCAGAAGCAGAAGCATCGATGCAACAGGAAGCTGCGCCCCCAACCTTCCTCACCCCCCCGGCTGTGTTCATCTAGTTGCATCTTGCACGTCACTTATGTCCAGAATAGTCCGGTCTGATGGATCGTAAAATTGACTACACATGCCCATAAGTGTGACACAGTTTGCGGCGGGTTTGTGAGTGTGAAACCGGATTATAAATGAGATGAGATTTCTGTCTAATTCTCCACAGTTACCGCATGAATGTGTTAATCTAATCTAGGCTATCTCTAAAAATAATATGATAATAATAGCGACATCGCTTCCTTTGCTTCAGGGATGAAAGTGTTCGGTGTTTTTGGCCTTGTGAAATGAGTCATGAAACAACTACCAGAGTGCCCTCCAGTGGTGACACATTGCAGTGCAAAACAAAAGTCAGGGACAGATACAATGGCATTTTTTTAACATTTAGTTTATTCCCCCCAAAAAAAAACCATTGACAGAAAACCAAACACTTAAATTAATAGTGTCATCAAGTGGAAAGTACAATATTTACAGTGCATTGCTGTCCTCAAGTAAACCTACATTACTGTATGGATTTGAAGCTACGACGACAACAAAAGCATTTTATATGCTGTAAATCATTCAAGTGGGTTCCAGATAGGGTTTTTTTTTTTTTTTCTTTAAACACTCCACGCCATGGGGGCCGGGAGCAAGTCAAGTTCAATGTCTCTCTCCCACCCATCCAGACCCCTGCAGAGTGACTCATCAGCGCCGCAGGCCAGCGGCTCGCTCTGGCAGTGTGGCAGCGGGAGGGGGAGGAGTCGGCAACAAATGAGACGAGGCGCCTGGTGATCGAATAAAATACAGTGCCATGTCCACAAGGGGCATCGGAACTCACCTTACAGACTTTTGAAAGGCCCTGTGTTGCGCACAACTCACAACAGTTCTGAAAGTGTGCGCTGAAACATGCAGTTCTTGTATCTTGATGTTAAATTGTGCAGCCTTCTATGGTGTCACAGAGTGTATTCTACTCTGGGCTTTCTGTTGCTGTCAAAACATGTGGAAGCTCCAACAACCCAGCCTTGTTTCAGCAGGAGGCTGCAAACAGCGGGCTCAAATTGCTGCTTTCAAGAGATCCACTATGGTGTCTAAAGTGGCCATAATATGGCACCTCTAAAAGAGAAATATCTTGCAGATGGTATCTGCATGTCGCATGTTTTTTGGGTTCTTGTGGAGTTTTTAAGGTTGATGGTTGTGCAAGGCTGCTCCACTGGAGTCTGAAAGGAAAAACCTCAAATATTAACAACACAGGAGCTTTAAATGCACAGTAGCAGGTGATCATCCCATGTGGCTTTTGACTCTTCACTATTCTCCACAATAACCCAGTGAAAGTGTGGCACTAAGTTACACAGTGTGTCATTAATAAAGGTCCGTGGATTCTATTGTAGCGTTGCAGCCTGTCTGCTGATGCTCAGGCTGTTTTTCAGCACCAGGACGCTGCTGGGAACCTCCTGGTTTCCTCTTCACGGCTCTTGTTCTGCTCTCTGTCCCAGCGCGATGACGCGCTCAGCCCGAGTCGTCCCCGCTGTTCTCTGACCCCCCCGTCGTGTTCTCCTTCGACGTGCCGGCGTCCGACTCCTCCTCGATGGCCAAGCGCGTGTCCGCGGACGAGCACAGCGAGCTGACGCTGCTCTGCTCCGTGCACAGCGCGCACGCCAGCGGGGAGTGTAGCACGCCGTCGTGGCGGTAGAAGCCCAGGTGGCTGCCGCAGAAGGGCAGCGGGACGTGGGTGAGGCACGGCGCCGGGCAGTCGGCGGCGGGCACGGCGAGGCTGTGCTTCTTCGGGAGCGCGCCCCACTCCCGCTGCTGCTCCTCGTGCACCAGGCGTGTGAAGATGTTGACCCTCCTCTTCTCCCTCCTCTTGGAGCGGAAGTAGCCCAGCATTATCCCACAGAGGAAGACGCCGTAGAAAGACACCACGATCAGGATGTACAAGTACGCGTGGCCGTCAGCGCCGTGCGTCTGTGTGTCCGCGAGGCGCTGGGTGGACGCTGTGGAGTTGTCGAGGTGGTCCATGATGCGAGTGCAGACGAAGGAATGTGTGCTGAAAACAGCAAAAAAGTGAAACATGTTTTCACTTTCACTTTTTGCACACTTTATGCACAACAAATGGAAGAGGACTTTCAATGACAGGCAAAAGTTACAGGAAACTCTGTAACCTCATCTAAGTTTCATAAGCACAAACATTTTTATGTCTTAATAAAAACTAATAAAGAGCTTCATTTTCTCAGATATTGCACATGATGCTAAACAGCTTTATTTGAAACATAAAACATTTTTAATTTATCTTTAAAGCATCTGTCTTCACTTTGGAAACTTATCATCTCTGGGGAAAACATGCAACTTAAAAACATATTTCTTCCAGCTTTTAGTTACTTAACAGTCAAATGGTTCTGGTCAAAATGAAAAAACAAAACAAAAAACAAAACATTCAGACAAAAAAAGAAAGTCCAGAGTGCTCAGAAGGTTCATCCAAAACATGACGAATGTGCTCTTTGATGGGAAAACACAGACATCAAAAAATAGGCAATCCAAGGCACTCTTCTTTAAATATAAAAACCCTTTATTTTGAATGGTTATCTCATGGAGACAAAGTTTAAAACATGTGGGTTACAGCCCACGCGTTTCGCCTTCAGCCTTCATCAGGGTGCTAAAAAAGCATAAATTAAGGACAGAACTTGCGAACAAAACAAGATAAGTGGGACAAGAAACTCACCAACCTGAAGGTTTCTGGTTCTCATGTAGAGCTCCCTAATTTCCTCTGCAGCTCCTCTGGATTCTAACTCAGCACTGAGGCGGTCAACTTGTTTATATAGAGGCTGTGGAACACCATCACCAGTCACGTGACGCCACAGAAGCGTCTATGGAAGCCCTGAAGCCTGTTTTTTTTAAAGGAGTAAAATCTTTAAGCAACTCTTTGGAGGGATGATGGAATCACCGAAAGCCCAGGAGGATATTAAAGTATCTGACTTACTAAAGCATGACAACATCATCTCTGGACGCCGACGCTGTGAGGTGTCCAGGGGATTGTGATGGAAAAATACATTTGCAGAGAATCTTCAACTGTTTAGAGCATTGACATGGAAAGTGTGTCGAGCCCAGAATCTGCATACCTCCTTTATTTCCATCCAACTCTGTAAAAGTGCAACAACTTTTTATCCATCACAAATCTTTTTTCCCCCCTAATTCTTTCCTTATAAAGTGCTGTGAATGTGCTCATGCACAAATTAAAATGGGATCATGAGAGTGTTGGCAAGTTTTGCAACTTAATGGCCATGACCAATGCTCTGCACAACACAAGGTGAGTGAAAACTTTCCAAAACAGTGACCGTTTCTGTTGGCGCAGTTGGTCCTTGTATCATCAATTAATGGGTGGATCTCTTTAAACATGACTGATGATTTAATTCAATACTCAGCTTCTCCATTCTTCCAGCAGGGAGTCACCAATTGCGGAGAAAACCCTGGGAACGTCGACCCCAGGATTGACATAATTGCTAATGGCAGAATTAGATTATCAAACGAGCGACTGCTTGTTTTCTCTGGATTCTCCCGTTGCTCCACGCAGCAGACAGTAATAAACGTCATCATCCGTCTGCACGCTCCCACCCAGTCAGCCCCGTCATCCCAGTTTCGCAGCCAGTACGGTGCTTAATGCATCTCTATTCAATTACCTGGAGACTGCGGCAGAAATATGAGGCATTTCATCGTCCCGCACAAAGACCAAACGTGTTTTAATTCATTTATTAATTTATTATTGTTTGAAGTTTCCAAAAGGCAGATCACAAATAAATAGCTGGGTGCGCCGACAGTGCATATGGGCTGTGAATACAGAGGTAAGATAAAGGTTATACGTATATATAAATGTGCATTGTGTGGTGAAAGTGACTCAACACACAGGCAGGAAGCAACTGAAGCATCAGACGCTGCTAGTGAAGAGCCAAATGTTGAAGGCACGGCTGACCTTACGGTTGAGGTCAGCACACGTCAGTCTGGCTGATTCCTTCAAAATTCAAACCTTTACATGCATGGGATATTTTCCCGACATGAGCCAAAACACTCAATCTTTTGTTGCTTCAGGTGCTAACATGTTTGAAATCTGCTGCTGTTTTTAAATTTAGAACTAAAAACATTTTCAAGTACATTGAAAACATTAAATAAACTGATCACATTCTCTGTCCAAACACTCCAACCTCATAAATTAAACTTCTAACACTTATATTGCACAATTATTAAACAAGACAATGACAACACAGCTGCTCCATCCATACAGCAAAGATAAATTCATCAAATTATTACATCTTTGCTGCTCTTCAATTTTTTTCTCCTTGTAAAAAACGAATTTTCTAGAAATTGCCGTGTTTTTTCCAGCCGTCCTGCCCTCATTTGCCCTCGAGCGACTGTCCGTGCTGCTCTCTGCATGAGCTGGAGGAGAGAGACGCCCCGTGGCTGTGCAGTCGCAGTCCAACGGTGGGTGGGAGACAAAATAAACCATCGATGGGTCTCAAAACAAGTGGAGAAAAAACAAAAAGAGACGACAGAGAAGAGTTAACCGTCTCCTGGCCTGCAGGAGGAAGAAATGCTAACCTTTAATTTAAAAGACGTTGAAAATAAAACAGATTTAAGATCCTCAAGAGGAGCTCGACATCCGCTTCGACTTTGCCGGTTTCATAACTCGCATCTTGACATAATAAGCATGGGTGAAGCACCTGGGCAACGAAGAGGAATTAAGACAGCATCAGACAGGCTTCTATTGAAAATTTTCAACACTTTGTCGCACTTTTGGACAACTTCATTTGGCTGTGAACGCTAACAGCTCATTCTTGTGTTTCTTGTTGCTGAATAAGCAACAACAAGGGAGTGATGGGAGGCCTTCCAGGAGATTTCAGTGTCAAGTGTTTGTTCTGTGCTTTTGAAAACATCCAATGGCAGGCAGGCTGGGAGGGATGGTGTCACATTCTCGTCATTTTCCTCCGTACATTCTCTCAATGTCTTCCTGGTAACGTGTCTTCAGCTCCTTGCGTTTGAGCTTGAAGGCGTCGGTTACCAGTCCCGTCTCGGGAGTCCACGGATCCGGGCTCAGGCGGATCTTGTGTGGGATCTCAAAGCGCTCCAGCTGGTCTGCAAAAGACGACGACAATAATGTCTTGAGGATAAAGAAACTTAATTCGAGAGCTCTGGTTTTAGCTGCTCTGTGACGGTCCTCCTACCTGCCAAGGCAGCCTCCGTGATGGCCTTCAGGACCAGTTCCTCCATGGTTTCACTGTTGCACAGCTCCTCCAACGAGCCCGGGACCCCGAACTGATCAGCCAGAGCCAGAAAATGCTTCTGATTGGGCACCACAAAGCCAATCACGTACGTCTCATTACTGGAGAGTAAGAGAAAATGACAGGCAGGATGTTTACCGAACTGGAAAACACTGAGGGAAGTGACGGCCAACAGATCACATCAACATCAGCAACACGCAGAGATCATCGGTTCCTCAGTGGAGATGTGTTTTGTGATCATCAGAAAGACTCAACAGATCTACAGAAAATAGCATATTTAGCCCTCTGTTTATAGCCTCCAGCTAGAACTCCTGCTTCACTGGATCTTCCACATTTTTCCATAGAAACAAAAACCTGGTTTTATAATTACACACTAGTTAAAGTTTGTATGCCAATGAAGTGGTGGGTATGGCTATTTAATGCAAAGAAAAATGTCTGAATTTTAAATAAAAAGACACACAGACACACATACCTGTTGGCATAGGCACAGATGTTGTCCACAAGAGGACAATTCTTCAACACTGCTTCTACCTTTCCTAGAGAGACGTACTCGCCCGCTTGCAGCTTCACCAAGTCCTTCTTGCGATCTGGAAACAAAGCAGAGCGATTCCCATGGTGACAAACCCTTCCATCATGCACATAACAAAGCCTGGGCACCCCCCCAACCCTTCCCAATGTCCTGCGTGTGACTGGGGGGCAGTGCTTTTATGGATGAAAGCAGAAATTTAGAGGATCTGGCCGACTTTAGTAAACACGTCGTGCTGGGAAATGAAAGAAAACTTGATTTGTTAAGATGTTTCCTGTCACGCTGGAGTAGCTGAGAGGTTGCCTGGAAAAAGTCCAGGAAGCCATTGCATGGGTCGACCATTTATTATTTTAATGGAGCAGCTTCTGCACTGTGCCAGACTAACCAGTGACCACAAAGCACCTAAAAGAAGGAAAACGTGATGCACGCCATCTTACTTCTATTTTTTCTTACCGATGATCTTCAGGCAGCCGTCGTCATGGATCTCCCCGATGTCTCCAGTGCAGAACCACCGTTGGCCGTTCCCGTCCACGGTGAAATCCTCCTGCTTCTTGTCTTCGCACTTGTAGTATCCCATCGTGACATTGGGGCCGCCGACCAGAATCTCCCCTCTGGGATATGGCCGGTCCATGCTGTGGTATCCACCTTGAAGTATAAAACAAACAAGTCTATACTTTCTGCTCTTTGTTTTTTTTGCTCAAAGAAAAAAATGCTTCTATATTTATTCTGGTTTGCATTTTTCGAATCGTGAGCAAATAAATTCAGCTTCACAACTGTCAAGATAAAAAACGAGAGGGATAAAAAAATTAGTTACGAGCTCTTGCGTAAGAAGATGGAGCCCTTGCAAAAGTGGACCAAGAGACAAAATTTATTTCCATAAAAGGTTACAGCATGACTTGAGGGATATCTGATGTTTGCAAAGGTCTGGGAATTTATTAAACTTAATACGAGAAATAGAACGACTGTCATTACTCATTCTAAGGACACTGGGAAAGTGATTGGACGTCACTTTTTGGGCTAATCAGGCCTCTTTTTCAGGTCATAGAAGACAAAAGGTTTTCTAATGTTGCAAAGCTTTGCAGATGCCTCGCAGCCAAATGGTTGATGGTTTGATTCCTGGTTTTGGGGCCTTCCTGTGTGGAGTTCTGAGAAGTAGTTTGTAGCAGCCACTTCCTGCTTATTTGTTGTAAAATGGATGCTAACTTGTTACGTAAAACTTAAATGGGAAACTAAGACACTTCTTAAGATGGACGGGCCAGACTTCTGATTTGCACATCTCAGCCACTTAGCTGAATCCGTGAGGTGATACACTGGCGGAGCGCATGAGTGTGTTTACCATGCAATGACATTTTCGCAATGCAAAGGAAAGGCCGCACTCACCCTCCGCCCAGTCTTTGAGCTTGATCTCACAGCAGACCAGCGGCCCTCCCACTCTCCCCGTGCTGTAATCCCACTCTGAAACACGCAACACAGACACACAGACACACACACACACAATCAGAGCACACGACACGACCGAGGAACAACCTCGTGTTCCCTTGCCATGGAAACCCCATCCAAGAGGAACCGCCCCAGTGTTTTCCAACGCCGGGTGAGCGAAGTGCGGACTGACGTTTGGCATTTGGACTCTCCTGCCTTATGTTCAGTCTGCCTCTGAAAGACTTTTTAGTTTTTTCCATGAGTTGACATGTACTCAGCCAAAACACAACCTGAAAAGTTCAGAGCAGAGCACTTTGGGCGGACGCCAGCATCGCAGACATGAGCGGCATGAGTTCGGGCACGCAGTAGAGCGATAAGGAAGAAATGATTTGTCATGTTTGCGGGAAGATGGAAGCCAGGCTGGATTTTCCAAAGAGGGGGGGTGCAGTCACGTGTGGTGTGTTTTTGAAAACATTCAAATTATTTGTTGGTTTAAACTCCGTCCCACATATTTCTAGGTTCTATCTCTTTCCTCCTATTTAAATTCACACTCATGATATCATTAATCATTGTTATTATGTATAATAATTATTAGTAGTACTGATAGTAGTAGGGTTATTATTTCTTAAGTTCTCTATTTTAGTCATCCTTGTAACTAATTACTAATAAAATATTTTTATGCTCACGTTCGCTGATGGTTCCAGCGCCGCAGGTTTCCGTCAGGCCGTATCCCTGACCCACCGGGCAGCAGAAGCACACGTTCATGAAGCGTTGCGTGGCAGCTGAAAGCGGGGCTCCACCTGACAGCAGGACTCGCGTGCGACCTCCCAGCAGGGAGCGAACTTTCTTGAACACCAGCCTGGTCACGTCAACACAGGGCAGATTAGGAGGAATGATTTAAGAGAAAAAAAAAAAACATTCTCTTATCCTGATGTATGCTTATAAACATCACCAAATTCATTTACACACATGTCACACAGCGGTGTGCTGAATCCTTTTGCCAGCTGCTCCAGCTTGTAGTTGTAGGCCAGGATGAAGAGTGTCCGCTGGACAAAGTTCATGGCCTCCACCTTGGCCATCACGTTCTTATAGATGCGATCCATGATCTCCTGGAGGTGGGGGAAGACGTGAAGATGAGTGGTGCGAGGTAGAAGTAAGAGAAAACCACGGAAAAAGTGCAAAGGATTGAATAATTTGACGTATTTGTAGTTACAAAGGTTTCCACACTAATAATTCAAATAAAAGTAACAAAATGAATTGTATACTTGATAAGTATTTTTTTACTACAACGGGGAAAAAAAATGCTTTAAAGTGGAAAAGTTTCCTCACAAACAATTTTAAAATGACTTTTTAAATTCACAAAGTACCATGACTGCATCTAGCTTCTGAAACCATCCTCCATTCTGTGGAAAGTTTTAGAAAATATAAAAAAACACACTTGTTTAAAAAAAATTCCATCTCATCTCTATATCTGAAGCAGTCTCAGTGGATGAAAGAAAAGATTTATGAGGGTGGCTGTCATGATAAACTGCAGGATGAGTGAAGAACAGAATGATTTTGTCTGCACCCAAGCCCATAAAATAAGTCCATCAGAACAAATGGGTTCAATGTGAAAGACATGTGTTCCTAAATTAGGTTGCATAACGGCAAGAATCCCCGACGGGTTATTCAGAACAAGTGACCCATAAAACAGGAGGGAAAACGGAAGAATCCACAAGAGTAAATCTCTGGGTGGTTTAATGGTGCAAAAATACATTAATTAATTTCAAAAAAAAATCCAGCTGTAGAAGCTGTGCATAAACCACACCAGAGAACAATTGTTCCCAGTGAATCCGTTCCAAACTTTTAGGTGTGGTTGAGGTATGTGCATGAGCGAAACAGAAAAGTGGCCAAAGACATTGAAATTGACAATATTTGCCCTATTTTGGCATTACCACATGACAAATATTGACACTGTTTCAAGACTGAACTGCATCCTGTTTTTAGCTCTTCAGCTTAGTGGTTGAGTGAGCACGACAGCAGTCACGTTGAGGACTGCTGCAGGTTTTTGTCTCGGGAGCAGCAGAGACAAGCGAGAAACGCAGAGCAAGAGCAGCTCATCCTCATCTTCCTCCTTAGAAGTGGAGCTTAAGTAGGCTAAAGGAAACTAAAGGGAACGTGGAGACACACAAAGACACACACACACACACACACACACACACACAGGGCCCTGTGTGAACGTGAGCATGTTTATGCGTGTGTCAGATTGTGGGAGAGGAAGTCCACAACAGGAATCACGCAGCAGAAGCAGCCTGCAGTCATATTGCAGCAGTAAGTGTATGATCGTGTGTGTGTGTGTGTGTGCGTGCGTGCGTGTGTGTGTGTGTGTGTGTGTGTGTGTCGTGGGGAGAACCGCATGAGTCTTTCTCACGTTCTGTTTACAGCTGCGAACAGTTCCAGACACTGAGGCCCTCTGCCCTTTACACTGTGACCACTGGGAGGCTGGGGGGGTGTGGGGTGTGGGAGTCATGTGACCACAGAGCAGCAGACCACAGTGGCACGGGGTGAAAACTGGTCTACGCAACATAACAAACATTATTCAAGTCTCTTGTCTTTTTCCCATTCATTCAAAACAAATCAACTATTTTTTATTATTGCATGTTCTAAAACTGAAAAAATATAAAACCATTTCAACCATGTTTTTTTTAAATGGGTTAAATCTTTGTGATCTTTTATGTGAGTGTGCTTAGGTTTCAGGACAAGGTGGGCTCTTCTTTAGGATCGTGTGGGAGGCTGAAGTTTTAGGACCTACATAGTAATTCATAGTGATGTTCACTGGCTACATAGTCATGCTTGTAAAGGACCCACATGTTATTTCAGGTCGTTTCAGTAAAACCTGAAGACTCAAATCAGAGAGCATTCTAACCTGCTGCCACACAACCATGGTGTAAAGCTTCCCAAAGGTTCTACTGAGTGAGTGACTTGTTGTAGTGAACGTACCGGGACGGCTGCCATGAGAGTGGGCTGCAGGACGCTGGTGTCGCCTTTACTTCCCTTCTTGATCTTTGATGACTTTAGTAAAAACAAGACAAATGCACAAATCAGAATCCAACCAGACAGACAAGTGCTCTGGTCCACTAGGGAACGGTGCGAGTGAGGTCCTGGTGATACCTGGTCAGCCAGAGTCTGAGGTGACGAGTATCCGATCCTGCAGCCGTGAGACACACACACCAGCTCTGCACTCAGCTCCAGCACGTGAGCCAGAGGCAGGTAGCCGATGTAGGTGTCCTCCTCACTGGTAAAACAGGAGACACTGGCTTATCAACAGTACACACAGGGAAACTCAGTCCAAACCATTGACTGTATGTAAAGATGGCATGAGCTTCTGCTTGCAAAAACGGAGGTAGAAGTCCCAAAAACCTGCATTCTATTGTTTGTCCAGCAGGGACCACCAAAAATGGTTGCAAAAGTCATGTTTGGCTCTAAATACAGAAAGAGGTCCTAAATTCATACTGATTAAAAATTGTTTAAAGTTTTTTTTCCTGGTCAAAATCAGATACAAAATTGTGGCCGTGGTCTTGCAATTTGCAACTCCATTGTAATATAAATGCACAAGGGTGACTATTTTTTCCTCCGACTCCAATTAAAAAAATCGTAGGAACTTGCACTCAAGGGCAGATAATCGCTGGAGGCCGAAGTTTACACAATATCCTGTTACCTAACACACCATGGAAAACCAACATTTTCACAAGAAAGTCTGATTGAGATCGTACAAGCCGTGTGCCCTTTGACCTTTGCCCCCTTTCATCCTGCACTCCCCTCCTTCCGGCATTTTTCCATCTATTGCACCACACTCCCTCGTGCAATGTGATTCTGACAACACATTGCAGTCAGAATCCCAGACTGCAATGTGTTGTTGTTTATTTTTATTTTGACATGTACAACCCACCGAATTGTTTTTAGTGTTTTCGTACCAATGCTAATTGTGTGACCACCTGTCTACAGGAAGAACAAAATTTTGATCCTATTTTTGAAATTTTGTGACACAAGCTAGCTTACCACAGGTTGGGTATCCGCTCGGCCATCCCAGTAATGCCGGCAATGATGTTGCTATGGGAGATCATGACGCCCTTTGGTATTCCCGTGGATCCGCTGGTGTACATGACGACGGCGATGTCAGAAGGCCGTGGTGGCCGGCGCTCACATGCTGCTGCAACGAGAACAGAGACGACCGTGATCAGCCGTGCACGTGAGCTTCGCCGTAGGAGACCTGCAATATGGTTTATATTTGGCGACACGAGGAGCAAAAATACACATCTGCACCGCCCAGCACAATCCGGTACATCCGTGTTTGGATTTTTCTCCGCTTGGCAAGTCTCAGAAAGAAGGAGGTCACTGTTTCTACCTGTTCCTGTCGTTGTATACGTGCCGGATAAACAGATGAGACTTGAAGACTAGCAGTGGGTGTCAGAGGCCGCATAAAGAATTACTCAAGCATCCATCATTTGATACTGGAAACATTCAGACTCAAAATATGATAAGAACAACTCATTCATGTCATTTATATTCTCTGGAACTCCACTTGCATCTCTTGGGTCACTTCTTGTCCAGTAATGCAGTCAATTTAGTCAGCTTCAAATATTCAGTTGCGAGTTTGATTCTTTCGTTTGTTTTCAGATCGTAATTTTTCATCCATTGGAGCTGCTTTGTACTGTAGTATTTAGATAAAACATGATGGCCACAGCTCTCCTGTGCAATGTGTGAAACCAGGTGTGAAATCTCCCCCAGAGTTCTTTGCCTTTTAACCACAAAAAGAAGCATAAATTGGTTCTCACAATGAAAAACCTGGAGCTTGAGAAAAGGAACGGGGATGTGTTGCTCAGGGAATGTCTGAGATTAAGTTTAACGTAGTAACAGCAAGTCAAAGGAGTTCTCAGATTAAAAATAGGGACGCGGCAAGTGAGAAAAAAAAATTGCAAACCAGTCCTCCAGTAATAAGAATTTGCATGCCACAAGGCCCTACAGAGGAAGTTGGGTTTCCTATGGACTCTCTGGTTTGCTTTCACTGCGTGCATTGGGTGACGTTGTGCAGCAGCTCCTGCTTTCAAAGAAATGAAGACATGCTGATGATGCACGCTGAGTAAAATTGGAAGTCCTGTGACAAGTACACTGCAAGTCATCTGCCCAGTCAATTAACGAGAAGTCTTGAAAATGAGACAATTTGAAATGATGCTCCTGAAGATAAAAATAAAAGTGCCCCTTTGCTTTGCGAGGCCCAGGTGTGCCGTCTCCATCAGAGATTGCTCGTGTTTTCCAATTTTTGCATCGACTGAAACAATCAAGGACCTAGAACCTCCGATGGCACTGGCAGGAAGCCCTGAAATAGTCCAACATGGTGTGAAGCAGAGAGAAGGGAGCGGCAAAGTAAGTCAGAGTCGCAGGGGAGGGGCCTCCCTCCTTCCTCTATCCGCTCAGCGAGACGCAAGTCGTGTAGGAGTGAGTGCTCGCAGAGCTGATGTCATGTGAAGTTAGTGGCGCCGTGTGTAAACATGGCCCTCCTCCATGTCCCAGTCCTCCCTTCTTCAGTCGACTTCCTCCTCATCTCTATCAGCAAAGGACACATTCAGCCTTCGGTCGAGGGGGCTGGAAATCAGAAGTGAAGAGGGGGCAGGGGCTTTTTGTTTTCTTTTGCTTTTTTCTCTCCTTCCATCCAAATTCATCTAATGAATGAGCTCCGTATCAACCTTAATCTGACACAGATGCGGGTGCTTCCTCATTCACATGACCTACTGGGACTGATACCAATCCGCCCCCACCCCTAGGTCTCACTAAAGAAAACCCCACTTGGTCTCTGCATGTCAGAGTGGAACGCTTTGGCAATTTGCGTTAATGTTTCAGTTGCTGCATAATAGATGAAACGATAGGAAAAGGCTCAAGCTGCAACATCACTTCACCACTAGATGTCCTCGTTTTGCGTGGCACGTTCTCTTCCTCAGCAGATTTTTTTTTTAAATCCTAGACTTTAGGAATCATTGCACCCTTAGTTTTCATTTCCATGCCAATTTCTACAGATTTCTATCAAACAGGACATTTAGCACTCTGTTTGCAGCGGGGTACAAAAAAGCTCAGTTTTAGCTGAAGTTTTGCTGCATGTTTAGAACGGTTTGGGGTACTGTCACTAACCTGTACTAGGCATCAATGAGTGGCATCATTAGTGCCATTTGTGACATCACAAAGGGCTGATGTTGACAGATGTGCGTTTTAGCACACAGTTTCCTGTAGTGTATCTGGAGAATTCATAAAGGCACTCATCACTGTTAAAAAAAACAAAACAAACCACATAGGTAATGGGGATTTCACATAATTAGGGTCCTTTAAATGTGGATGAAAGGAGGTGCGGATTTAATGACCTCCAAACATGTCCAAAACAGAAATGTACCTTTATCTGAGCAGGCGCCCAGCGCCTGAACAGCAGTCATGTTGTGGATGCTGACGCTGTTTGGATATCCAGGCCACGAGGTCGGTCTGCTGTCCACTACGATGATATGCTGCAACTTTGGGACTTCGGTGAGTATTCCCTGAGACACACACACAAGACATTTAAGATTGATTGAAGATTGTCCAAATCGCTACTGAACACTGGGATTGTGCGCTTCTGCTAACACAAACGGAGGCAGTTTGAAGATGCCACCTTGAGTTTGGTCTCCAGGAGCTCTTTGCTGGTGATGATGTGGGTGACCTGGGTCTCATTCAGGCCATGAGTGATGGCCGGACCTCCCAGCGTGGAGTACAGAGTCACCACTGTCACACAGACAGAAAGACTCAATCAACTCAAGATCTTTCTAGAAACCTGCAGATAATTAACACACCATTCTTCCAAGATAGTTCCATGGGAAAAGACTGGTGACTGGTTAGAAGTCACTTCCTGGGATAAATAGACAACAAGCCTGACTTACTTATTCTTCCGAGTGAGCAGTAAACAGACAACAATGAGTGATTGAAGTGGATTGCGGCTCATACAAGTTTCCCCTCTGCCCCTCAGAATACAGTGACTATTAACATCCACACTGGTTCACTCAGTTCATAACTGAATCCGCAAGCCCTTAAAAACTTGAGTGACTCGAGGTGGTCAAGGAGTATGTTATGCAATATGATGCCTTTGTAAATCCTACACTGTTCAGCAACACTTCGATTCATTAGTACCTAAAAGCAGAAGGTGAAATGGGTGCATTTGAATAATAAAATGGATAAAATGTCTACATTCCAAATTGCGTCCGCACCACATCATCCGCTCTTTTATGACATCTGCTTGAAAAAACAAGGCCGTGTGTTTACGCGTGTTTCTGTATACAAACGTCACGGAGGCAGAGGAGCATGTGTAACAGAGGACATGGTACGTGCTCTCTGTCTGCAGCACTCCATCGGCCCCTCCCACCCCAGTGACATCTTCGTCCACCTCCAGAGGCCCCGGCATAGCCTCAGAGCTCAGCAGACGCAGCCTCTCGCTGCCTAATCGCCTCTTTGGGGGATATAAACAGAGCTGCTATGTGAGGAGGATGTTTGCGTGTCGTGAGGTTGTGTGTGTGTGTGTGTGTGTGCATGTGCGTGCTTGTGATGGGGCTCTGCTGCATCACTGCAGATCCTGCAAATCATCTGAAGATGAAGATAATGTGTTTGAATTACTGTTGCAAATGCTGAGTGTTGCCCGTTAAAAAAAAATACAAAAAATAAAAATATCAAATGTTTAAAGGTCCTGTACGATGATTCATCTTTCATCAGGCAACCTCGGAGGATTAATTAACAAAAACTGAGCCCCTTTTTACAGCCTGTTGCAAAAATGTTGGATTTTAGCTTCCTGCTAAAATGGATGCTTTTATTTTGGACCTTTCTCATGTTTGAAGGGGATGAAAGCAGGGTGGTCTCAAAGGAGACAAAATCTGGCTGGGAGAGATAATAGTTCCATTTATGACATCACGGAGGGCGCTGTGACATCATGTTTGTTTTTGGCATTCAGCAAAAACAGATGTTTCGTTGGGCCTCCTGCATGTTTGGAAGTGGACAACCAACATTTTGGGGTGTTTTCACTAACCTGGGAGAGATATCAGAGAGCTGTCGGTGCCTTTTTTGTGACATCACAAAGGGCAGATGTCAAGAACAGTGCGTTTTAACACACCTTCTATAAAGAGTATTGCAAGTAAAATTAGAAAGTAAAGGGTGGGTGGACTTTCTTAATTTATGTTTGCTTACAGATAGGAGATACACATTGTAATGTTAGATCATTTTTGTGTAATACAGGAAGTTTAAATGTGTCAGCATAGCTTCTCATGCTTTTCTTTCCACGTTTGTCGCCCTTCAGGGCTTCACGATAAACAGAGAAGACAGCTGGCGGAAGAGAAGACGAGCGAAATGAAAAGAAAAGGTGAGAAAGGTGACGAAAGGAGACGGACACAGAAACACACAGTGACACTGCCTCTAACCCCACTGACACACACACACACACACACACACAGCAACATTCCAATCTTGCGTCACGAAGCTCCGACACTTCCTGCTCCATGACTTTGTGTGTGAGTGAGCGTGTGATGAGGGCCACGACACCTCCAGCCGTGAGATCTAAACACCAGAGGGGGCCCCAGCTTCCCACACGTACACATCATGCACGTACACACAAATATATGCACAAACAAAATGCACATTTGCACAATTCAGAGAAAGCAAATGTTTTGGGGCGGGTGGATAAATGTCCTCCTTAATGTTCCAAAGAATCAAATCACACAAAAAAAACCTTGTGTTTCATGTTTTCCTAGTTTAGGAAATGAATTCTTGAAAGGCTCCCAGGGGTCAAATTTCATCAACTTCACAGAGGAACTCAAGTTAATTCATAACAAGCAAGGCAAACAAGCTGCAGCCCAGAAAGGCAGCCAGAACTGCAGTGAAGGGGGTTTATATATCCTGCAGATCATATAGGCCATGAACACACACACACGCACACACACACGTTCACAGTGTTTGGCTTCACAGGGGGCCCTTGGCTGACTCCCTGATGCCTCTGTCAACATCAGATGTTCATGTAGACTCTCTCACCCCGGTTCTGACGCCATCAGCCTCACCCGTCGGTCCCTTCAACCTCTAGCTGCTCTCCACCCCTATTGTGCTATCCACTGTCACACTGTTTGTCTTTGCAAGAAGAGAGAGAAAACATTTGCAGGAAAAGAGGAATGAAAGAGATGCTTTTGCGTAGGAGGCTTTGCAGGTCGTCATCCCCGCATGACCGTTAAAACGGAGCCAATAAAGTCGAGTGACGAGTCTTCAAGGCAAATCAGAGAGATTGCACGGGATAAAGATACACTGCTGTTGGTGCTCACAATCAGAAAGAAAAAAAATTTGATTGTGTGACCAAAGTTGTGTCTTCACAAATTTACAAAGAATATATTGCAAACTCCCGTTTTGTCAGTTTTCTGTGCCATTTATGTCTTTTGCTGCAATATACTTGCTCTCAAGTTTAATAGTTTATCAGGCCATAGCAAAACAAGCACAACAGCAACAACTTTTCATGCTGACAATGACTCAAGTGAAGCCTTTCCAACGGGAAACCAGCCCCGAGCATTTTTTTCCCCCATGCAAGAGAAGCCTATTTTTCATACCATTACTGATGACCTACAAAAATTACTGTTGAACTACACAGTATGCACAGATCATTTTGTTAGATAAAATCTAAACGCGCTGGGATCAGCACTTAAACATGTTGTTATCACAAGGAAATTAAAGGAGTGGTGACAAAAAAAAGAGCAGAGGGGAATAAATAAATGGGCCACTTACATAAGAGCAAAGCAGAAGGGACAAATTGACCTTCTTCCGTCTCGGCTGGCTTCTACATATTAGAAGTTGTCCACTTCAACCACTTACGAGTGCGTGCATGCTGCACACACACATACACATACACACTTGCACAAACAGAGCTGTCCGTAAATCAGGCCAGTTTGAGCAAATTTGGAAGCTTCTCAGTGGGAAAGACCAAGAGGATCAAGAGGAAAGAGAACAAAGATCACATTAGAGAAGAACACTGCAGTTTATAAGACAGAGGAGCTCTCAGCCTGCCGGCACTGATGCCTGTAAATGAGTTGCTTTGACGTCATCCTTTTAAATACCTTTTGGAAAATGGGATAAAAAAGATTTAGCAGTGACAATAAAAAGCCGGCATTTTCAATGTTATTAGAAGGGCGGAGAAAAACTTCGAAGTTCCAAGTGCTGTATTTTTCACTTTGTAGGGTGAGCTCCTGCAATTGATTATAATTTAGAATGCATGCACTGAGAAGTTTTCAGTGCTTTTAGAGCATTTTGGCCCAAGTCCAACCCTTATATCTGGAGTAAAATATGCATCCTGAGCAAGAATGTGAAAAGATGAACTTGAGGCCTTCAAAGGGGAAGAGCAAACCAACGGAACATTAAAACACACACACACAGCACACACAAGACTGACATTGCATTCAACTACAAGAGGATTGGAGCATGATCTGCGAGGTGCCACTAGTCTGCCCTCGGCTCTGTACCACCTCATTACTGCCACTTACGTCTAAAGTTATACATGAAGCAGGCCTGGGCGGCGATGATCCACTCGGCTCGCGTCTCGCAGAAGATGGCGATGTTGTATTTTGGACGCTGGCCTAGCGCCACCAAGCCACTGCCCAGCTGACACGCCGCTTTGAAGACGTCCTCGTAGGAGCGCCAACGGTACTCACCCAGGACCACCTGCAGGGGGCAGACAACCAGAGCAGTGCGTTGTTAATATAAAGTCCCAAAATTCTCCTCCTTTAATTGCCTGTCCGTGAATAAATGAACATGTCAGTGAGTTCTAAGAGTGCATATTTCAGAACTAAAGTCAACGCTTCAGTATTAGGATCAGTAGGCGAACCCTCTGAATAAACTCTTCAACACTGCACTGAAATATCCATCATAAGCTGGAGCGCTCAGCCTCACGTTATTGAGATCATACTGGCTCCTAGTGGTTGATACACATTAGTGCACACAAGGCCACACAAGTGAGAGAGGAAAAGCATGGTGTAGTTAGGAGTGAAATGACAACAACATTATTGACCATAGTCAGTGTGATAAAAACAAGACATTGTCATGACATACTGTCTTTGACCTATATATCATATAATACAAATTACCAATATCATGAAACTGGGAGGGCTAAGAAATAAGAGATACAAGATCAATTTATCTTGACAGGGTTATTGATCAAATTAGTGTTACATTTTTAACGTGATTGAAAAGCAGAACAGAATTAGAAGGCAGCAGATAATCAAAGCTGGATGCTGCAACTGTGTGCAGAAAGAGAAAGGTGCACAGTAACGGTGACCACGCAGACACTGTTTCGAGTTGGATAACATAGAAATGTGTTCTCTTGCAGCAATGGCTGTTTCAACAGCGGGGTCTGAACGGATTAGTGGGATAAAGCGGACGGCATTAGTGGGGTAATTCAGAGGTAATAGGACTAAATGTCAAATTTTGCAAGTTCCTGATTGTACACACGACGCCAGGTTAAAGTTTACGATGAATGCAATGTCTAATTAGAAATAACAATATATACGACCTCTGATGCATTTGTTGCACATTTCACTCTTTACCTTCTTGAACATCTTTCCGTTGCTCTGCTTCTCATCCTCCTCACTGATCACCTCCCTGGTCCCCAGACAGTCTCTGTGTGGGAAGCGTGTGGCCGTGTACTCAAACATCTTGTCCAGAGTGTACAATCCGGGGTGCAGCGACGTCACCAGCCTCTTGGCGGCCTTGACCGCTCGGTAGGGTCCCTCTGGGTGCCCCAGCGACGAGATGGCCTTCGCCCTCTTGGCCCGCTCTGCCTCTGAGCCCTGGAAGCCCCCCTCGGGCGCGGAGACCCAGCTGAGGACGTAGGAGGGCAGGAAGGTGATGAAGGTGTAGATCCACACCATGAGGTGGAAGAGGAGCAGCAGCATGGGGTTCAAGTCCTCCTTCAGCTTCATTGCGGGTGACACGGTCAAATTACCAGCAGGCGACGTGTGTGGAAAGATTGGGTTTTGTCAAATAGGGCAAAAATGTTTTTCGCCTGTTGGTTATTTCTGCCCTCTTCTTCCTTAGGTGAGCTTTTCTCTTGCTTCAAGGCAAAATAAGGTCCAAATCCTGGGTGGAGAAAAAAGAAAATATAAATCCTTTTAGAAGCTCAAACACAGCAGATGTATCCTGACTATTTATCCCCTCAAAATCCAGCAAACTGACTTATTGAGAAAGTGAAGCAAAACCTTTCACATGTAAAGGCTAAAAAAAGGAGGAGTTGGGGAAAAACAAAGCGAGAGGCAGACCAGAGCTGCTATTTTCCTGACAGTGTCGGTGTCACTCACTGTTACTCTCAAACACAAAGAAGAAAAGGGGAAGAGAAAGGTAAAAAAAAAAATTCAGTGAGGAAACAAGAGAGCACAAATGCAATAATGTTGAAAGTGAAAGTGTTAAAACAGCCCACAGACATGAAGAATAGTTGTCTAGGAGAGCCGCAGTGTGTGCGTGCGTGCTTGTGTGTGTGTGACCTGATTAAAGTCATTAGAGTGCATTTGTGATGCCCAACCTCCTGCAAGACCCCTGCTAGGTCTGGTGCAGCAGCAGCAGCAGCAGTCAGACGTGCTTTTCCCCAAACCTGACACACAAGCTGCACCTTATTGAGCCCCGTAAACACTCGAGTGTCAGTTTGAAGTTCATCAATAAATGAAGGCTTTATGGCAGCGGCCTTCTCCCGGCCTGCCATCTGCTCCCTGCGGGATCCTCTGCGGCTCTGTTGTTCTGCTCTCTCGTCTCGTAACCCGACCTGGATTCTCGCCTTCATCACGGGACACTGCTGCTAAACCAAACCTGCCCCCCGGTGGAACAGATGTGTAACCTCAATGGCCGCCGTTCACGTGACGACAATGCGGGCGCTCTCCTACTCAGCTAATTTTTTGCATCCCATCCCGTATTACCCATCATATCATCTCATAATAAGATTACACTCCTGCAATTGACGGAAGGACAGGCAAAAAATGCAGAGAAAAAAAAACATCTGAATATTCAACTTGTAAGGCAGACGTAATACATCTCATGAACATTTGTGCAGACACGCCCTGAATTGATAAAGAGCCTCTCCCTCCGTTAAACCCAACACCTCTGCTTACCACGATGACGAGGAGATGCGGTCAAAACAAGCGGCAAACTGAAAAAAAAAGGCTCTGAGAAAGAAACCAGACTACTCAATAACCCAATTGGTCACATAGATCTACTCCCTTGTTGGCGCCCTAATCCTGCTGCAATGCCCAATGAGCTCGACACACAAACAATAATAATAAGAACACAACAATGCAATGCACAGACCAGCAATTGCTCAACGGGCAGCTTTATGCGACCGGCAGGCACTTTGGAGGCAGCCTCCACTCTCTGGATTAACTGGGTAATATTGTGGCATGATCTGTTTAGCGGTGGTGTGATCCAGCGTGTGTGCGTGCGTGTGCGAGTGTGTGAGTATGTCATTGCTTCCTGATGTGAAAAAGGGCCTTTTGTGTGACAACGTTGGCGTGCTTTCACCCACTCAGCCACCAAGACATTCAGGCCAGAGTCTGACAGAGGTTTTTTTTTCTCCTTTTTTTCAAAAATGGCCATTGTAACAATGCAGTGCGTCACCGAGGGTCGACCTTGCACGTGTGCGTTTTATTGTGCATGCGAGAGCTGCAGTTTTAGTGGGAGCGGACCAAAGCACCAAACAAAACAGGTTGGATCACAAGATTTGTGCAGCTGATTTTTGTTCTTTCACTGACATCATTATATAAACTATTCAAGTGACTATTTCTCTTCATACTGAGGGCTTTCATAATGTTCGTCATTAACTTCTTAAATGCTACTTACTCTGCAAAAGCTGGCCTATATCGTTTCCTCTTCATAACTCATATCACAGGCAAATAGGTTTCAATTAAATGTTTTCCATCGTCACTCTGGGGAACCTGTGCAAACTTTTTAACGGCCTCCTTTTTTCAGGAGGGAGAATGAATGAATGTCTTCTGCTTCTGTAACCACATCACACCATCTCTGCAGGACAGAGAGTCAGTGTGTTGGTTACTGGAGCACATCAGACCTTTCAAGCCATTAAAGCTGTCATTTGATGAGAACGGTCCACATTTTTATGACCTTTAATACAGTGGTACTCTGGATAGAATTTGTAGGCCTCCGGTGAAATGTGACCCTCTTGAGGTGAAATGACACAAAGCTGTGCCTGAGTGAGCCATTCACAAGGAATGTTGACCACGATTTGGTTCGTTTTGCTCTGACATTTCCATTACATTTAATGTTGAATCTCACTATATGTGTCGCTGCAATCGCAGACATCAAGTCATTGACACGACTTCTGGTGAGCCTTTTCCACAACAAATGAACATCACGTTTCTTTCTTACTTGAACTCTTACTTGAAAATGTGGCTACTTTAATTCATAAACAAAACGATCTTTGCCACAGAAAGCGGGTTGAGAACTTCGGTAAGTTTGCGTTTTAAAAAACGGGCTCAAGCAGCCTTCCAACTGCAGACAACCTTATTTATAGCCACAGCATCGTTTCAAACCTCGTGTTGTTCGAGCAGCCCTCGCATCCAAAGCCTGAACTATCACGTGAACGTAGAAACAAAGAAGAAAACTTTAACTTTGGCAGCCGAGCTATTTCCTCTCAAGAAGAAGAGTGAATGAATAATGGCATCGCTGTACCGAACAGCACGAGCTTTTCATTATAACATTATTTTAAAACAAAAAACATCGTGACTTCGTGAGGTTTACGCAACTGTAGCATTCCCGCGCCTCTATAAACGCCATATATATATATATATATATATATATATATATATATATATAGAACTGCTGTCATAAAACATTAATACATTCTCTACCTGTGTGGATGTATCGTCCACTCCGGCTGGAGGATGTGGGCGACGTGAACAGCTCACTGTGTGTGGATGAATTCCAGCCTGCGGGTCGAGGCGTCCTGGACCCTGGAGCAGTGCCCGTGTGTGTGCGCGCGCGCGCGCGTGCGTCCGTGCGCGTCCGGAAGAGACACGCGGGTCGTGTTGTTGTCCGGGGGGACGGATGGCACTTTAGGAGGAGGGGGGCGGAGGGAGAGGGACGAGGAAGTGTTCCTCGCGACGTGATTGGACACGACGAGGTGGCGCGTGCGAGTGGTCGGCCCAACCACGGGAGAGGGACACGAGGGGAGCCCACTGGCTGTCAAGACGAGCACGCGCGCCCGTTCCGCCCTCACACCTTTTACACGTCACGTCTGACGGATCAGGCGGAACTGATACATCAGGGTGAAGTGATGAGGACGCAACGAGACGCTGCAACGCAATCTGCCATTAATGTTATTGAGGACGAGAGCGGTTCAACATTTAAGTTCAATAGGGCTGAGTACTAAATGTGATTTATTCCATCATATTACGCACCAGTGCGTTGACACACCATTTAAATACTAATCATAAAAGTGTGAGCACAAAAAAAAAGTTGTATTTTTTAATGATAACCAAACCAAATGGCAAATAACATCTCAACCCCATAAAGAAGTGGTAAAATAAATAAATAAATAAATAAATAAATAAATAATCACTGTCTGTGTATAACATGCAACGTTCCATTAACATACCATCAGATCGTGTGACTCAGTCTTTCATAATTTGACCCATTTTGTGTGACATGCACTGCTGGTCACCTCAGTTGTCAAGACAGCATGACACTAGAAGTCACTGTCAGAACACAACTTTCCTACAGAGTGGGTTGGTGTATGCTATGGTGTAAGCATTTCTATGGCTGTTTGGTAATGTGCGGGACTGTGACATACAGATCTATGATTCATCCACCCTAAAATTGTTTAGTCATGCACTGATATAGTTAATAAATTTGCTCTGCTGCTGAATGTTGAGCCTGTGTCCAGCTAAGAAAGGGTGCTTGCTACTGGTGGCGTGTTGACTCACCCCACCCACAGTGTCATACAGCTGCAGTGTGATCTGTCATGGAGGCAGAATGAAGAGCCGTAACATTCACAGACAATAACTTCCAATGAAATAGTAGAGGCTTGCTGTTGCCTACTGTCTCTTTCTTTTCAAGAGATGTGGGCCTCGCCTATAGAGCTTATCTCTCAGTTCAAAGAAATGATACTAATAGAGAAACTGTTTCTTTAACACAAAAAAGATGAAAGTTTTGTCTCAAGGTAAGTTCTAAGAATGTTTTCATTAAAGCACTGCTTCTCACAGCGTTTTCTCAATTAGAATATTAAATCTATGACTTGGATAGATAACACCCTCAATCAGTCTACAGTTGGTTTGTTACCCAAATCTGGCTTTCACCAAACATCAACCAACCAATGAAATATCATAAAAGTTGTATCAAAGACTATGGCGCGGTGGTTAGTGCTGTGGCCTCACAGCAAGAAGGTTGTGGGTTCGATTCTGGGCTTGGGACCTTTCTGTGTGGAGTTTGCATGTTCTCCCTGTGTCTGCGTGGGTTCCTCCCACAGTCCAAAAACATGCATGTGAAGTGAATTGGAAACTCTTAATTGTCCGTAGGTGTGTGTGTGTGACTGTAAATGGTTGTTTGTCTCTATGGGGCCCTGCAAAAAAAAAAAACTGGCAACTTGTCCAGGGGGTCACCCTGCTTTCGCCCTATGACAGCTGGGAGAGGCTCCAGCAGATCCCTGAAACCCTGAGCACTGGAAGAAGCGTTTTTTGAAAATGGATGGAAGTTTCAGTCATTTTGATTCCAATGACACATATTTAATAATAATCTTTTGATGTTATTTGTTCTTCAGCGATAACATCCTGCTGTAAGATGTATACACTATTGGCATCTCAATAACAGGTGTATAGAAACAGGTTTATTCCACTTAAAGGTCAGGATTATTATTATTATTATTATTATTATTATTATTATTATTATTATTATTATCATCATCATCATCATCATCATCATCATCATCATCATTATTATTATTATTATTATTATTATTATTATTATTATTATTATTATTATTATTATTATTATTATTATTATTATTATAAATCAGTCATTTATCGAGTGTTGTATCGAGTGAATTTTTCCGCCAGGCACCGCTCTAGTCAACTACGCCCGGCGAGTGGGGTCCTTTCGCACTTGGCTAAGGAGGATTAGCCTTCAGCATGCCGATTGTCGGAGTAAAAAGGGACCTTCTCTTTAAAGCCTTGGGACGCACATACAGTACGCAATTTCATTTATCTTTACGCAAACGCATGGCAGAGACGCTCTTGTTCGTATGACATAAAAAATATCTCTTAAGTGTAAAGAAATTTAGAGTAACGTTGACTGCTAACGTGATAGCATTACCACGTCAAACTCATGACAGACCGGGTTTACCGAAACGTAATTACTTGAGGAAAATAGAAACATCGTTTCATTTCGTATTAAAATTGAACAGTTTATCACTTGAATCATATTAAGGCGTATTTCAAATAAATAGCTTTCTTGGTGCGCTGACAAGACTATGTGGGTTACAATACCATGCAACGATTGCATCATTTCCCACTTGTGTCTGTCATTCAATTACGAACTTCTGAATGGAACCCACAGTTTAATAACTAGTGCTTCCTTCTTGTTTCAGCCGACGAGGAGTTTGACGAACTCTGCTTTGAGTATGGCCTGGAGCTGGATGAGATTGTAAGCTACTTTTAAAACTAAGCCATTGACACTTTATTGCCTTGTTCTATCCCTTTGTGTCCCAAACCAGAATGTGTATACAGAGATGCAATGTAAAAACTACTGGCGTGTTCAGCACACACTTTAAACTAAGACATATATGACAACTCTCATGGCTCTCCCTCAAATGACAGACCTCTGAGAAGGAGATAATCAGCAAAGAGCAGGGCGACACCAAGGCGTCGGGAGCCTCTGATGTTATCCTCTACAAGATCGATGTCCCTGCCAACCGCTATGACCTGCTGTGTCTGGAAGGGTTGGTCCGCGGACTGCAGGTCTTCAAGGATAAGTAAGTATTGTGGTGTGTTGAGGATGAATGCCTTGTTTTTTCTCAGAGACACACGCAATGTATTTTCAAGAGGGTGTGAATGTTGGCTAACGAAACAAATAGACTTAATTTTCTTGTGGGCTACATTTTTCAGGTTGTACTTTGATACGCAGTGCACTGTTATTCTTAGTGTTACACCTGCATGCTCGCTTCATGCAGTTAAGACTGTGTTTCTACTGCAGATTGGAGGCACCCCGTTACAAACGTGTCAGCCCAGTCAGTGGCGAGCCTCAGAGACTGATTATTACCAAGGAGGCAAGTTGTGTCATCATTCAATGTCAGACAAATGGACGACTCGATTGGTTGCAAAACAAATGTTTGTGTTTGTTTCGCGCAGACTGCAGCAGTAAGGCCGTATGCGGTAGCGGCAGTGTTGAGGAACATTACCTTCACGCAGGAACGATATGACAGCTTCATCGAGCTGCAGGAGAAACTCCACCAAAACATTTGCAGGTCAGAAGTACAGATATTTGGATCATAGATATGCAACATAGAAAAGACAGTCAGTTGGTAACAGTTTTTTTATGCAGGAAGAGAAGCCTGGTGGCTATTGGGACCCATGACCTGGACACGATCTCTGGTCCATTCACATTCACGGCGAAACCTCCTGCAGACATCAGCTTTCAACCCCTTAACCAGACCAAAGAGTACACCGCCACGCAGCTCATGGCCCTCTACAAGGTAAACTGCTAGTTGGCAGCAGCATGCTGAAAGGCAGTTTTGTCTTTTTGAAAGGAATTGTAACATATATTTTTTCCCCAACTCTTATAGACAGACAACCACCTGAAGCATTATCTTCATATAATTGAAGACAAGCCAGTGTACCCCATCATCTACGACAGCAATGGTGTTGTCCTGTCCATGCCACCCATCATTAATGGTCAGTACTGTTGCTATTTTCCTTGTGTTCTCTGCACCCTTTGCACATAATGATCAACCAAAGAGTTCTTTAATAAACCTGGTAAACACCATGGAGTTCAAAACCTGTTTTTCAAGATTGACCAGGCCAACAAGTCAGCATAAAACATTGTGTTGCAACACATTGCAACAGTAAACAATAAAAAAAAAACAGCTTATCTTGATCTTATCTCTAAAAATCCCATGTAAAATGTGTGTGTCCTGCCCTAAACATTCATCTTGTGCCCTCCAGGGAATCATTCAAAAATTACTCTACAGACAAGAATGTGTTCATTGAGTGCACAGCCACAGACCAGACCAAGGTACGAGAGAACAGACACGTCTCAAATGGTCAGTTTTATCAAGTGCAGCAGGCTTAAAGCTGTCTTTCATTCACCAGGCAAAGATCGTCTTGGACATGATGGTGACCATGTTCTGCGAGTATTGTTCACAGCCTTTCACGTGAGTGTTTTAAAATACTCTCTCGGGTCAAAAACTGACTGTGTCTCAGCATTTTTAATGTGATCACTAACAGCCGGTCCAAATAATAAGAATTGCTATTATTATGACTGTAAAAGCTAATATATTCTTCTTTGGGAAAATAATGTTTCTGAAAGAACATTTTGTTGTCTAGACACTCATTTATTGTCCTCAGGCTTAAAGAAAACCAGCTGAAAATGCATGAAGAAAATGGTTACATTTCCCTGTCTTGCTCTTTCAGGGTAGAAGAGGCTGAAGTTGTGAAGCCAGATGGCCAGATCTGCAAATACCCAGTACTGTATCTCCTTCAATCATTAAAATATTAGATTGTTTCAATACTCACCTTTTCATTTCATACAAAAATCTTTGATATTTTTCTGTTGTTGTTTAAACTTTAGGAGCTGGCTTACAGGAAGGAGAAACTGTCCAGTGAGCTCATAAACAAAAAAGTTGGCATTAAGTAAGTTGATTTTGGACATTCTGTGTTGTGGTGGAAGTTAAAGAGCAATTAGGAATAAAAATAAAGAACATGCCTGCAGTTTGTTCCATCGCATTACCTGTTTGTGAGTGCACAAGATTTTTAAACGACCAACCAGTGTTGCACCCAGACACTCCTCAATGTGTCTGACATTTTTCAGTTTCCTTCCTTCTCTTTTTCATCTGACAGCGAGACGACCGAGGATATCTCTCAGCTGCTGACGAGGATGTGCCTGCGCTCCAGTCCCACTGGTGTCGGCGATGAGATTGAGATTGAGGTCCCTCCCACACGCTCGGACATCCTCCATGCCTGCGACATCGTGGAGGACGCTGCTATTGCCTACGGGTTCAACAACATCACCCGCACCACACCGCGGACCTACACCATCGCCAACCAGGTGTCTGAGGTTTTTTTTTCCTGGTTGTTTGTGTGTAGTTGAATATCATTGCATGACAAAATGAGGTTCTAATGTACTTCTTCCCTTGTTTTTACAGTTCCCATTGAACAAATTGACAGAGCTGTTGAGACAAGACTTGGCCGCTGCAGGATTTACAGAAGCCCTCAACTTTGCCCTGGTATGAAAATCAATGCACAATACACTTTATGGCCTTGCATTTTATTTTTAGTGTTTTGAATAATGTATGTGGTTCCCCTTACCACCCTTATCTGGTAAAAAAAAAAAAAAATTAAAAAAATTTCTCACTTGAAATCTCTTGTTTGCCAGTGTTCTCAAGAAGATATAGCAGATAGAATTGGGAAGAAGATCACAGAAACCAGAGCAGTGCATATCGCCAACCCCAAGACAGCAGAGTTCCAGGTAACAAAATATTTTCAAAATCCTGCTCGTATGTAACGTTTATGTCTTCATTGCATGAAGATAACAAAAATAACTTAAGCGTTTGAAAATATGTACATCCAGAGGAGGGCGCTGTTTCTTTCTTTTTTTTTTTTTTTTTTTTAATGAATGCGCCACCCCTTTGTGTCACCACTAGGTGGCGCGCACCACTTTGTTACCAGGCCTGCTGAAAACTATAGCTGCCAACAGGAAGATGCCTCTTCCCCTCAAGCTGTTTGAAGTCTCTGACGTGGTGCTGAAGGATGAGACAAAAGGTACACACACACACACACACACTTTTTTTTATCTCACACAACTATAAAAATAATCATCTCTGTTCACTTGTTAAATGTTATTGTACGTATTTTAATGCATTTATACACCAGCATAAAGAATGAAAGACCTCTTCATTACTGCTGCAACAGTAATGCCAACAGGTCAAACTTATCAAACATACAGTGTCGTTACTGTTGTTACTGCTCCTGTGTTCTAAAGTTATGACACAACACTGTTCTTCACCTTCCCGCTCTCCACACGGTCCAGATGTCGGCGTAAGGAACAGCAGGCGTCTCTGTGCTGTTTACTACAACAAGAGTCCCGGTTTTGAGGTGATCCACGGCCTGCTGGACCGGACCATGCAGCTCCTGGAGGTGAAGCCTGCTCATGGGGACGGTTACCACATCCAGGCTGCTGACGGTAAGGAGATTGGGCGAGAGACAACATCCAGGTGTATTATGAAGTCAATTAACGGCGCATTAACTGAAAAATATCAGCATCTCGATGCTGGAATTTATACTCTGAGCACAAAAGGTTGGCAGCAACATAATCTGGGATCACGGATTCAGAATCGATTAAATCTGAAGTATTGAACAAACCAGGGTCACGTGAGGTGAGACGGCAGGTTTTGTTTTCTGAGATTACGTCTTTCTGCGACTGCATTGCTGTAATGGCTTTAATGGTTGACTGTGTTACGGTCTAGACTTGTTTTACAGAGGTATAAACTGTTTAACTGCCTTTATTGTTGTGTGATTGCAGTGCTGACAGCAGGTTTTATTGACCCAAATCACCGCTGTGCCATAGAGGCAGTGAACAACTAAGTAGTTTTCGATGTGTTTACTTGTCTTGTGTTGTTTTGTTGCTGCACTGTTGAAAATGGAGAATTGGGGCATTTTTCACAGCATGAGTTGCTTTTTAAAAAGACGGCCTGTTTCTAATGAATAGCCTTTTTTTTTTCTTTGATAGGATAAAGTATTTTCTTCAGGGAGAAATACTTTGAAAATATTCCAGTTCTAATAATTGGAAACACCCTTAAGTTTTAACGGAACAATGGCACTTTTTGTACTGAATATAAATTTTTCCTGAAGCTAAAGTTTTGAAGTGGTCATGCCATTTTCTAACTTCTTTAACATTTTTATCATTGCATATGATTTGTCTAATTGTCTGCGACTAAACTGATGTTTTTGAAGTTATTTTGCTCTTTATTATCACAACAACAACAACAATCCGTCTTGATCTTGTACTAAAGTGTGAACTTTCTCTTTTCCACTTTTAGTACAGTTAGTGTTATTTTGTTGTCTTTGTCGTTTTACGTTTCACAACCAACACTAGTTTTTCACCAGGCCCTCAGTGATGCAAGACATCAGAGCAATTTTCCAAACTTTTTACTCTCATCTCTTTGATGACTCATAAGCCGTCATGCATGGGGATGTCCGTCACGTTACATCAGCGCAGCAAACTTGTAAATCCAAACTGCATCACTGTAGCATTCTGCAACCTGGAACACACATGCTGTTTGTTTTGTTTTTCCTTGTAGCTTTCATTGCCTGAGCGGGTTGCAGCCGCTGTTGATGAAATGTGACCAGAACAAATGCAGGGATAACTCTGCTCTCTGTCATCCCTCCCTCTCTCTCTGAAGTATCTGGTCTGGTTCTGTGCAATTTGTAATCAGAAAAGTTACAAAGCTGCAGCACAGAGGTCAGTCTCTTCAGCGCTCATACTCAGATACCTAATTAGTCTCAGATCCTCCCGCACAAACCCCGGCCTTCTTCTTCTCCCCCTCCTTTGCTCCATTTGCGTGCTTACAAGGTCAAATGCTGCAGGAGATCCACTATGGCCTCTGTTGACACATCCGTGCTGCAAATCAATGGGCTCAAGTATCAGAAAGTGAGAGCGGTTAAGGGTGGTGGCAGGCTGGGGGTGGGGGGGTGGTGGTGGTGGGGGGGGTGACTGCTGGAGGTGTGAGCAGTAAAAGCTCAGCAGCGTGTTAAAGTCTGCAGGGTGGGCGAGCGAGCGAGCGAGCGGCGCGGAGCCTCGTCAGCCATGCCAGGCACTGCGGCCGACTGGCACATACACAGCTCACCCAGGGGTGCTCAGACTGTGCGTCTGACACAGACACACACACACACACACTGGAACGGACAGGGACAGGCTCAGTGCACGACACTCTGGCACTCTCCCACTCAGTCTAGCTGCACTACCTTCCCTCCTCCCTCCTCCCTCTGCACTTTGCACTCTGCACCATTAATGCACACACACTCTCACACTAGCAGACATATGCCAGCGTGTCCTTTCCCCCATTACAAGGTCACGGCCCCTGGTCCAAGAGATAACCTGATGGTCACACACACACACACACACACACACACACACACACCTCGGGATGTCAATCAGCAGAGCTGCAACAGCACTCCCAATAACTCCCCGTCACTCCCGGCGTGGAAAAAGTGAGCGAGCGAGCGGCCGAGGGAATAGACGTCAGTGCGGCTTCCTGCTCCCCCGGCAGGTGAAGTAACGATCAAAAGTGGAGGAAGGAGCCACTTAGTGGACAGGTGGCCTCGTTCCACTTAACAGCTGTGTCCAATGCAATGTCTTGGCTCGCGCACCATTTGCTGGTAGAGGGAGAGTGGGCGCCGTCTTAAGCGGTCCCAGGTCATACATAGTCTAAGATCATTATCTCCAGTCGGGGAGCCGTGCACTGACCACAGCGTGGTGTGGTGAGAGCAACAGTCCTCTTGGTGGCGTCACAAAGGGCCTCACTTCTAGAACTGCGTAAAAGCACACGCTGTCGGGTGTGACCGCATGTCGCATGTTTTTTATTTTCCCCTAAAATTCATGCTGTAAATTCTTCCGAGAAAGCGCAGCTGCCCTTTAAGGCCACAATGAGGCCAGTGGTGAGTCACAGTGCCGTTCGCTGTCCATGTGGACTTGTTCAACAGAGGTTGTAAAAACCTCCGTCGTACCTTGGACCAACTGGATGATATCACAACCCAAAGATACGTTGACCCACATTTTGAGGACAGGAATCGTGTGAATCCAATTAACTCTTTAAATATTTACTTTTGAACATCTGGAAAAACAGATGTTCTATCTATCTATCTATCTATCTATCTATCTATCTATCTATCTATCTATCTGTTTGTCTATCTATCTGTTTAATTTGGTAAGTACTTTCTTCGTGCAGGTTCTTATTGCAGGCTGTTGATTGCTGCAGCGTGATGAAGTTCACTCGGTTATATCGCTCGCTCTGATGCAACCATCTCTTGCTTTTTCTGAGGGGAGTTGGAAGCGAGTGGGTGGAAAAGGGCCGGGGCCGAAGTGTGGGAAGATTTTTCATTGACTGATTGGTTATTTGAGATGTGCCATGTATCTATTTATATCGTTGCCATGGCATCCTTCTCATGGCACAAGTAGCTGACGTGTGAACCGATGTGAGCGCATTCCACCTATTCTGTGCACCCAGCAGTCACAGAACAGCAGTGCAACAAATGGCGTTCACTTCAGTGAGAACGTAGCTTTGTTATCACTCGCCCTCGCCGTTGTGTTTTTCTTTTTTTCTGCAGCGTCACAGTGACATAAACATGTTGCCTAATCTGAATCTTGAGCTTAACCGTAGCAGCTGTGGCCTTCATTTTTTCAGCAACCTCGGTTTAAACCGCAGCACCTCACCAGGACCTCAGAGTTGCCACACTAGGATTAGATCGTTCCCATGAGGGCGAAAGAATTAAAGTTTCCGACAAACAGCTAAAGCGCTCGCGCCCACTAAGAGCGGCGCGCACGTTTGTTTTCAACTTCTCGTGTGTAGCAGCGATCCAGTCGCGGCGTCTGAGCAGGGGGGCTCTGGAACCCATTAGCAAGGCAGCGTGGGTTGGAGCGGTGCACTATGGGAGAATGCCATTTCTCGTTGCGTGGGGACGTTGCCGTGGCAACCTCTGTATCTTGTTAAATCTGTTTCGGAACGCTCTCTCTCTCTCTTTTTCTATTGTCAGTTTCTTCCCTTTTTTTTGCATTTTGAACAAAGTGAGAAAACTCATTCCACACTGACAAGCGGAGCCTCTTTATTTCCTCTGGACTGTTAGGATTCTTTGTTGTTCAGAAAGAGAAATGTGTGCGCAAGTGGCCGAAAGAGACAGAAAATGTAATTATGGCGAAATGGCCTGCAGAGGTACTCGCTTCAGAGTAATAGACTGTGGCATTTTCTCATAAGCCGTGTTCATATTACTGCTTTGATACTGATGGATTCCTAACGGCAACAATAAGCTGTTTCCATCTAACACAATTTTCTCTAATTAATAATCTATTGCTTAGGAATGGACGGCCGTCTAGCGCAGGGGTTTGCCTACAATCAATAATCAATTCGAGTTAACAAATGTGAATGAAGGAATAATTGTCCAGGAAAGAAATCAATGGACAGGAAGGGCAGCACAGTTCCACCCACGCTGAGGCTGAGTAATAATCGCTGCGATGCCGTCGTGCAAAAACCGCTAAAGCTGAGCACTCGACACCAAAGACAGCAGCCATAATTACAGACTAATGGCGGCATCTACAATAAATCCCAAGTACATCTGAAGCCAATGTGTTCCAGACGTGTAAGCGACAACAACACGATTTGAGAACCACGATACACAAACACACGGCGTGATGTACAAAGTAACACACTGCTCGTAAACACTTTAGCCGGATGAGGGCTAGAAACTAGAGTTGCTGTGCAATATGAAAAGCTCTAAATCTCTTTTTGTATATATATATATTTTTTTTGTTTAAAAGTGTAATTATCAGGATCGTTCATTTTCATTTATTTGTCTTTCTCGGATCTTTTTCCTCTCTCCTCCGTTAGATTCCACCTTCTTCCCCGGCCGCTGCGCAGAGATCTTTGTCCGGGGGAAGAGCATCGGGCGTCTCGGCGTCCTCCACCCTGACGTCATCAACCGCTTTGAACTGACCATGCCCTGCTCAGCCCTGGAGATGGACATCGAGCTCTTCCTGTGATTTCAGCTTCTTATTCCTAAACCCCAGCCTAGAAACACTTCAAAGTGTGTCCCAAATCGTGCACTTCTGTGCAGTCCACTTCAGCGGTACACTCGTTTTGCCATAAATAGTGTACGACTGACACGTCTTCTCCATCTTCCCCCCATCCAACATTCAATTCTTGGACTGTTTTAAAGTGTATGGATGGGTACAACATCTAAAGTTTGGATAGAAGTGTGTGGTTTGGGACACCCCTTGTGTTTATATTTTGGAATTCATAGGAAAATATACAGATTGAAATATTTTTAATTCAGGTTAAAGGCTTTTTTTTAACCTTGTGTGCTAATCAGGGGCTGCAGATCATCTGTGAGTTTGATGCATGAGAAAGCAATAAGAGCGTTGCTGTGTTTTTATGTACCAGTACCAAGGCTTTTCTTGCTTTCCTTCTTTTGAACTAAAGTCACAATTAAAAATGAACAAGAACCCCCATTGTGTTTGTGACGTGAATTGTGTTCGCCTTTGTGCATGTGTGTGTGGTGCCTGTTCTAGATGTGGCTCACTCAGTTGGGCCTCTGGAGCTCATGCATGCTACTTAAACCCAGTGACTCATTTGTTACCTGTTGCTCTGTTGCCTTGGTTCTTCCAGTGGCCGCACAGCCGAAGCCTCCCTCACGTATGAAGTCCCCATGCAGGAAGTTGCCACGCGCCAGTTTTCGGCACCGCTGCCACCGCGTCCGACCTCCACCAGAACGGTGTTCGGCGACGTGAGCACGCCGGCCGGCCTCAAAGCCCTCAACGACTTCCTGGCAGACAAAAGCTACCTGGAGGGTTTCGCAGCGTCGCAGGCCGACCTCTCGCTGTTGAACGCCATCCCCTCCCCCCCGTCGCTGACACTGTGCCACCTCCTGCGCTGGTACAACCACATCAGGTCCTTCCAGAGGGAACGAGCCAGCCTCCCACCAGCCGAGAGCCAGTTTGTCCTCCCAGCGTCGCCGACAGACGATGACGACGACGATGACGACATCGACCTGTTTGGCTCCGAGGACGAGGATGAGGAGGCGGAGGCCAGCAGGGTCCGGGAGCAGCGGCTGGCCGAGTACGCCGCCAAGAAGTCCAAGAAGCCGGCCCTGGTGGCCAAGTCCTCCATCCTGCTGGACGTCAAGCCCTGGGACGACGAGACGGACATGGCCGAGCTGGAGGAGTGCGTGCGCAGCGTGGCCATGGACGGCCTGCTGTGGGGGCAGTCCAAGCTGGTGCCGGTGGGCTACGGCATCAAGAAGCTCCAGATTGGCTGCGTGGTGGAGGATGACAAAGTGGGCACCGACCTGCTGGAGGAGGCCATCACCGCCTTCGACGACTTTGTCCAGTCGGTGGACGTGGCCGCGTTCAACAAGATCTGAATCACAAGTAGCAGTAGAAGAAACACGCGGAATGGTTGCAGCTACATTTTGTTTTTCTTTTTTTGCTGGTCTGGATCATGTTTTTACACTCGTGCAATGATCAAGTTTCTACATTTGGGAAGACTGTGACTCTTTCATTCTCAACTCTTTGCCTTCTAACATCAAATAAAGCCATTCTCTTGTATAGAGTGTTTGTGGTTCTTTTCATTGTAGTACAAAGTGCACATTTTACCATCAGTTCAAAGGGAACTTCCTGCAGCCTGTAGCTGAAAGTATAATAAGCTGTGCAGATCCACGCGTCTTGTAATACTCTTTATTCCATCAGGAGCGTCAGCGTTCTGTCTCACTCCACTTCAGTGAAATGAAATGGGAGGCTGGGTATGACTGCTCGGTCAGCGTCAAAGATGCTGTAACCGGCTACAGATGGCGTGGCAGATGGCCCTCTGACCCGCCAGTCAGATACGACTCGGAGGACCAGAGCTATAGGCAGGTGCCATTGAAATCACAGTTGCCAAGTTTCCGTTTAACTGGTTTTGCAAGGGCTTCCCCTGAGCGCCATGAGCTTGTATAGCTCAAGGTGGGGTTCTCCTGTTGGCCAAGTGCAAGGTGGAACTTGCATAGGAGCAGCGATTAAAAGGTGACTTTGCAAAATCCTGGTATATTTAAAGTATTAACAGGATGAAACTGGAAATAAAGTAATGAACATTTTATTTGCAAAATAAGCTATCGGCTCAAAGTCTTGTCTTTGGCTTCATACAGCTGTTAGAATAAAGTCAATGTATTTTTTAAAAAAAATCATGTAATACACAGAAAATGAGCACTTTCAGAACATTCAATCAGTCATAGTACAGCAGTAGGTCAAATACTCGGTTGACCATACAACAGGATGACACTGGGAATTAAATAAAGCTATCTGCTCAAAGTTTTGTCTTTGGCTTCATTCAGCTTTTAGAATAAAGTTAACACGTAAAAAAAAAATAATACACAGAAAATGACTAAATCAGTCATAGGTACGGCAGTAGCTTGAATACGCGGTTGACCACGATGGTGTTAGCAAATCCGACACATGAGTACGTGGCAAACTTATAAGGCACTTCAATCTCCTTCCTCCTCCTGGCCGCCGTGTCACTTTTAGGCACTTTGTACCACGAGTACAACACGTTCAGGCTCAATGTTTTCACCACCTGCCGGGTGGCCACCAGCACCAGAACCCCAATGAAGAATCGAGCAGTGCCCCGAGCCAGTGCGTCCGAGGTCAGGGCTGGCAGAGGCACGGGCAGTACCGCAGGTATCTGGCCCAGCCGCTCCTCCATCCAGTATCCCACTGAACACCCAGCGCCTGCCCCCAAGATGGTGATGGTGTCCCCCCGTGTGGTGCTGTAGTGGTCCAACTCGGGGTATGTGTAGCTGAGAAACAGAGGCAATGAAAAGCAGACCACGGGGGAGATGGTGCTTGTCAGCTGGAAGCGGTCCATGGTCTCCCAGTAGGGGAAGGTGAATCCCAAGATGGCCGCCGAGAGCAGAGCACCAGTGATTACATCCTGGAAGCAGCACAAAGGTAACGGATTAACAAAGGCACAAACTTGAATGAAGTAAAAAGAAAAAAAGAAAAAAGTCAGCACAAGCAAAAGAGAACTATGAAAGTGCATGTCATTCACTGGATTAAAAAAAACAAAAAAAAAAAACATTTAGGTACCTTATCTTGTAATTATGAGATCTGGATCTCGTAATAATGAGAAAAGATTTTCGTAAGTACGAGAATTTTTTTACCCAGTGAATGCAATGCGCTTCTGGAGAGAACAACAGACTGAGTTATGATTTTTATTTTGATGTTTTATGAGGCTTGGGGTCTTGTGACTTAGCTAAATGCAGTGTTTATTAGCATCCTGCTTGGCAGAGCTGTGAAGCTAGCTCGCTGTTTTGCTAATTATCTATGAAGAAGCATATACGATTTTGCTTTTTATGCTTTTAATGAGGATTGTGTCACTAAGCCATCCATAAAAAGCAGACACAGTGATACTCTATTGGCTGTTGTTGAGCTGTTGGTGGATCTTGTGTGGTCATTTAAAAGAGCTAGGCCTGCTAGTGCCTTTGGACTCTTGGCTATGCTAAAGGGACACTAGCTTGTGCCAAACATTTGAAGCACAAACACAGCGGTTATTCTGTTCAACTCGAACAGTGATATTGGTATATTATGTGGGGAAACATGTTCAGATTGCCCTGTTAAAAGTGTTGTGGAGCACAATAAAACTTAAATTGAGAGGAATATAAAGGGGCCGTGTGCATTACAAATGCCAGATCAAAGCCTCAGCGAGAAAGTTTGAACAGACACACATATGAATTATCGATGCGGTGTTGACCTTAAAAGTTTTATTCTGTATAATTTGTGTGTGTGTGTGTGTGTGTGTGTGTGTGTGTGTGTGTGTGTGTGTGTGTGAGAGAGAGGGACTCGCTCACCAAAACGGAGTGCATGCCGGTGTAGAGGCGGCTCAGACACACCAGGGAGGACAGAGTCGCTGCTATCAGCAGCCCCACCTCAAACTGGAACTGCAAGTCAGAGGAAAAAAGCAGACGCGTCTGACCATCTGCAGGTGACTGACACCTCAGCAGCTCAGCAGCTCAGCAGCTCAGCAGCAGGCGCCGACACTCCACCTCCATAACGCCCCCCCGCCTCTCGGGACGATTAAAGATCGGATCTCAGTGAGCGGAATGTCGTGTCTCACATGTTGCCCAATCGTATGTCTGCGGAAAACGCCGGCACGTGTGTTGGTTCCTGAACAGCTCATCCATCCGTCAGAACCCCGTCGTCCCCTCTGTCTCCGCCACTTATCCATTCTGCCGACGTACAGCCTGTCATTAAGCCACCACTCTTTTATTATTCCACTGTCCCCACCCCACCCCCGCCATCCTCTTTGCCCAGCCTCCCTTTACCTATAGCGGCAGGGTTTTGTTCCCCCCTCCATTTCAATAACAGTGAGAAGAGAGGCCTCATGTATTCATTTACCTCCTGCTCCCTCCCCTCCTGTGTCTCCTCCTCCTCCTCCTCGCCTTTTTTTTCTTCCTGTGTCTTTTCCTGTCTTTTGCAGCTGGAAGCCTATTCACTGGTAGTTCATGAAGGGAGTTTTTTTTTTTGAATGGCCACAATGGATGCCAGGGGACAGGAGGGAAGGGTGTGTGAGTGTGAGTGTGTGTCTGAGTGGGGGGGGTTACACTGTGATTGACTGTCGTGAACTCTGACCTGCTCCGGGAACTGGCCAAGTTGCCCCGAGGCCTCGCGGCTATTCAGCAGACCCGGCAACAGCGTGCTAGTCATCTCAAGCAATGCGGCCTCTTTCTCTTTCTCTTTCTCCTCGGAGAGGCGGGCGGGGGGGTTGTTGTCGGGCTGCAGCTGAGTGCGCCTACTGTACTGTACTGCGTCTCTGTGTTTTTGGGGAGGACGCGGGCCGACCTTGAGAACGGCAGCGCCGCAGATGAAAGCAGGCGGCCGGGGGCGGGGCGGGGCGGGCGACACAAATCGGGCAGAACAGCTGCGGTGGCCGTAAACCGCTCGCCGCAGGATTTATCATCGACTCGTTAAAAACCAGCGCTTGATTAAGACGAGCCCCCCGATTCCAGCCGGCTCACTGCTTTATTGACTCGGCGGTGGTGGCGGGAGGAGGCGGGGCGGGGACGGAGGTGGACTGACAGTCATTGACTCAGTCGAGTCCATCAGAAGACCAAACAGCAGCCTGATGGGCGGCGCTGATGGTGACTGATGGCAACTGCTGGACCCGCCCCTCCCTGCCCATTGTCCAACGGCTCAGTCGCGATGCCGTGATGGACAGCTGCGGCCCCGCCCCTCATCCCGCTCCGCTACTGGCAAAACTTTGCCGCCATTTATGTCCTTCGACGAATTGAATCGGCTCATTTTACACCAACTTCAGACACACATAACCAATTACCTTGGGTGAAGTTTAACATCCACTTATCTCACGCCTCCCATCGACATTGGGGTGGAAGTGCAACCATTTGCAGTTAACAGAGCTCATCATATTGTAATGAGGGGTGTAACCTTTCATTATCAAGTCAAGGGCTGGAGTCATTTCTATTAAAAGACTGAGCAATGATTGTTACCAATGCTTCCAATCGCGAGACATAAAAATCACAGCTACTTCACAAACGCTGAAAGCAACATTTAGCAGCCACTTTCTAATGTTGCCATGATCACAACGCGCACCTGTATCCTGGAGGGGGCGCTGAATAGGAGTGTGAAGGAGATGGCGGTGGCTGCCATGGCGTGCGTGGACGGCAGGCCGTACTCGGCATCGACGCGCGTCTCCAGCTTGACCACTGGGGGTGACGAAGGGCGGGGCAGCTTCAGCACGTCCTTCAACACCTGGCCGATGTACATCACCACCTGCCAGGGGACAGAGGACACGCATCTGTGGCTCGCACCTGTTTCTGCAGGTCAACGCAATTTCATGCACACTTCATCATTTGAAACATTACTGCAACTTCCAGGTCCAGCTAGAATTATTCTAATTTGGGCTTCATGTTCAGTAGACAAACTTTGCAATCAAGAGACATTTTGAAAACGGCAAACCAGACAGAATTACAAGAAGTCAGTGAGGTTTTGCGTGGCCGCCAGAGCAAAAAATAAAAAATAAATGAATGAAAAAAAGAAAATGAAAAATGAGAGAAGGATGGAGGAAGGAAGATAATGAAATAATGAGGAAGCACAATCCTGATGAGGCTGCGCACGAGATCTAATCACACACTCTTATGAATAACTTATGGCCTTTTCCGCTGAACTGAAGGAAAGGGGAACTGAAAAATGGGGAAGGAAGATGTGTGTTATTCCACTCTGGTACAGAGTGCACAAGTTGCACATAAGAAGAAGGGGGAAAAAAAAAAGAAAAGGTGATGAGTGAGAACTGAAGGGCTGGACGTGCTGACACAGCGTCTGCAGCTGGCAGGCCGGCCCCTGAAAACTCTTGACACAATGACACACTCAGTGCAAGTTGTGATGCATTGCTGTGTGTGTGTGTGTGCACGTGCGTGCACGTGTTCGGCTCCAATTGTGCTGCATATTCTCTTTCACGAGCTCCCTGGCGGCCTGCGGAGGGGCCAGCCTGCTCCTGCCCCTGCTGCTGCTCCAGCTCCAGGTTTATTTAAAGCTCTTCCTTGTATATTTAATGAACGGCTGTCTTGGCGAGGCGCTGGGAGGCGGCGCACAGAGTGTGAGCACCAGGACACTAATGTGAGTGTTTAAGGCCAAGAGGACCGAGAGCGTGTCATTACCGTCCCCGCTGACGCTGTAATCAGGAGACGCTCGTTACCATGGCACAGCCGGATACGAGGTTGTTTTTTTCCCCTCTTGTTCGCGGTTGTTGACGCGGCACGTCGCGCTTGGCTTGAACGCATGGGCTTGATCATACATAAGCTCTCAGGAGGGGGAATGTTGACATCCAAAAATAACCTTGAAAGGTCAGGTGCAGATTTGAGATTCCCTCGTCCAGGCTGCCGAGCGGAGAGCGTTCCAGGGCGTCTCAGGTGACGCGGAAGTTAATCTCGAGACGGAGATGTGGCTTTAGTTTTAGCTGCTGCTTCAGATGCTGAAACGGGGACAGAGTCCTTCCCCCCCGACCGCTGGCAGAACGCACGTAAAAGTTGCAGGAAATGCTGGAAATAGAACAGCACGCTCTTCCACTTAGCACTGTGGGAAATCAGACCTGGGCACTTTTCTAATTAAGAGCAAGACGAAGTTCGCTGCAAATCTTAATCCTCGAAAAATGAACGGAAAGGCGGGAGCCAATTAAACCTGGCGATAGGGACTGGGAGAGGAGCATCTGAAGCAAAAGACCTTGCATGATGGAAGGATGAGCTCCCGCACTGTGTTTGTCTAACCAGTGCACCCACATGCCCAAATAGCTGCAGGACCAGGCTGAGCCGCACGCAGTTTGGCAATTACATTTCATTGAAACTGCAGTTATAATGATTTCTCGATAAAAAAGTGCAGTGTGCATGCTTATTGGGATCATTTAATCCATGTTTTAATGCTTATTCTGATGTAAGGCGTCAATTCGCATTTTCCCAAACCACAGCCAAGACCTTTACAGCTCTGGAAGACAAACATAACATTTGCTGTTTGTTATAGACTTTTTGTGTGTTGGCCCGGCAGTGGACCAATGACTTAGCCAGGGTGGGATAGGCTTCAGCAAACCCTGAGAGCAGGATCAGTAGTGACAGTGGATGGATGGATGGAGACATGCATTTGCAACAGTATCACATTCCAAGCTAGAGACAAATTTAGCATTTGTCTGGTTTTGGTGGAGTGCCAAATGAAATGATGACCAGCACAGCAACTTCTTTTGTGACTATTAAATACAGAAAAGATGGCAAACACTGGCAGCACACTGTGCTGTGCCTCCTGACTCGGACTCACACGTGCAGTTCGTGAACTTGCATCGTGCCACCCAGTGCACTCGAACCCAAATAAATACAATCGTATGAAATGGGCTTCAGTGAAGTTGGTGTTGGTGACTCAGTGGTGCAACTGTGTGAGTCACATCAAAAAAAGGGGCGACGCGAGGGGGGACTGACCCAGAGAGAGCTGGGTCACATTAAGGCAAAAGTTAAAGACATGTCAAGACACCCAGACACAGAGTTGTGGCAGAGCGACAGACTCGTCATGAATGAGTCTATTGAGAGAGAGAGAGAGAGAGAGAGAGAGAGAGAGAGAGAGAGAGAGAGAGAGAGAGAGAGAGAGAGAGAGAGAGAGAGAGAGAGAGAGAGAGAGAGACCAGTGCAGCTTTGGACTTTGATCTGTAAACATGATGACGTGTGTGCGTGCGTGCGTGTGCGTCATATATTACCTAAAACATACCCACTAAGTATCCAACGTCCAACAATAAATTAATATCCACACAACCTTAATAGTTGTTCCTATTCTTGAACATAATAGTGGACAAACTGCACCATTTTGTTCATCACTGCATGATTTGCATTTAACCTTATGCCACAATACGAGGGCAACGACGTCCATGACCATATGGCTACTTTCCCAAAGTCAGCTAAAGTTACACCTTAAGCACAGCGGGCAACAGTGTGCATGTGTGTGTGTGTGTGTGTGTGTGTGTGTGTGTGTGTGTGTGTGTGAGAGAGAGAGAGCCTGTAATGTATTTGCATACAAGTGCTAATTTTATGGCCGCCCTAAGCGGCAACTTTTGCGCGTCGGGCTGAGAGAGCCAAACATGCGCAACCCTTGCTGAACCCTGGATGAAGAAAGAGAGGGAGGGAGAGAGAGAGAGAGAGAGAGAGAGAGCTCAGGGGGCTGATGGCACTAATAAAACACTGAGCTGGGAGGAGAACACAGGGTGACACTGGTAATGTCTAACCAGAAGGGAGGGTGACGGCCAAGGAGGGGAGAGTAAGCATGCTTCTGTTTGTGTGTGTGTGTGTGTGTGTGTGTGTGTGTGTGTGTGTGTGTGTGTTGGTATTTATGTGTGTTTTAGAGGAGTTCACACAGGGGCCTGGTGCAGCCAGGATGCCAGAAGAATGGTATCTGTGTCCCCTGAGGGTCCCGAACGAGGGGTTCAGACACAGGGCACCCACCATGCGCCCAAGGCGGGGACACAAAGGCCACAAAAACACACTGCCGCTAACACGCTCGGGATTCGGGAAGGTAGCTGGAGGGTTGGGGGGGGGGCGAGCAATGGCTGCCGTGCACGTTTTGTTACAGCAGAGCAAGTGGGTGACAACAGGAAAAACATCTAGTCCAGGGAGGTTCTGTGTATCCCACTGGTGTGTCCTCGTGTGTGTGTGTGTGTGTGTGTGTGTGTGTGTGTGGCCCATGGCCATGTCAAATGGGGCCCCTGGTCAGGCTGGCCTCTAGCAGCCCTTCTGGCCTGGGGATATATGGGCACGATGGTGTCAGAGACAGGTCAGTGAATGGGGTGGTGGGGAGGAAGATGAAAGGAGGTTGAAAGGTGAAGCGAAGGAGACGGGAGAAGGAGAAGGGCCGGCATTGTCTGAGCTCAGGGCCCTGCAGCAGAGGACGTCTGACATTCACACTACCCCCCCCCCCCCCGCCCGACTCACAGTCCACATGTTGATGAGACGTCGGCACAGGAACGGGTCCAGGTTCCAGTTTATGCTGGGCAGGCAGGTGATGTAGAAGATCTCGTGGCCCATTCCTGCCGAGAGCAGGAAGAGGACGTGCAGGAGCCGGTTCCTCACCTCGTACCGAGGCCTGGAGCAGTCCTACATACACACACATACACACACAGAAATAGACTCACAACACGACCTCGTGATGGTCACACTCATTCCTTCAAGACAAACTCTTCTACACACAGTGAATCTTCCAGCAGCATTTTTTGGGTGTAGTTTTATTTTCAATTTACATTCAACGGGTTGGTTGATTTTGGTTCAGGCTGCTGCCGTAACATAGAAGTCAGCACTGGAGACTGCAGTGACAGTGTTGTGATAAATTCACCGTAGATACCAACGTTTCTCCCAGAATAACCCGATCCAGGAAGTCCATGTCCTGGTTTACAGATTAAACAAGGCTTATGGGAGAATAAATGAGACGCATTCAAGTGTGATTCCTACTTTGCATAGCATGACAGCACTGGGAACTACAGTGGCAACAATATCCCAAACAGGTTGCCTACCCTTCAGCGAGACTCCTTTAATCTCAAATTAATCCCAAATTAGTCAACAGAACAGTTCATCTTTATGATCAATGCATGATGCATGATTTGTTTAGTTTGATTCTCTGTTTAACTGCAGCTCCTTCTTTCTATTTGTATATTTGTGCTTCTTCTCTATTTGTACCTATTTGATTTAATTTTCTGCCTCTCTCAATGCATAAGGCCACGATCATACTTTGCTTTGGCCTGTAGCCTTTCATTGGCTCATCCCATCTCAATGCAACTTTGGGTAGCCTTTCATTGGCCATCCTTAACACATGAGCAAGCCATCTTAGCCATCTTATCCTGCGTTTCCTAATTCCAACGGACATATGCAAGCTGCCTGTCTTCTTATAAAGTTCTTCATTTGAGATCTTATTTGGCCAAAAGATGTTGCAGATTTTACGTAAACAGCTGTTGTGGAAGATGTCAACCTTCCTCATATCCAGCTTTGTTCCTCTCCGGCAGTCAGAGCCATACAGCAAGACAGCCTTAATGTCACTGTTGTAAAACCTGATCTTGGTTTTGAGTCTACACTGTTTGGACTTTCAGATGTTCCCTGCTGCTATTTCTTGCTTATAAACAAAAGGTCAAGTCAAGAAGGACACTTTAAGACACTGCTCAGGCCCCATGACCACTGTGATGTTTAGCTCAAGAAATTCTAGTAATTTCCCAATCTGCGAATCCTCCTCTTCCTCTTCCTTCTGGTAAAAGCACCTTTATTGACATGACTGTGTCTCAAACGAAAGTTTATTCCTTAAGTTGTCTCTTAAGTACTCCGTCTGCTCTTCCAGTCTCCCAACCACCTCCAGTCAGACCTCATCACCACACACTCGCCGTGTGTCCAGCGTGACTAAACTGTTTGCCTTCGATAATGGATACAGCAGAATGTAAATATGCTGCAAATCTGGTTGCTGATGGAGACCTCACCGACCGTGTCCGGCCGTGTGCACCGGGCCGCCTGAGCAGCCCGCTGATAGCGTCAGCAGCAGCGGCTGCAGGACCTGTTTTTCTCCCTGAAGACAGACAAGCCGACTCTTTCTACCTCTGCCAACGTTCACCCTTCCTGTTCTGCCTGGTCAGAGCAGTTCAACTTGAAGACGTGCACGCAGAGGAATTCACAAGTGTACAAAACAATGAAGATAGAAAAAATAACTCTCTCTGCCAAAGCATTTCTCAATGCTCGCAGTAATGGGTTTTTCTTTTGTTTTTATAAATGAAGACGTAACCCAAACAAATCAAAAAACGGTTCATGGATGTCTCTGATAAATACATAAACATTCCCTTGTTTTAAGAATCCACACGCACACACATACAGACTATCCAAAAGATTGATTTGCCAAAATGCATGTTGACAATCCTCATTCACAAACTAGCTAACGTGAAATGTGTGTGTGAAACTTTTGACGCCAAATTGCTCACATCAAGTATTCACAAGTGTGACAATTTAATGTCGTCTCCCTTTTTTTCAGCCAAACACATACTGTAGCTTCTTGACAAAGCTGAGTTACATTTTAAAATAGCAACTGGCAACAAATATTTTTCTGTACTTTAAGACAAAAGTACTTTGAGTACTTTGATTGTGATGATTGTGCCGACGCCAAGATATTTTAGAGACACGGCGACGTGAAAGCATGTGCACAGCTCCTGCCCTTGATGTAATTGACTATGATTTCTGCTTGAAAGAAAAACAAATTACACCCCTAACACACAATTTACGAAAACTACAACACAACTGCAACAACAACAATTTTCTAATCTGTCACAGTAAGCACAAAACATTCATTTAATATACACTGTAGATTTGAGTTGTGCATTTCATTGTTTGATTTCACTCAATACATTTTTGTCAATGATTTATGCATATACAAGAAAATAACAGGGTTTGTGCACTGCACAAAACTTTTACAGAAGTACAAAGGAATCCTCCCACGTGCACGTCCTCTTTCTGCTACTGTTGTGAAACCAGGGCTGCTCCTCTGCTGACCCACCTTTCAGCAGGCCCAGCATGCTGTGTGTCTGAATCCCACCCCTGTCTCCACTTGACTCAGTCAAACAGTCAACAGCCCGGACAGACAGCCTGCTGGCCTCGTGTTACGTGGAGAGAAGACTGTAAATAATGGGTGTCCCGCTCGGTCGGTCACCGTGCGCGCCAGGTGTTTGACAGGCAAAGCCAGAAAGACGAGACACTGTTTCCTTGTCTAAACATCCCCGGGTACGTTTCAGAGTTGGTTTGCGGGGGAAATATTAGCCTTTTACGCGCTCGTAGCCCTCACGCGCACTCCCAGAATTCTTCTCTTTAATATGACTTACATTAGTTGCATAACCGTTGGCCTCGTGTGTGACGTTTGAGTTCTGGTCCTGCTGCTTCGCCTTCGCCCTGAGCTGCGCTGGTCCTTTCTCACTCCCCGTACCTGTCGGCTCGCTCGTCCTTCCGTGATGCGCCGATTCGACTAGAAAGAGTCCGCATCGCCTCTGGAACCGGGCCACCAGCTCCGGGTCGTGCAAGTAGGCGAGGAGCTCCCGCATGACCGCGCAGGAATCACTCGGGGGGGAGAAAAATAAAAGAAAAATAAATAAAAACTAAAAGAAAGTGTCATCCGCGCGGGGGGGAAGGCAACTGGTGCGCCCGCAATGCGCCAGGCACAAGGTGTGCGCTCAGAGGGCGTGTCAGGAAGGCAGGGCGAGCAGGTGTTGTGTCGACACTTGGATGGTCGCCCAATAGTTCACTCACAGCCGGGTGTGGCGGCTGACGCTCTCAGAACCACGTGTATAATTTTATGTCGAAGCATAAAGAGGCAAAAGTCCATTGTTGGGAATGCTGAGTTCTGACAATAAAGGACTGCAGTATTGTGTGTAATGTTCTTATGGGAACTATCTGTATTATTGTTTAATGTTGGAGTTAATTATGCTTACAAGGCATTTTGTGTGCTTGCAGTGATCAATCTGCCCCCAAAAGAGAATGGGACCCACATTTAAAAACTCATTTAATAACCACAAACACCTTTAGTCACTGTAGTTGCTTCAGAATGAGCAGGTTTACATATATGAAAAATAATGATACATATGGCAGTTTTGTTTTTGTTTTTTAATGTTGTACACATGTGGAGTTTGCAGGAATCAGTGTACCACTGATTAGCGTAAGTATTACATTATTACACCTGACCTTTCTCCTGCTGCTCGCAGGTTATCTAAAAATTCAACTCAAAGTATAGGGAAATATGTTATATGTTGCATGGCCATGCAGGCTGCAGTAAGCATTCTGTAGCATGTAGCATTTGGGCTCCACATCCAGACCAATAAGACAGTCGGACTGTTGTCTGTGTTTTGTTTTTTTTTAAACTTGTGCATCAGAGAGATGTGTGAGGCCCGCCGTCATCTGAAACAGTCTGGACCAGATCTTACTGCTCATCCCCACCATGGCCAGGCAACCAGGACAACATTTTACTCTCATTTTGGTTATCTGATATGAGGCTATTAAGCCACGATTGTGCGCTGTATGTGTTTGGACAGGAAGTAGAAACAGCTCGCACTGTGAATTCTTTATAAATCATGGACCGGGTGAACCGCAGTCATTCACTCACGTCCTCAACGTGGTTCATTAGTGTATAGAGATCGCTCAGACACTAGCTAGATCAAATGTGGGTGAGGGTTTGGATGGATTCACGTGGAAAAAGTGGAAAAGGTCATAGGCAACCAGCAGCAGCAGCGCTGTGCAAGTGGTTAATCAGTAACTCCTTATTGCCTGAAGGTGTGGGTGCTTATTTGTCTTGTATGTCAGACTTAAGATCAATAGGTGACTTGTCCAGAATGAACTGTATATCTCACTCAGTGTCAGTCACGAGGAAAATGGGTGATTAATTATTCATGGCCATACGCTGTTGGGTTTCCGTTTATTGCATGATTTACTGGAGAAATACATTTAGATTGATAGAGAGAGACGACCATCCAGCAGTTGATAAAGTCCTTTTAATCCCTGAGAGATCTGTCATTTTTGATAAGTTGTTTCATTGTCAGCTTATTTATATGTCAAACAAAAGTATTACCTCAAGTCTAAAGTTTGAAGTTGAATGGGTTTGTATGGGAATGGGTGAGCTTTATTTTCAAATACATTCATTCATTCATCTTCTATACCCGCTTATTCCAATTCAGGGTCACGGGGGTCTGCTGGAGCCTATCCCAGCTGTCTGAGGGCGAAGGCAGGGTGACACCCTGGACAAGTCGCCAGTTCATCGCAGGGCTATTTTCAAATATCCAAACAATAATGCAAATGACAAAAATTGCCTGCAGTTCAATGAGCTCAAGTGGACACAAAAAAACAGTGAAAATTGTTTGAAAGTAATATCTCTTTCATTCTGCCTGTATTCCGCAGTGCTAATTTCAGCAAAAACATCCTCATTTGGCATAAACATACTGACATCACTTTTTTTGTGGACCGTGCACTAATATTTTTTTTCCTGGTTGTGTTGGACTTGAACCTAACAAAAGTCAATGCAAGGTTGATTGGTCATTTTGCTCGTGCTCTCTGTAACAGTAAACAGCAGAAGTGAAGCCCCGTTAGTTGACCAAACCGGCGCTTCCTGTTGTCTGGCGCTGTTGTGCGTAAGATGGGTTGGAGCACGACTGTCACAACGGCTCCCTGCGCGCTCATAGCACATAATAACACACACACACACACACACACACCACCACCACCACCACCCGCTCCCTTCCCTCCCTCCCTGTCTTTCCGGTTTGTGGGATGCTCGGGTAGTCTGGATGGATGAGCTCCTCGCGCCGGAGTCACCGCCATTACATCATCTATTTCCCACACTGCCTCGCACCAAAGCTTATTTATTTATTTATTTATTTATTTATTTATTTATTTATAATATCTATCCGGGAATCGTCGCAGGCTCCCAGTGGGGGAGGGCAGCCATCAGACGGCGAGGACGCCGCGGGGATTAACAGTCTGCTGCTGCTGCCGAGGTGGTGGCGATGATGATGATGATGATGACGGTGGTGATTGCGTTTCAATGAGCCGGGAGGGGGGCGAGGAGGGCGAGAGGAGGAGGAGGAGAGGGAGGAGGGGGAGGAGAGACGTGCACCGTCATCAGCATCTGTCTGCCAGCTCCCTTTGTGCTCGCCGGAGAATGTGAATGGCGAAAGATGACATGGCAGAGGTAGAGCTGGCACCGAGCGCGGCGGAGCCCCCCGGCGGGGCCCCCTCGGCGTTCCCCTACGAGGAGTACGAGTGCAAAATCTGCTACAACTACTTCGACCTTGACCGCCGCGCGCCCAAGATCCTGGAGTGCCTGCACACGTTCTGCGAGGAGTGCCTCAACACGCTGCACCTCCGCGAGGAGCGGCCATGGCGCATCAGCTGCCCCGTCTGCCGCCACCGCACGCCCGTGCCGGATTACCGGATACAGAACCTGCCCAACAACACCAAGGTGACGGAGGACTTCCCGCTCTACATCGACTCGGATCCGCTGCCCCAGGACGCTCTGCCGCCCTACCCGCCGCCGCTGCACCCGGCCCTGGTCGCCCTCCGCCGCGAGGAGGCGTCCGCCTCGGCGTCGGCGACCTCCAGCGGCAGCCAGGCGACGCCGTCGACCACCGTGTCCACGGCCACGACGCTCTCGCAGGACTCGGTGCGCTACGACAGCTGCCAGAGCTGCAAGCGGGTGGCGCTGACCACCGGCTGCGTGTGCGTCATCTTCTCCTTCCTGTCCATGCTGGTGCTGCTGTTCATGGGCCTGATCTTCGTGCACAGCCACAGCATCCCGCCCTCGCCGGCGGGACCCATTTGCCTGTCGGTGGCCAGCATCCTGGCCATGTTCTCCGTGGTGGTCACGTGGCTCATCTGCTGGCTCAAATACAGACCGGATCATGAGACGGGCCGCGCGTCGGCCACCAGTAACTCCCGGAGAAACGCCTGACGCCCTCTGGACGTTGTACTTGTTTGGGCTGAGCGATGGGATGTAAATAGCCTCCCCCACCTCCCCCCACACCCCTTCCCCCTGCTCTCCTCTATTTTGTGTGTTTTCTAGCAATCAAACCTCGCCCGAATGGCCTTGTTATCACCACAGCGAACACCCAAAGGCCTTCATGTCGAAGGGGGAGAGCACCGTGTAGGGCCGACATGATCCTTGATAATCTTCTCCTTGAATTATGCACTTGAAATCCACTGCAGGACCCACGTCCGGGTCGGGTTGGAGCGTTGCTGGGTTTGGGATGACTGAATGTTGAAGTGCTCATTTCCAGGGTTCTAAAGCCTTTCTCCCCCCCCACCGACTTCTCTTTGACAATTAATATGCATTTCCCCCCACTTTGCCTCTCACTGTATTGTAAGTGTTGATGACGATTCACTCCTATATCTAATCTAAGCACTAGTGTACAGAGAGTCGGCAGCGTTCGCTTCTGAAAAGTGGAGGCTGTAGGTTTGTACGGTGTCATGGAGGAGCTGTAAATAGTCTGCTGCTGGACGGGTGTTCTCAGCCTTTTCTGGACAAACTCCTTGTGCTTTAACTTTACCTACATGGTGGCACTGTTTCCTTACCCTGCATATATGAAAACTGCACCTCCACCAGGCTCCTCGGAGAGATTCTGAGAACCGGCTTGTGATGTTTTATGCTACCTTTGGTTATTTTGTGCTCTCGAGAGGACATCCCCCCCTTTTTTTTTTTTTTTTGGTGACTTTAAAAGGGGACGGCGCGCTGCCGACCCCCTGACTCGTGTGCCTCACCTGGTCACGACAAAAAAACAAAAAAAAGAAGAAGCAAGAGCTCGACGTAATCATGGTCACCGTCATGCACAGGCCTCCTTCTGTCACAGTTAGCCTCCAGCTGGCAGGGATTTTCTTCATTCTGTCACATCGCTCACACATTCGTGGTTTGAAAACAGGGTTTTTTTTCAACCTAAAGCTGCTCCCCGCATTAGCTCCCTCCCATTAGCGTGAGGGTTTTTGCATCTACCTTGACCAGAGTGTAAGATTAAAAAAAACATGCTGACCATGAGAATTCACCCCCAGCTGTGTCCACATTCCGCTTAGGAAATTAGAAGGTGTTCTGTTGGCATGGAATGCAACCATGAACGGTTATGTAGGTTTAGATGGAGGTGCCAATAATAAGCATTTATATTTGACATGACAGGCAAACTTGTATGGAGGTGGCCATAGCACACCACCTCATATCTGAAGTAGGCCGGGTGGATTTGCTCAAGGTTGCCTCAGTTGGACGCTGACGCCGCAAACGAGATATGTGCGATTAATGTTAAGACTGTTTGAAATATTCTTTTTTAACACTAGGTGCTGCTATATTGCACGCACTGGGCCTTTTAAAGCTCCAAAGCCACAAATGAGATGTCCAGCTGTCTGCGTCTCACTGTGCAGGGCACTGCACACAAATATCATGCACTTGGTTCTAGGTTCTCAATTTTTAGCATTTTTGATAAATCCAGAGCCATAAGGAAGAAAATAAGCCAAGCTTGTTAACTTCATGCAAACAGTGGAAATCTATTCCCAGCTAGAACTTGATTTAACTAATTATACTGCTGGCTTTTTCCCTCCAAATGATACCCAAGTGTGTTCCATCTCAACACAGAACCACTGAATTATCGGTGAAATCAGCTTCAAAGAGCGCAGTGCAATCAACTCACCCAGTTTTTATCTCTCTCTCACTGTGAACCGGTAATGAGTTTTGTGTGTTTGTGTGCGTGTGTGTAGTCGTTGCTACAGTCTATAGAGTTATTACTTTCTAATAATGGAAACCGTCGTGGTGGTGGCAGTGACCCTCCTGCTTGGCAAATGTGTGATGGTCCGTAGCGCATGTGTATCACACCACCCTTGTTTTGACCAACTCTACCTGTTTACCGTAGACGGCAGGATTCAGACACCAAACTGGTTTAAACCAAGCTCTGACGTATTCTTGGACGTCTTGTGCTTTATGAAGCTGAGGGAGGAAAATTATTTCAGGGGGGGAAAAAGTTCCACCCGTCATACATGATCCTCATGCTTGCTTCAATCATCCTGCAGTTCCCCCCTTAACCCCCACTGTACTCCATGTGGTCAGATGATGCACTTTCACCCTCTTATTTGACACAAGTAAATGGGGGTTTTACCTTTGACTGATGTAACACTGTATTTATTTCAGAGGACCTAAAAACAAAAATGTTGTTGGTTTTTATGAGAATCCGTGGTTGTCGTTGAAGTACCAAATGTATTTGCACAGAGAAATGTTCCTTGTGTGCTGTTTTGCAAACATAAACACATTTCAGTAATAAAGGAAACATGGATACCTGTCCACTTCCTTCCTTGTCTTCGCTCACGCCTGATGGAATATATATTTTATTTTATTTTATTTCATTTTATTTCATTTTTTGCCATCTTCCTGCCTTGCCTGTGCACAAGATCGTACCCGACCATTGCAATACACGGTTTATAACACTATGGGCTTTTAATAATATATGCCAGGCTCCAATAGGGCCATCACGTCTCATTATCAGAAATACGGAACATGACTTCCTTCTGCTTCCTTTTTATCCCTCGGCATCAACTGTGACCGCAGCTCGTGAGCTCTGTCAGGGGCTTTTGGTCGTTTAATAACAATCCAATTGTAGCAATCTAATTTCCTCATCTGACGCTTGCTGCTCCTCTCTCGCTGTGCATCAAATACGCCCCCTACTGGAGGATATATTGTGCTACATGCGCCTTCACTCTTAAACTCTCCACGTTCATAATTTTTTCTTTAAGGTGACTCGTGCGTTCATATGAGATAAAGGAGACAAGAAAAAAGGCCGATATCTCAGCTTGTGCTGATGCATAATTCAAGGAGAGACTGAAAACTCGATGTAATTATGCAGAAAAGACACATTTTTAAGTCCATCTTTGTTTGAGGAAAAGCATTTCTTGTCCGGTTAAAAATGTTGTTCAGTTTATTGCTCCCTGATTTGCCAGCACATTACTCTGTAAACAAATTCCCAAATTCTGTGCTGCAGAATGCAACACTAGTCTTCTGTGCCATGGCCAAAATTGCAATAACACCTGTGAAAACATTAATAATGATGATGATGATGTCTAGTAGTGCATGGTTAGAACTAGTTTTTATGTTCTGACACACTTAAAAGTAACGTATACAGTATATAAAGTCAATCGACGTGAATAAGATTCAATTCCAAGAAAGGTGAGGGCCTTGTACCTGCATGGAGGCTTTAGGGTTGCGATGGTAGACTTGCCTTATGTGTCGATGTTGCATTTGAAGTTTTATTTTTTAGGCTCTCAGAGGAAAACATTGTTCTGCAGACTGTATTAGAAAATGTTTTCTCAAAACTAAATCAGCATGTATGCTTTAATTAATCAGCACTACACTTTTTTTTGAACCTCTAAGAGCACCACGCGAGTTTATAAATGTGTTTTAAATTTTAGCCCAGCAGACTAATTTCGGCATGTGTTTTAAAACAAGGGCTTCATGAGGCCAAAAGTCGAGCCACTACTCGAGTATATTTTATTTTAGTTGCATAGTTTATGACTTTTGCTATTTGTTTCTATTGATACGTTCAAAAGCAAATTATGACGTATTCGATGTATCCGTTTATTTAAAGAAAAATGTAAAATAACCTACAGTTGTAATTCCTGCTGCTGAGCTGTAACACAAATCGGTTTCCTTACGCACAGCTCTGCCTTTGTCCTCCCCCAAAACTGTTACCGTAATAGTGACCAGTGGTGACTAATTGATTTGACAAATAAGTGTTTGTGAAAGCGCGGCACGTAAAAGCAGCGCGATGCAACGAGGCCCTAATTTATTTCTCATCAAGCCACGTTTCTGACTCTGAATTTCATCCTCCGGTAATGGATTCGACACGCAGATTCTGTGTCGCCTTTAAAGAAAAGGCCTGAAATATACATCCTGACTTTCCTCTGTTTTTCATTTGGCCCTTGTGTCGTGTGTGTGTGTGTGTGTGTGTGTGTGTGTGTGTGTGTGTGTGTGTGTGTGTGTGCTTGGCTCTAATATTGAGTTTCAATCAGATCGCTGACACTCTCAAATCGTCACAACCGTCAGCGTGAAAGACGGATGGTGAAGAACATCAGTCAGAGATCTTAAAGAGACTTCCGACCTTCCGACCTGCTGCTGTGAGTTCATCGCACTCAAGCAATACCGTGGTGCGTATTTACGGTGAAAATTATTATTCGGGACTGAGCCACAGCGAAGGCCTGCTCTCATTTTGTTTTGTCAAGGTAACCACGTTAGAAGTTATAATTAAAAAAAAAAAAGAAGTTGGGTATGATTAAGATCGTATGCGCAATAACAAATGTATCATTGTAAGTAATGGATTTGAGTAATTATGAACTAACTGGATGAAAATTGTGTTTATTGGCTTTGTAAAAGATCTAAAAGGCGAACCGAATTTTACACTGATTGAAATGTTTCCCCCGCCAAAACACTGTCAAAATGTGTATTTGTTTCTTTCTTTTGAAGTTTGCATAACTGCAGTTTAAAAAAAAATGCTCACGTGCCATGAAACAGAAATAAAAATAAAAGAAGTGAATCAGAGGACAATAAAATTAAAACCCGGTGATTTGTTTAGCCTGTAAACCCCGTTTAAGGACATTTTAAGTTTCATTGAACTCAAATGGCTTCATCGGGATGTTTTTTTTTTCTTTCACTCACAAATATAAAATCACCAAATAGCAAAGTCCCATTTCCACCCGCTTTGATGCCGTGTTATGACAACCTGCAGGCTTCACTCGCGCACTCATAAGCATGATAATCTCGCCCCTGTGAGATAATGACACCCTCCTTAGCAGGTGAAAGACCCCCGCCAGCCCTGCTTATTTTAAACCCGGCCAGGCCAACATTTGAAGTGCATCTTTTCTTCCAAAGCTCAAAAAAAGAGACGATTGTTAATTGAAACCTACTTAGCCTGCAGGATGTCTCCTAACCCGCGTAAATGAAGGTGAATAACTGAGGACCCCCACCACTCCCCCAGCCCCCTGTTGGGCACCGTTATTGCCATAGCGAGCCATAGGTGAGGGCGATGGGACTTGAAAGGCTCGATCAGGTGCTGGGAGGTTTACAGCAGGTTCGCGGGAGTTCCTTGAAGGGTTTTGGGGATTTACTCAAAGGCCTGGAGGCAGAGAATCTTTCACTCAAAGAAAATACCATGATGATCATAAACTTAAAAAAGAAAAAGAAAAAAAGATCTCGATATGTCCTCCATTAAATCTTGATGCGTTCATGCGTTGAAATCGTAGGAAAAATATTTACTGAACATCCTGCGGTAAAATGTTAGAATAACAGTCTCGGTGCTCAAGTTTGGAGCAGGACCTTCGTGGAAATCGAACCTTTGCTCCACTGTTTCAATGCTAAAGACGACACAGCAGTGCCCCCCCCCAAACCCAGCCTCCTCTTCTTCTCTTCGGGTGGTGACCGTATCAGTTATTAGACACTTGGGGAGCAGCACCCAGCCTGCTGCTCTCCTCTCGGGCCAGACCGGCTTTACGGCCGCCCTGGCGTCGTATCCTGCTGTGGCGCACGTCCCCCTCTTCAGCCATCTCTCGGTCGGCTGGTTGCTCTGTCTGAAAAGCACAATAAATTCCTTGAGGTGCACACACACTTTTACACCATTTGTGTCATATACGAGGCCACGGGGTGTCAACAAATTGCGTTTTTTTCCTGCACTTTCTTCCTGTCCACAGACTGAAAACAAAACTAGTGCCTGCGATTGTTTTTTCTTCATTCTCTTCTCATGGCACGAAAAAGGGGCGAGAATGGGACTGTTTTGACTTTAGTTATTGTTTAAAATTTGCTTGTAATTTTTTAAGGATTTGACAGGTTAGGTGTTGGGTGAAAACGTTGGACACAATGCTTCTCTTAATTTTAATTTTAATTTTAATTTTAATTTTAAGGTTCTTTAGTGAATCTTTATTGGGATAATTAGCTGCATTATTTAGTGTCAAATCTTACACGATTTGACCACGAAATGTGTCACACAGTGTGTAATAGTGTACAAAGATACAGTATATTGTATAATCCGTGACATATAGCATAACCTTAATAAAAATATATGTCAAAGTCATGAAGAACTAAGTTTTTCACTCCTCTGGGGCTTTAAGGTTTGATTTTAATCGTTTGACTGTTCTGTTTGTTTACATGGCCACTTGGACTTTACTGGAATCAACCCATATTACCTTAAGATTAAAAATAAATCATAATAACAGAGTTCTTTAAAAACCTGCATGCATATTTATTGAAAACAAAACTTCAAAAATGTAGTCATGTTTATTTTTGCTAAGGCATTATTCCACTTTCCTGCATGTCGTGAATCCACTCCACAGTCCCGGCCGAGCTCAGCTGTGACGACGTCTCCCATTGGCCCAAAGTTTTCACCCTCAGCCAATGGGCGCTCGCCGTGGTGCGCCTGGTCGGAGCCGAGCACCAATCAGAGGACGGGCCGCTGACGGGGGCCAAAGTGGAGCTCGGCTTCTTTTTGACGGTCTCCTCTCACTCTCAACCGGTTCCCCACTGACAACAGCGACGTTTTCCGTCATCCGTCAGCAGTCTCACATCTGGAGGCAGGAAGAGGACGCGGAGAAAACCCCTCCTAAAACCCACACTCACAAACAACAGTGCGTTTTTCCTCATTTTGCTCGTCATATTTGGAGTCCTCGCAGGGCTCCGGCAGTCCCGGGACCCTGTTGCTGCAGCTGTAGCCCGGTGAAGGCTCACCCTGTCCCGCGGGCTGACCTTCCAGGGATCCTCCTCAGGGACTCCAAGCGGCTTCGAAAGTGTCTTTTGCGGGTGCAGGAGCCGCTTCCTCCCGGTTAGGAGGACAGGATCTGCGGTCCCTGTGGGTGCCGGATGGTATGACAGCGTTGGCAGGGTCCATACCCAGGATGATGCGACCCACGCTGGCCCAGAACTACCCCCGCAGTGGTTTCCCACTGGAAGGTAAAGCATCACGCCGCCAGCAGGGACATTACAAACCGTTAGATGCTGGGGGATGCGACAGAGTTGTGTTTGTCCATGAAAAAAAAAAAAATACAGTTTATGTGTATTTTTTATTTTTTTTATCATAAACTTTGTCCAGATAGTTTGGTTTTAAAATGTTTTATGCGAATGGTGATATTTGAATTAAATATTATGAATAGTTAACCTTTTAAAAAATACAATTAGTATGATAATTTAAGCTTATTTGCTTTCTGGAAAATTCATAGCACACTTAATTTTTTCCTTTTACAAGTTAGTTTGAGTTAACCAGTTTCAGTAATGTCTCGAATTGATAATCTTGTAAAGCAATGGACAAGTACAACAAATGCTTTTTGAGCAGCTCTTTATCGGCGTAATACATCCATTAGTTGACACACATCAGTGTAGTTTTCCAGCATGGGTTGGAGACTTTGCTTGCTTCTGACAAGCTTTTCTCGTGTTGTTGTAATATAGTATCTACTCCGCTGGGCCAAGGCCGAGTGAACCAACTCGGGGGAGTTTTCATCAATGGCAGACCTCTGCCCAACCACATCCGACACAAGATCGTAGAGATGGCCCACCACGGCATCAGGCCGTGCGTTATCTCCAGACAGCTGCGAGTCTCACACGGCTGCGTGTCCAAAATCCTGTGCCGGTACCAGGAGACGGGCTCCATCAGACCCGGAGCCATCGGCGGCAGCAAACCCAAGGTATGGAACCGGTGAAAAGCGGACACATGCATGACTTTAATTTGTTTGCTGAATGTTTCAAGGAAACTTGCTGCTCAGTTTTACACAGTACAGCCGGTTGTTGTCTGAGATATGGTAAATAAAAACATGATATCCATGTGCGTCGTGCCCCAAGGGCCACGCCGAAGTGAATAAACACTGACACTCTTGTGACCCCTGTAGCAAGGAACGACGCCTGACGTGGATAGGAGAATAGAGGAGTACAAGCGGGAAAACCCCGGCATGTTCAGCTGGGAGATCCGGGATAAGTTACTAAAGGACGGCATCTGTGACCGCAACAACGTACCTTCAGGTATGGACAAAGTTATTTACCATTCATTTATTATTATTATTATTATTATTATTATTATTATTATTATTATTATTATTATTATTATTATTATTATTTAATTTTATTTTATTTATCAAATCCTTCTCAAAAACTTTTTATTTTTATTTACTGCAACAAAGGTTTTTATTCCTTGTTAATTCGTCAGTCTCCACTTCTCTTTTCTGTTTTAAAGTTGGGTTTTTGTTTTATTAGGTGTAATTTAGGTGTCTTATAATTTTTCTTTTTACCACGGTTAATTATTTCTTTCTTTTTAGAACTTGTTAGTCGTCATTCAAATATTTTCACATTGACACACATATTTAGCCATCCAAATGTCCATATTTTTTTCTAATTAAATCTTTCTCATTTCAAATGTTTCACTTCATTTCTACATGAATATTTTCTTCGATTTATTTTCGTAATAATAATACTATTTATTATTGCTATTATATCGCAGTCAGCTCCATCAGTCGCATCATGCGGACTAAGTTCGGGATGAAGGGCGACGACGAGGAGGACGAGGACGAGCTGGAGAAGAAGGAGCTGGAGGAGCACGAGCGCAGGGCCAAACACAGCATCGAGGGCATCCTCGGGGACAGATGTGAGTGTGAGTGTGTGTGTGTGTGTGTGTGTGTGTGTGTGTGTGTGTGTGCCTCGTCGTTTACCGTGGCTGGTAGTTTTCGTTGGCACCGGACTGCGGCTCCGCTCCGGGGGAGGAGGAGGAGGGAGGGAGTTTATCTGCCGCCGTATCAGCGGGCCTCAATCAGATATCCGCTCGCAGCAGTGTTGGTTTACAGTCCACTGACTAAAGTGTGTGTTTAAGATGCGCTGAGGGGAACATTAGTGAACATTAGCTGTTGCGAGTGAAAACAGGCTCCGGCCGGCCGGGACCGCGGCCAGTCGTTCACCTCCAACCTGTTGATCGGCCAGTGGAGGACAGCGAGTGGTTTTTATTTGGCCGTGTAACGAGCCGCCATGTGGACTTTTAGCGCGCTGTAAACTTGTCGTCCTGCCGGGGGAGGAGAGTGCGTGTCAGCCTTTGTTGGAGACTCTCCGTCCGTCGACCCTGCGCTCTCTCCCGCTAATGGTTTTCCCATGAGGCCGAGGCCGTAAATCAAACAGCAGGTGATGGGATCCCTGTGTGTGTGTGTGTGTGTGTGTGTGTGTGTGTGTGTGTGTGTGTGTGTGTGTGTGTCTTCAGAAACTCTGCAGAGGATGAACTTCACAACCAGTTCTTATTCTTGACAATTGACAGCATCCTATCTGCCACATATGGACACGTTCACCAGTTGCTGCATCTTTGCTGGGGTGGTAGAAATACCGAAACTGATGTTCTTTGTTTTCTAAGCAAAGGTACATGAAAACCTTAAAAACTACTCCAACGTTTCACAGAAAAAAGTGTAACTTTCGATTTGAATTTTACAGATTTATTTGCATGTTTTTCAGTACTCTGATTTGTTAGTTTTAATCCTAAATAAAGTTTGCCGGTGAACACCCGAACATCTGCACCTCATGCCAGTTTCAGCCTCATGTTCATGTTCCTAAAGTGGCACCGGATGTGTTATAGGCCAGGAAAAAGGACGTGGCATATTTTCCCTTTTGTGTCCAGGGATTTGGTGCACACCGGACTCTCCCTCGCTCCAGGGCTGAATTTGGTTTAATGAAAGTGTTCTAAACGTCCTTAACCTCCGCCAGCAAGTTTTAAACACGTCACTTTTGTTTTTCGCCCTCCAAATGTCGACTCAAATTATTACAAGCGTTACAAAGCGCAAAGTTGACAGACTTTGCGTCTTTGGAAACAAAAAAGCACTTGAACGTTTCTGTCACTTTGTGCGTAAAAGGCAGCTTTTATTTTATTTTGTTTTTAAAAGGGACCCTTTTATTTTTTTAAAGGGAATTTTTTGAAGATACTTTATAAAGAATTTAGTATTAAAAGCCAACATAATTTTTACTCTTCAACTCAGAGGCTGGAAAGGGACCAAAGTTAAAACAAAATGCGCAACAGTTTCCATCCTCTGCTCTCCCCTGTTTGCATCGCCGCAGTAAAACCAGGGGGATTACAGAGAGAAGGTGTGTGTGTGTGTGTGTGTGTGTGTGTGTGTGATGGGGGGGCGTCGGACTCGAGACAAAATGTCCCCTCGATGAGTTGATCAAACATTTGTTCAGCGGTTTCCAGCCCCGCACAATGACACGCCTCGCGCGCACAACGGGACGCGCAGGGATGAACTTGGGAGACAAAGGCGCGAGAGTCTATTTGAGGCTCACGCTTGGGCTGCGCCGCGCGGACAAAAGGACAGCTTGGAAACAGCTTTGGCCGCCGCTAAAGAAGCAGGCAGCCTGTTTGTAATTCAGTCAGAAAGGGGGAGAGGAGAAGAAGAAGAAGGGAAGAGAGAAGCTTCTCCTCTGAGAAAAAGGAGGAGGTGAAGAAGAAGGGGAGTAAAAAAATAAAATAAAATAAAGGCCGACAAAACACACTGTGAGGCCGCAATGAAGGATGAATTATTCAAGGAGGCTCCGGCGCGGTTCACCGGGAGAAAATGGCCGTTTCAACCCTACAAAATGTTTCCTATTGGGGTCCCAGCAGCCCCCCAACAATGGCCACCGAGGCCTCTGAAATCCGCTCACGTATTGCGCAAGGACGGACAAGAATGCCGCAAGCCAGTGGGCCGTGTGCGCAGAAAATACGAGCAAAACATAAACATTAAACCCGTAAAGGGACGAGGTAATGTCCATCTTACATTTGGACGTTTAAAAGACAATTACAACTACAAACAATTGAACGAAGTGCAAACTTTGAAAAAGTGTGAAAGAAGTTATAATACTAGAAAAAAAAAAATCAAAAAGTTTGGCTGCGGCAGATTTATTTCCCCTCCCGGCAAAACTGCGCTTGGAGTCGCCACAGCCGGTCAACGATCAACAGAACCAGCCCGGTTCTAAGGTTCTCTGTTGTCATCCGGTGTTCGGCGCGGCCTCTCCGCTGTCCAGCATTAACAACAATCCCGCTAAATGATGTCGATATTGTGCCGTGTCACATCTAATGACTGAGGGAGTATATTAAAGAGTGTGTTTGCTGAATGGAGAGCAATGTTCTCCCCGGAGAGCCCCGATCTGGCCCCGGAGCGCGGTCTCACAATGGGGGGCTGGTGGGGGACCCCCGATCCCCTGGCACCCCAACCCCAACCCAACCCCCTTCCTTCGAGCCGCACAGCATCATCACCAGCAGCACCAGCACCCTGAGACCCCTCCCCTATCCCACCACTTGCTCCTCAAATCTCTTCAAGCAGATTAAATCGACTCTTTTATTTCATCCCACTTTCATGTGAAGAGCAACACCGCCCCGCTCCCCCCGCTTCCTCATTCTCTCCTCGTCTCTCTCCGCTCGTCTCGCTGCAGCCTGGCAGGCGCGTCCTGCATGCGTCGCAAAGTCACTCCCTCCCCTTCTTTCTCTTTCTTTCTCTCTCTCTCTCTCCTCGTAATGTTTCTAATTAAGTTCTCTCGGAGTTGTTTTCTTCTTTTTTTTTTTTTTTTTTTTTTTTTTTTTTTTTTGAATACACTCTGATGCAGTTTCAGCAGAGTTTCCAGCTCGGAGCTTGGCTGCTGCGGGCCTCAAACATCTGAGGGAGCTGTCACAACACGGCATATTTGCCGCATATCATGGCCGCGGAGTTATTCGCAACAAGGTTTCAAGAAAATCTGTCTGTCAATTTAATCTTGATCGCATTTACGCCCGTTTAAACCCCATAATTTGGAACCGGAAGGCGGGCGTGCAATCAATCTTTATCTGAAAAAGGCAGGAAAACTGGGAAACTGGGAAAATAAAAGCTAGAAGCTCAAATTTCCACGCATTTATGTTGTATTGTTTGTTTGAAAAAATCAACAAAAACAACTTTATTTCTTTATACTTGCAACTATTTTGGAGTACATCAACATTTTACGTAACTTACAAAAGTTTGTATGATTTAAAATCATTGAAAATATTCTGTTTTCATCAAATCACAAAAAGAAAAAGCTATGAATGTATTTTATGTTCTCTATATAAAATGACTATTAAAATGCTTACAAAGTATATTGAAACAACACATCCTGGCAATTCTAATTAGCTGCAAATTCAAAATAATCTCTTATGTTCTGTCGACAATTAACTTGACCTCTGTGTATTGGTTATAGAACGCTATGGCATCTCCATTGTTGGCACAACTGAAATGCAAAGTGTTCAGCTGTATACACTTCCGAATACGGATACAATGTAGAAAGATACATTGACTCAGAAAGAAGCTGGCACCCACATGTCCCCGGCAGGGGGCCTGTCTGCGTATTTTTTTCCCTCCCAGTCAAATTCTCATAAGTTCTGGCGGTTCCCATTGGGCCCCGCAGGCCTGTTTCTCCCACTGTGATGGCAATTAACCCGTGAGACAACGTTAATGATTAGGGCCGGTGGCCGCGCCGCCGCCCTCGGCCTCTGCCACGCAGGCTCGCCACTTCACACTCTGCATCTTGTTTGCAGCAGCTCGTTCGTTAGGTGAAATTAGCCAGATAATACAGAGGGGCCTTGTTAGCGCGCTGATACGTTTCCATCCAGAGGCTGCCTTGTGCGAGCTATATGCGCGACACACACACACACACACACACACACACACACACACACACACACACTCACACACACACACACTCTCTCTCTCTCACACACGCACACACACATTCCACTCTGCAATGCAAACAGTCAAAGGGATAACTTTATTTGCTGAAAGGAGATCCTGCAAAGGGCTAATTGAATAAACCCAGGATCTTTGAAAAAGCCCTACCATGGTGAGTGCAGTCATCATGTCATAATTAGGTTTATTGAGGCGCATTCCTTCAATCTGCCTCTATTACCCCAGGCACATTGTATCCAGAGCCGGGGCCAATGGCCGGGGGACAAAGGGGAACTGTGAGCGGACAATACATGAAAGGGCCACAAAGATTTAGCCGGCTTTGTCCCCCGAAACGGAGAAGGACTTTGTTTGTGTAAATAATGCGAGTGAATGAAGAAGCCGGGTCTCTCTGGCACTCGAGGTGAAGGATGGCGTGCTGCAAATGTAATATGTGGATACACAATGGATTCGTGCCAGGGCTATAGGAGGGCGGAGGTGGTGGAGGAGGAGGAGGAGGAGGAGAAGCGAGGCTTTTTGTAAAGAGGAGTGACACGGGAGGAGGAGAAGGAGCAGAGGTGGAGGCACTGGCTTTTGCATCACAATATTTAGGAGCTATTTTAAGCAAGACTTTAAAAACAATCATCTCAGGATAGAACATTGTGTTCTCCTCCCAGTTGCCAAGCGAAAAAGGTTCAAAACTCTTGAGTGATGTTTGATTGTGTTTTTTTTTTGTGTGTGTGCAATACTAACTGCAGTTGTAATGTAATTGTGATTTTGCTCATTTTGACATTGACATACTGTTTTATCGTTTGTCAATCTGTTTCTCATTCTGTGAAAGATGAGTTAGTCCCTCAAGGTCCCATAAATTCACAATTCAGCAGGCTTGCACTTGATTTCCTATCCGAAGCGAATTGAGGCCACGGAAGGCTGGACTTTTTGCTGTGCTTTGTTGAACTTTTAACATGCAGGAGACAAAAGCAAGGCGGCCTCAGAGGGCGGAGGCAGCACCTGGCTAGAGGTGTTGCCACTAATGTAGATTCTAGGGATATTACAAGATATTTTCCATTGTGGTTGCTATTGATGTGATTTATGAGTTTGTGCTGCTGGTGAAACTTGCGTGTCAAATTCATGTGGCCCTCGAATGGCAAAGTAAAGGAGAATTGACAGACAGGTCAGAGACACTCAAACTGTTAGGCAATGTTAATAAAGTGTACTTTGCATAATATGAGATCATTGGAATCCAAATTCTTAAACTTGATTGCAACCGTTTCAATTGTGCAAAACAATGGGGGCAGTGCCACTTTTACTTCTCACCGCAGTGTGAGAAGTAAAAGTGTTCTGACAACTCAACACTTGTCAGAACTCAATTATGAAATAATCCTAATAGTTTCCGTTTTGTTCTCATCACGTCTGAGAAAGACAGTGGTAGTGCGATCTCAGTGGCTCTTACAAAAGCTGCTGGTGATGGCCGGCCTGGGCCAAGTGTCTGACGAGCTCCCTGTACGTCCTCTGAGAGAATGAATGTGTCGCTCAGTGAGTCCCTGGGCACGAGGGCAACAGGGGCACGAGGGCCAAGCGGTTTCGCCCCAAATCACTCGCCTCTACCCCGGGGCTCTCTCTCTCCCTCTCTCTCTCTCTCTCTCTCTCTCTCTCTCTCTCTCTCCCTCACCCCGTGTCCCTCTCTCGTGAGGTTTTTTTTCTAATAAGCGCATGCATGATGACCATTCAAGCATGAAAACATAGTTATCTGCAAATGAATGGCCGCTTTATGCTTCATTAAAGCCTCCTTTTCCTTTCACACTCGTATTGTGACCCTCTGATATCGATTCAAAGGGCAATTAATGAATGCTCACCAACTTTGAAGTCGGGGGGTGATTTTCGGGAAAGGCGGTGGCGGGCGGGCGGGTTGGGGGCGGGGGGGTTTGTGCGGGTGTTGCGTGCACGCATACATGTGCGTGCGGGGCGAGGGGGGAACGAAGGGAGGTGGGGGTTGGCGGGGTATTCCCCCCACAGCCCCTCCCTCCCCCTGCCGCTCAAGAGCCCGAGGTAGCGCCCCAGCTTTCACCCGTGATGGACTAGCCACATTGAGGCGAGAGCCAGCGCGCCCCAAAGACGGTTTGAAGGGAGTGAAAGAGTGAAAAGGCCCCGCGAAGGTCAAGTAGAATGGCTGGCTTTAGAATAAGGCCCCTCTTTATTTGCAGCAAGTATGCATTATAGGCACAACAGCTGAGGGAGGGGGGGTGGCAGGGGGATGGGGGGACGGGGGGCATCTGAAGGCGTGGGGTGCGGTTGTTTTTTAATGTGCATGAGGCTGTTTTGTGCCTTTCTGAGAAAATGAGGAGGGAAATTTCTGCGTGCGTGCAGCGTGTTTTTATTTATTTTTTTATTTTTTAGCTCTTATGAATGTGTTGTCTGCAAGCAGGCTTTGTTTTTTGAATGCGCGCGCGCGTGTGTGTGTGTGCACCGGGGTTAGCGCCGGGTGTCAAAGTTTGCCGAGGCCAGCCAGAGGCCAGCGGCCGCACCATCCGCGTCGCCGACGGGGGGTGGAGGGAGGGACAGGCAGCTGTCAATCACCCGGCTGATGAAGCCTGACTTCCACTGGGAGCTTTGTTAACTCATTAGCTCAGAGGCTTTTGTGTCTCGTAGGGGAAAAAGAGGCTTAAATTGTGTGTTTATGCTGTAGTCATGCCATGCGAGCCCCGTGTGTGTGTCTGTGTGTGTGTGCACATATGTCTGATGTCTGTGTGTGTGTGTGTAATGATCACTGTGTGCACTTTAAATGCTGATTGATCATTTGAAGATTTTAACTGGTGATGTCCGATATTGACTTTTTTACCGATATCCGATAGCCCGATATTTTCCAACTCCTAATCTCCGAAACCGATATCAACCGATACCGATATATGCGGCCGTGGAATTAACACATTGTGGCTAATTTGTATTGATGTCGTCAGTTACGAACAAGCTATTTTGCTAGCCGCCAGCCACCATTGAAACCACTCTGCTTCGATGTGGTTTGATGACATCATCAAGCGTAGTAGAAACGAGTTTTGTTATTAACTATTTAGTAATACCAGGAAATTCTTTGGCATGACTACTAAATTCGGGAGAAATTTTAAATTGTCATATTTTTTTATATTATTTTTTTCCCAATACCAATATTTTCCGATATTATTTTTTAATGCCTTTATTGGCCAATAATATCTGGAGCCTGATAATATCGGGCTTCCCTAATTTTAACCTTTAATTTGTCTTGCACGCCTTTTCCGAGTTCCAACAGGGTAATTTATAGCCGATCAGGGATTTACTGCGTTTAAACTAATAATTGCCATTACAAAGTTTAGTTAAAGGTTAGAAGGGCTGCAGATTGTTATTATTTCCCCCTCATTAATCATAACCTTCCCAGCATTCTTGTCTCAAATTTCCATCATGAAAACACATTTTAGCAGTTTTCACGGCTTCTTTTAGCTTTCCCCATTTATCTCCCATGTTACAGTGGTTGAAATGAGTGTCCCGTGCTTCTGCTGCTACTGATGCAAGTCAAGAGTTTCGCCACATGAAGTCGTCAAACATCCTCTCTGTCAGCTGGCAGGAGTGAAAAGTGATCATCTAACCTGCAGCCCCCCTCCCCCTCCGCTTCACTAACTCGTGTTATGAGTCATTTACAGAGTTTAAAGACAGAAGAACTGCAGGGTCACGGGGGACATGTGTGTCTGTGTGTGTGTGTGGTAGGTGGGGTCACACCGCCCCAGCGCCGCACAGGAAACGGGGTTAGAAACACATTTAGTTGACATGACAGGTAACTGTTTCCTGAAGTGCTGCTCCCAGAATGCTTTGTGGGAGCAGAATTCACACAGCGCCGCGCCTCGTGCTGCCCAACGGCTCTGTGATTGATCGCTGATTGTTGCTCTCGTCGGGGGTCCCGGAGTTTAGACATTAGTCGTCTTTAATCAAACTCCAGGGCGGCAGCCTCACCTTAATTATCCCCAAAAAGCTCCATTGAAGCCTCCAGTCAAAATTTTGGCTTCCTGCTCGAACTCCTGTGTGAGACCTTCCACATGTTTAGACGTGGAACAAAAAAACAAGGCGGAGGAGGTGTAAGTGCCCTGTGTGACATCACAAAGGGACAGTTTCCAGAATGTTACAGCACATGCTTTCTGAAAAGTGGAGCCAGCAAAAGAAAAAGGCAAAAAAAAAACAACCAAAAAACAGTGCCCACCAATTGTTTTTCCAACTTCACTCTTTTTTTCACTCCTTAGATTTGCTGCAGCGATTTGCTGGAGGCTGTAAACAGAGGACTAAACAGGTTTTTTCCGGAGAGACATTTATTGAAAATTTCAACCAGACTTTCCTCATTGCTGGGCAGCACATTTCTGCATAATATGAAGCGTGTAAATTAGGAGAGAGGGGGAAAAAAAAGCAATTTCATGCTGAAAATCAAACCTAGCCCTGACACGCTCCCTGACGGCGCAGCTGTGAAGGTTTGAAACTCCTTAGTGAGTCGAGTGCCGCCTCTCCTCCCCCACCACCACCACCGACTCCCAGCCCGCCTCCTCCCCGCTAACACACACTCGCACACTTTTTCTTAGTCCGCCAGAAAGAGTCACAGATGGGTCCATAAGCTGTCAGCGGCACCATTATCCAGCTCAGCATCTGCCTGCCTGCCTTGACTTCTATGTACTGTTTAATGCAGTCGGCCAGTCACTTAGTGCGCCGGCTCCTGAATGGGAGCCGCACGGTCGTCCCGCCCAGAATAAACGCTGCGTTTGTCTCCTCTGCCTTTTGTTTTGTCGGGGTTTTTTTTTTTTTTTTTTTTTTGGGCCGCTGGTGTTGGGGTGCAGAGGGTGTGGGTGGGGGTGGGTGGGGTCGGGAGGGGCGGGGCGAGTATTAACCACGGGCGGCCCAGAAGAGTTACGGGGTTGGGGGTGCCGGGGGTCCGAGGAGGAGTGTAAATACTCCACATATGGTCCGGTCAGTCCCCCCACCTCACCCCAAAATCCAAGTCTGACACCCCCCCACCTCCCCCAACGTTCACTCCCTCTCTATCTGCTGACCCCCCCCCCCCCCCCTCCTCCTCCTCCTCCTCCTCCTCACCACCACCACCACCAACAACACACACATGTCTACTGTCTCATGTCTCAGTGGACATATTTAATCCCTTTGTGTCCACGTCCAACCTCCACCTCCCCTCCCCCACCTCCCCACCCCCAAACCAAAGCCGCCTTACCCCCCTCACCCAGAAAATATCAGCCATGCCAAGCTGCTTCCAACCGGCAGTCTGCTTCACCTAAATCCTCCTCCTCCTCCTCCCACTTGTTTTTCCCTCCGCCCTGGGACGGCGCTGCACCGTCGGGATCCATTTTGGGATTTCTTGGCTCCGGAGAGATTTTCGTTGGCCCGCGAGTCCCCCTGCGCAGTGTGTGTGTGTGTGTGTGTGTGTGTGTGTGTGTGTGTGTGTGTGTGCCTCTCAGCGCTTTAGTTTGGTTAAATTAAACAGTTTTCTTTTCTCCGCTAACCTCTTTCACCCACGGCTCTCCTCCTCCTCCTCCTCCTCCTCCTCCTCCTCCCCCCCCCTCCTCGGCCGCCACTCCCTCGTCCAGAACGTCCCTCTTAGGTTTTGTGGCTCAGCGATCTGCGGCTCCCCGGCCGTCCGAGCCGCACTTTTGGGGGCCTTCTTTAGTTTTACCCCTCTGTTTTTTTTTTAAGGGCTCGTTTTCCCGTGTTGCGATGGAGCGACAAGGCCCTCGCCTGCCGCTCGCTTGCTCGAGGCCGAGACGGACGATAAAATAAGTGCGCGGGGAGACGTCAAGTGTTTATAAACGCAATTTTTTTGTGTGCGTTTTTTTTGTTTCTAAGACGCAGCATATGCGGAAAGGCGATCCGGCGGTCGGAGTGGGTAATTTGATTGGCGGGAGGCTATTTGACGGTGCCAGATCGATGAGATGAGATCTGAGGGGATAGCGAGGCAGCGACGGCAGGCGGGGGCCACTCTGAAACCGCAGGTTTACGAGGTTTGCAAGGCTGAATGAGATGTTGGGCAGCAGTGGGGTGGGGGTGGGGGGGGGCAGCTCAGCCGCAGCTTCTCGAAAGATGATGTTGAAATGCTGCTACGTTCCGTGGCTGCAGAAGTTGTTCAGTTTGATTGTTTTTTGAATGGGCTGCGTTGTGTTTTCATTCCCGCAAATGAAAAGGGATTAAAACAGCAGTCTTGGCTGTTGTGGACTCGCTGTAAACGAAAATTTATCTTCTGCAAAATATCAAAAGTTTCAGGACGACTGAAAGGACTCTAAATATTTTTTCTTTTGAAAAAATGTTGGATATTCTCCTTTTCTTTTAGTCTAAAATCATCATTCAAAACATTACCGACGTTCCTTTGGGTGTAGCTCTTACTTTAGTTGAGCTGCAGGCGCATTTACATTTTTTTTTCCCAGACGACAACCGTCGTTTTGTGAAACACTGCCGCGCTGTTGTTCTAAAGAGCGCCAGGAATCATTTGTGAATGAAAGGAAGGGGGGAAAATCCACTGGGATATGAGTTGAAGGATAATGGACATCATTTCTTTTTTTCAGGAGGGTGGGGTTGAGTGGGTTGAGGGGGGGCTGTTCTTTTTAACAGTATTGGACCAAGCAGGCGTACTGTTAATGGGCGCTTAAGTGGAGACGCCTCGGGGCTGACAAGCTCGATTAATGTAGCCTTAAAAATGGGCGCAGAACCGAACTGAAAGTCGCTGCTGTGGACATGTGTGCGCACGGTCATGTGCCTGACAGTTTTATTGTGTGTGTGTGTGTGTGTGTGTGTGTACGCGCGCATGCACGCTCCTCTGCATAAAAAGTGCATCTGTGTGCAGCAGTTGGCCTCAGGATGTTTGGGTGGCTGAGTCCAAATGTGAGGGAGCCAGAAAGAAAATCATCAGTCACAAAAAGTGAACAGTATTTACTTTTTATTTGACACAATGAAAATCCACCTCCAGGCCACTGCACATTTGTAACTGCTGCTGCTGCAAAGTTTTATTCCACCTCCCAGCAAAAAAAAAAAAAAAAAGTGTCTAGTTTGCGAATCCTGAATCTTTTCTGTGAATGTCCGTAAAAACACAGTAAAATATCTTTTAGCAGCATCAGTTAAAATCTGAATAAGAAAATATTTAGTCGTAAAATGGTAGATATTCTGCTTTGTAAGCAACTTCTGCCAAAAAAAAAAAACAACAACAAAAACTCTCGGACAAAACTCCAACCATCTGGTGATGTTTTTTCTTTTTCAAAGAAGCCCAATTTGCAAACTTAGGTGTCACAGAAATCCAATCTGACTCACAGTGGGAGTTTAAATCCTGGGAGACGAGGACGCTGGGAGTGACTGTCAGTGAGCCACAACAACCAAGCAAACAAAACAAGCAACTACGACACCGATGCCAAAACTAAATATCCTCCTGGGTGCATTTACGCCCCCAACCCTCCGCCTCACCCCCCACCACCCCCAGGTGCCCTTACAGTTTCCTCTGGAGGAAGGGGGGGTCGGTGGGGGGGGGGGTGTTGGTGGCAATAATGCCTCTGACTGTGCCCCTCACCCTCCCTCACTCCCACCACCTGAACCAACCCTCCCCCTGCCTTTTTTTTTTTTTTTTTTTTTTTTTTCCCGAAGCCTCTTTAGCCCCCCAACACCCCCACCCTCCACCCCCCGGCTCCCCCGTGGGGCAGGTGACAGCCCCTCCGCTGTGAAGGGCCGAGGGAGCCATGACGGATTCCACAGATGGAGCGTGGAAATCGCCGGCAAAGGCCTCGGCTCTGTGGCGCAACAAAGAGAGTCGAAGGGGGAGAAATATGGCTGGAGAACGGAGAGAAGGGTTTGGGGGGCGGGGGGGGGGGGACAAGGGAGGAGGTAGGGGAGTGGGGTGGGTGAGGAGTTTGAAGAAGGTGCAAAGAAAAAAACTTGAGTTTTTTGTTGGGTTGCTGGACGTCCGGCAGTGTGTGTTGGTGTCTCCAGGTGAGAACTTTGGCTCGGCTGGAGTTCTTTGGCCTGATCCTGGTGTAGAAGCACATCAAGAGCAGTCAGAAGGCCCATCAGAGCAGATCCAAGCTCACGCCAGTCGGTCTGAGCGAGTGTGAGTCCTGGGTGAAGCCTCTGATCCCGCCGCACGGACAGAAGAGGTGCCACTCTGTCGCGCCCTTTTCCAAATGCCCCCCTCCGCCAAAATAAAAAACCAGCGGTAGCAGTCATAACCGATAGGTAATTCCAAAGTGATTAAGGATTTTCCCGGCCTCCTCGGCTTTCCCAGGGATCCAAATCCCTGTGAAATGCCGTGGAACGTGCATGCTGCTAAAGTGGAAGGGGGGGGGTGGTGGACCAGAGGGCATTCCTGGTGGAGAGGGGATGGTGTGTGTGTGAGAGAGGGGGGGGGGGGGTGTTTTTCAGCCATCTTGTCCAGAAAGTCCAAAGCCCCTCCAAGTCCACGCCCTGAAATTCCGACCACGCCATCAAACAACAGAAAAGTAACCCGGCCCACAAAACGTTTTTGGGTTCAAGGTTCCATGTTTTTTGCTAAATTTACATTCGCAAAGTTTTTTTTTTTTTTTTTTTGATGCTACGTGTCCACCCCGTAATTCCGGGGCTCGCTCGACTTTTCGGAAAGTTCTGGGAGGAGGCCGGCTCGCTCTCCCACGTTGGGATTAGAACCCAACAGATGGAGCTCTAAATATGCCGCTACGTGTTTTTGTTGTCGCGCTGAAAAACCTTCTACCGTAATTTGCAACTTAGATATTTTAATTCTCCTACTGCTGATGAGTTGTTTTCCTCTGCGTGCCTGCTAACTCAGCTTCATGCAGGTCCTCCAACCTGTGGGTAAAAAAAAACAAAACACAAAACACAAACAAACTGCAATATCCCCAGCAAAGGCTGACGGCAATGTCTCCATTTCTCTCCGCGCCGGCTCACGCCCCCTTTGAAAATATTTTACTTATTGCCTCCCTCATGCTTGAATGTTTCTTTACCAATTTGCTCCTAATGCATGTTAAGTTGACTCCCACTGTTATTGGCGCTGCACAGAGAAAAACCGCCGACGAGGGCGAGAGGATCAGTTTCACATGAGGGGCCCTGAGCTATTTGGATTCTCTTGTATTTTATTGTTGCTTCTGAGGGGGAACTAATACAGTGTTGCACACAAAACTTCCCCCTATGGTGAAAAGGGGGAATTAATTAAGTGTGACACACAGAGAAAAAAAAAACCCTTGGTGAACTCCGAATGGAGCCAGTGGAGTGTTTGAAGTCAGTCAGTTAAAAAGTGAGCGGCGGCGGCTGCTGCTGCTGCCTCAGACAACAATGTTCACAACAGAATTAATGCTGATCTGATGGCGATGAAGAGAAAAACCACTATAGCTGTTGGGCCGCATATCGTCAGTGCTCGGTCACTTTTTTTTTTTTTTATCTACTTAATAACTCCATATAGAAAAGTGCATCTATAGAAAAGGTAAGGTTAAATATCATTTCATCAGGCCAAACAAGTTCTAAGTGCAACTTCTCAAATAATTTGACTGAATTTAAACTGTGCCAGTAATAATTTTTGGGGTTTTGGCAGATCAGAAAATCGTCTGTCTGGTCGGTTAAACATTTGGAACTCGGCAACTTTCCTTTGTCAGATATTTGGAAAAGTCAAATTTCGTTGAAAGTTAAATCAGTTTTGACCCTCGTCTGCAGGAGGAATGTGCTTTTTATGCCTTCTGGTTGGAGAATGCGTCCAACATTTTTTGTGCCATAAAACTTTGCCCAATAATAAACAGTTGATTGAAAGATACATCCTACGATGCGCTGGGATGGAATTTTTGGCTCTGCTCCGCCTTCTTTCTCTCTTTTTTTGAGTTACGCAAAGTTGTTTGCTTAACTTAAGACTACTGACTTCACCACTCTTCAAAATGTTTTATAAATCAGAAATTGACAAGAAACTATAAGGTTAAATATAACTATATATAACTAAAAATAACTATAAATATATATAAGGTTATATATAAAGGTTATATATCAATATAAATATATAAATATATTTGAATTCGAAAATGACATCATTTTTTTTTTCATCTTCTATATTTGTGGCCACTGTCCTGAGATGTATGAAAAATATACATTTAAAATGAATCTTTTTTCTATTCATTTTAAACAAGTCCATTTAAACCTGTCAATGCTATCTCAGTCGACTGCACACACACACACACACACACACACACACACACACACACACACACACACACACGGTCCCTGGATCCAAATTAGCCTTTTGTGTGGCTTTTAGTCCACCGGTTCCCCTGTGGCGCCCTGGAAATCTGCTCCGGAGGGATTATTCATCCTCAGGATCAGAATATTCCCTCTGAATGGAGGTTTGTTTGGCCACATGACTACACAGGAGACCCGTGCATAAGTGCGCATAACAAGTCGTGTAAACACGCTGCAAAACATTTGGTAAACAAAACAAAATTCAGTTGACATTTTGATTGTGAGGTTTGGTGGTTTTGCACCTTATTTGGGTTTCAAATGGGGCAAAAAATTGGATTTGTGATATAGAAGCGACACTGTTTCCGACAGTTTTTTCCCCTCTCTTTGATTTGAGCAGCGAGCCACTCGGACGAGGGCTCGGAAGTGGAGTCGGAGCCCGATCTGCCTCTGAAGAGGAAGCAGCGCCGCAGTCGCACCACCTTCACGGCCGAGCAGCTGGAGGAGCTGGAGAGGGCCTTCGAGAGGACCCACTACCCCGACATCTACACCCGGGAGGAGCTGGCGCAGAGGGCCAAGCTCACAGAGGCCAGGGTGCAGGTACGATCGCCCACAGGTGCACGCCATATATCTCCACCACTCAGCTGGAAAGAAGAATCAGGTTCTGGCTTGTTAAAGTGCAGGAATCCATCTGCTGGATTTTTGGAGCTGTTTTCCAAAGAAAAAAAAAAACCCAACTCGGGGCTTATAAATTTTACCGCACAGAGCACCGTGAAATTCTCTAACAGAAGGTGAAACATGTTTACAAGATGGAAGCGGCGGCCTGCTGCTGTGTCTCCCAGCACGTTAACTCCTGCACTTTTACACGTCGACAACATGCTTTTAGACACTCAGACACAACCGTTAAACACAAACTGCTGATGTGTTTGCGCTGCACAATAGCTCAGTCTCTAAATTGGACACACTCTCAAACGCACGCACACACACACACACACACACGTTCCATCCTCAGTCCCAGGGGCTCAATACGAACCTTCCTTTTTCTGATGTGGATCCTCCTCTATGGGCTCCATCTGGGAGTTTATCGGGTCCAGCGTGAACTTTGTCCATATGGAAACAGCATGTCTCACACACACTCAGACAAACGCAGACGCTCACATTCACACACAGAATTTCCCCTCTTTACATAACAGCATTGCGTTAATTTTTACCGTCATCTCATTTACCGTGTGGCTGTTTCCCGCCAGGTTTGGTTCAGCAACAGGCGGGCGCGGTGGAGGAAGCAAGCGGGAGCCAACCAGCTGATGGCGTTTAACCACCTGATCCCGGGGGGTTTCCCGTCCTCGGCCATGTCCAGCATCCCGTCCTATCAGCTGTCTGACGGCACCTACACGCCGCCCTCTATAGCCCAAGGTACTGCGTGACGCACGGTCTCAACACGAGCTGCTCAGGGCACAGGATGAATTCTATGAGGACGGGAGTTATTGTTCACGGGAATGAATTTGAAAAATGAATTATTTTGTTTATTGCTGTTGTACATCTTTTGCCAAATCTAACACAATATTCTAAAGAACAGCCTAAAAATAAATCATAACAAGAATTCTTTGGATTGTAAAATAACTATTTTTGCTCAATAAATAAATGTAATGACGTAAACGTTCAAGCAATAGATTAAAAAAATGTTGAAATGTTTGAAAAAAAGTAGCAGATTTTTCAGGCTCTTTTTAGCCTGCAAGCATAAATTTGCTTAATTTTTAAAAATTAAATATCATGTTATATGTAATTTTAACTTTTATTGAAATTATTTATTCATTTATTTAAAAATGGGAATTTTGCTGAAATCAGACTTTATATGACTTTTTATGAGACACGCAAGAGGTTTGTAAGAATGTCAAAAGGTCAAAATCTTTTTTAACGGCACTGTTGCCCTTTACCAGTGGCTTTGCTGTTTTTTTTTTTAACAACTTAAATGTATCCATTTTTTAAAATTCAGCAAACGCCAAAAATTCTGAAAAGAAAAGAAAATCTTGACCTGGAGTGAGATGCTTAAATTGGTGCAAATTCCCGAGGTCGTGTGCCTGATCTGCTCTCTGACCCCGGCAGTGTCCGAGTCCTCCAGCACGGTGCACCGGCCCCAGCCCTCCCTCCCTCCTCGGGCCACCAGGCCTCGGCTGCAGGCGCCCAGGCCGAAGGCAGCTCGCCGTACTGCCTGGCCTCCGGGCGCCACTCCTTCTCAGGCTACTCGGACGGCTTTGTGAGCCCCGGAGGACCGGCCAATCCCATGAACCCCGCCATCGGAAACGGACTGTCTCCGCAGGTGAGTGCTCAGGAGACTTGGGAGTTCAAGATTTTTCACTCTGGCGCCAAATCCAGTTATTTTAAGAGGTGGGAAGAGGAAGCGTGTCTCGTGTTTATGTTTGAAAAAACAATATGAAAGCGAGAGGAAAGGATATTTTTTCAAGGCTCTACTTAGAGAGGTAGAGAGACTCGTGTTGTTTGACAATTTAAATTCCTCTGGAGAATAAGACGCTTTACCCTGCTGAATAACACCCAGAGCTGCCGCAGAGCGCAAAGATTTGAAAGAGTGTCAGATTTAGATGACACGATAAAGTGATGTTTCACTCAGGAACACACACACACACACACACGCGTAGACTGTACGCTCTGCAGCTCCACCTCTTCACGATGATGAAGGATCAGGGTCAGATTTAAGAAAGTCGCACGACAGCAGAAGGACAAAAGGAGAATTGAACGTGTGACAAAACGAGAAGCGAGGAGACAATTTGGGCCAATTATCCCGGCCGGGCGTCCCAAGGTCTCCACACCTACGGCCGGCTGTGCCGCAGCAGAGGAGCCGCCCGGAGGCCCTAACAGGCAGAAAATGAGATTTCAGCGACACTCGGCCCACATAATTACACGTATGCAGTGTAGATAATTGATCCACTGCATGACATTTGGAGGATCAGCGCAGGATTTCACAGCGTCTTTAACACAAAATATTACACGACATGGTCGGGCGCCAGTGGCTTAGTCAACCTCCTCAACCTTATGTTTAGATCGGGAGATTGATTAGTGGGGCTGAGAGCAAGTGCAATATTAAAAAGTTCACAATAGATTTTTTTTTTCTTTTCGGAATTCTTGTCTCTGGCGTCGGATATGTGCTGCTCACTTGCTCATCGCTGTGCTGCAGCCTCAAGGGAGGCCGGCTGCCAGCTGCATTCTTAAAATGCTTCAGCCTCGGCATCCTGCCACATGCCAAAGCAAAGATTTTTTTTTTCCAAATGTATTTATTTGTATGCATTTTACAGAAAAAGGAATGCTCCCTCTCAGACGTTTGCCTACGTCATAGCATTCCTACTTAGATGCTCCATTGTAACCTGTGGACAGTAGCGGCCTTCCAATATGATAAAACAAACAAACCCGGAAGCAGCACATTATGAGGCAGGAAAAAGCTCCGAAGGGGAGGAATCGTGGTTGGAGAAAAAAAAAATCAAGAAGTAAAAAAAAAAACAAGCCAAACTCACCTAAAGAGAATCTACTGGTGGAAAGAGTCAAACTCCCCGTGGCTCGTGTAAAAGTATCCGCGTTGTCTTTCTGTTGAAGCCAACCCCTTCAAACGTGGGTTAATTTTTAAGGAAAACGTTAGCGGGCAATGGGAGGAAACACAACTCCCCGTCTCCGAATCAACGTGGACTCCTCCACTCGCCTCCCCAGCTTGGGAAATGATTTAAGCAGGACCATGTGTCCGCGTGGATGTAGAATAATATGTCACTTAGAGGGCCGAGCGGAGCCAAAGAGCAGCGTACCTGCTTCTTATTAGGGACAAGTGGGGCAGCCCGGAGGCCTCCGGCCCGGTCGACCTGAGGAGACGGCGGCGGGATGTGACACATTTAGCGGCGGCAGGTTCGGCGGGATTCATCCTTGCGACGCCCGGCGAGCCGCTTGCGTTTTCCCCTACTAGCAGTTTACGGAAAACTTGGACGGCCGCGCGTCCGAGTCGGAGTCGGCCGCGGCGGCCGTGTGGAGTCTGTTTTGAGAAACTCTGGCCCCCGCGGCTCTTTTCCGCCCTCCGCTGGTGAAGGAATATTTCCCCCAAATTTGATTATCTAGTTGCTAATAAAGACCAGGTCAAGAGCGAAGCCAGTCTTTTAACTGCAGGAGGCGGGAGGTTAACGGAGCCGGGGCTCACTTTTTTTTTTGCTCGTTGTTATCTTTGTAAGTGTATCTCTCTCGGAGATAAGTCGTTATCTTGTTGCCGTGAGTTTTTTTGGGATCAGCGTCAAAGAGGAGTCCTGGATGAAGCTGAGCCGCTGATCTGGGACAAATTGCTTAATTCTTCCTCTCTGGTGCTATCGTGGTCTGGGATGGGTTTGCTGGAAGCCTTTTGATGTGCGCGATAGAGTTTCTTTGTTTCGCGCAGGCCAAACGTGCACTCACATGCACACACTCCTGACTTTTTGACCATTGTTGACACAGAAACTCAAAACTCATCAGAACGGGGCAACACCCCAAGTCAGCCCTCTTTTCTAAATCGTTCAAGGAAAAGAAAGGTTGTGTCATGTTACAAAATCCCCACAATGCAACGGCATCGTAGATCACTGCTGTCCATTTGAAGATTGCGTTTCTTGAAAATTTCAAACTGAAGGTTTTCCAACACTATCGAGGTGATTCTCTAGACTTACCCTAGTCTGTCTGTCTGTCTGTCTGTCTGTCTGTCTGTCCTTCAGGTGATGAGTCTGCTGAACCCTGGCGGTGTCCCCCACCAGCCTCAGAGCGACTACGCCATCTCGCCGCTGACGGGCGGCCTGGAGCCCCCTGCTGGCATGGCGGCCAGCTGCAGCCAGCGCATGGACCACATCAAGGGCCTGGAGGGTCTCACCAGCGTCCCGTCCATGTCGGCCCTCCCCTCGCTGCCCAGCTCCCAGTCCTACTGCACGCCGTCCTACAGCTCGCCGGGCTACACCGTCGACCACATGGCGTCCTACCAGTACGGCCAGTACGGACAAAGTAAGGTCAATACACTTCATGTTTTTTAATAATCCTCTCTTCTGGTTTTCTCCAATTATCGTTCGAATCATGCGAAGCAGCCCGGGCAGCTGGCATATTTCAACCGTACCATCTCAAGTGTTGCCACTGATTGCGCCCGGTGTTTTTTTACCCCCTCTGAAACAATTAGCTGGTGTGTAAAGTCCGAGCTGCCGTCCAGGTGAAACGTAGCTGCAGTGTCGTCTGACTGTTTGCCCTCATAAGAGAATACCTACCTGTCCAGCGGCGGGTGGGGGGGTGGGGTGTGGGTAGCGGGGGAGGGGCCTTTTCACTTCACATTACTTTCTCCTCCAGGGGTTCGAGATCGACTTCAAACAAATCTGCGTCCAGCTTTTCAAAGTCAGCGTCGTTTTCCGTCACAGCGTGATTACAGCGGCCGCCGTTTCCAATTTTGGGTCCACGGAGGGTCGACCAATCAGGTTCATCCACTGACCTCATGGCAACCTTAAGGGCGGGCGTGGGGTGGGGGTGAAATGGCCCATCGCAACTATGTGAAGCATCGAACAAGCACGCGTGATGAAATATCACGCTCAGGTTTGTCACGGCGAAGAGGAGAAAGAGTTTGGTCGAAGAAAAAGAAGAAGAAGAAGAAAAAGACAAGACAGACCTTCAGGCGGGTGGTGCTGTGGGGTGCAGCCATCGGTGCTGCACGTGCGCTCGCGCTGGGCCATCTTGATGTGATTAATCAGTGTGACTGGATAGCTGGTGTGCGGTTGGAGCTGGAGCGGCGGAGGAAAGGTCCGTTCTGGGGGTGGACGGATCCTAATCGCCTCTGGCAGGGCGGCTATTGGAAACAGGTGCCGGCGCTGAGGTCAGCTGGGGAGGCAGTGCTATGATACGCTATGCTGCGCCGGCCCAGGCGGTGCTGCGCGCTCTGCCGGGGCCGTCGTGCCCGTGCAAACCCCCGGCGGTGATTCTTCGGAATGCCTCTTGTTTGGGTTGCGCGTCTGTTGCTAAGCAGCTTCTCCAGGTGACGCAGCGAGCGACTCGCCTGCCAAGAGCCGCTCGGCTCGTCCCGCCGAGATCTTCTCAGTCGTCGTTCGCGCGCCAATCAAAGCCTCTTTCTCAAGCACCTGTTCTCGTGTGGAGGTGGTGGTGGTGGTGTGGTAGGGAGGGAGATTTAGCGATAACACGTTATGTTTCCAAAAAAGAAAGCGAAGAAAGAAGAAGAAGTTGATTTAATTTATCGACCACTCAAAAATCACAATAATGCGTCGTGACTCTCCTAATCGCTCCCGTACCATGACTTTGAAGCGATGACATACTTCAGGCGTCCGCTACAAAAAGTGCACATGTGTCTTACTTCTGTTTCTGGGTCTGCAGCTGGCAGCTGTACAAACCCTGGATATCCAACTCCTCCTGCATCTGCGGCTGCCTGCTCCGTCCGCAGGACTGCAGCTCTGAGAATTAAAAGGTCCCATATTACATCCAGTTGTAGGTCTTTAGTTGTTGGTTTCCCCCCCAGTGCTCCAGGAAAGCAGCCTTGACAAAGCGGCATGATTAGCCCTCTGTTTACTGCTTCCCGCAAGAAAAAAAAGTCGCTTCCTGCTTGAATTGATGGCTTGTTGGACTTTCGTCATTTTTGGAAGGTGACGGGAACTTTGACCAGCTCTCAGAGAGAGGAACCTCTGGGAATGTCGCTATAGCACATTTTGTGACATCGCAAGGGGCTTATTTTCCAGAACTGCTTGTTTTAGAACAGTCTTTCTGAAAAGTGGAGACAAGAATGAATATAAGAAATGACTTGAGAAGAACTAATTAATGTTAGAAAACACAAATGAAAGACACAGATTTTGCACAACACTTATTTTTGCTGTTTGCCCATAAGAGCGTTGCAGATTTTGGCATCAGAAACCTCAAAAGTTCTTTGATCCATAAAATGAAATTTCTCTGGATAAACGCTTCCATACAGGACATTCTTGGCAGTGTTATTCTCTTGATAAATGATTCCTTTCTTTCCCATTTACGCTGCCGTGTCTGATTCCAAGCGGTGGTGGGAATCCTGTCACTTTGCAATTTTATCCTGTGATCTATCACGTGCTGCACTACAAAGCAGTCAGCTGTCTCGGACATGCCACCCTCAAAGATGTTTCAAACTTTGCTGTATCCAATCTAGTTTTAACCTTTTTTCTCTCACTATTTTCCAAAGCAATCACTCATCATAATCATTTCCCCCTTTTGCCTTTGCTTCGCAGGTGCCCTTCCTTATCTGAGGCCTGAAATCACCTGATCGCCAGCTGTGGATGGACCTCACCGAGGGACAGAGGGACCGAGGGACGGACATTTGTTTATATTGAGCATTTGAAAATCTTATTATATCTGGACCATTTCTTTTTTAAACTGTTTACCAGGACACAATATCTCTTACCGATATGATACTTGTTTATACTTGGCGAAGGAACAAGAGACACCAGTAAGAAGGGACCACAAGACGGACTATAGGACCAAAAAAGAAAAAGGTGTTGAGCGACCGCGATCGCTGCTGCTGCCACCGCTGTTGGTGCTGCAGATGTCAGCTCCGAGGGGCCATGGCGATGGTGTCACGGCGAGGACAGCGAACCCACATCAGTCATTAGCGTCGGCCAGCGGGAACTTGTTTACACAGCTCGGTGACACTCGAGCGCGTACGGAATTCCACGCATCTCCCAATTAATCCTCCTAATGTATCGGCGAGTCCAGAGTCCGAGGGCCGCGACTTGGCTTCGCTCGAGTGTGTGTGTGCGTGTTTGTGTGTGAGCGAGTGAGTGAGACATTCCACAGAGGGCGAAAAACAAATGTGACCAAATGAAACTGTGTCGGCGAGGCTAATGTACGGCACAGCTGTACTGCAAGGAAAGACCATTGAAGCATTCCATCCTTCACCCCCTTTGCCCCCCCTCCCCTCGCCTATCCCCACCACCCCCTCCGCCTCATTGATGTCGCGGACGGTGAGGCAGGCATCCCCGGCCTTTTGTAGGCTTCCCCTTTTTTTTCCCCCTCCCCTCAAAAGAGGAGCTGGGAGGAGGTCAGGAGGTGACACTGGGGAAAGTGACAGATGAGAGAGCAGTGGAGGGCGGCCGAGAAGTGGCTTTAAAGAGGAGGGGAAGGGGTTGGTGGGTGGGGAGGGGCGGGGGGGTGATAGGCAAGATCGATCACAGGGGTTAAAATACCCTTGAAAAGATCCGAGGAGCCAGCGGGTCACAAGTCACGACCGAGAGACACATGAGAAAGTGGAGCGACCCGCATGGTTTTGGACCGAGGATGGCGGCTCGCCCAGCTGACCAGAAGTGCAATATCATGTGTCGCAGAGTCAACACGGCCATTAAAACAAATCACAATAAATAAAAAAAATCAATATATCTAACAAACCTCTTAAAGTCTTACTTAACTCTCACTTGTTTATACAATACTGGATCCAGCTTGGGACTTTATTTTGTTTTTGTTTTTGCAAAGGAACAACATGTGCCTTTTTAAAAGGGTTTCTGGGTCCAGACAAATGACAACATTCTTAATAATGGCGCTGAAAGGACCTCAGCATTGAGTCAGCATGGAAGGAAGATGACGTATCAAGGGAATGCAAATCTAATTTCCAGGAATTTTGAAGGAAAACAGAAAAAAAGCCAAAATATTATTTTAGATTTTCCTTCTTTTTTGTTTGTTTTTGGGCCCCGGACCAAGGTTTGCAACACGTTTATTCCTTTGGTCGCGCCTGTATGTGAACAGCACCAGTGTTAAAAAAAAAAACAACAACAAAACTTACCCACAGGCCGCTGACGTCGCCTGATTCCTGCGGTGCCAACAAAAGCACCATTTTTATTTTATCTTTTTTTTTTTGTATTTCTGTCTGTGCTAGAATGAACCATTCCCTTCATTCTTTTGATATATATATTTTTTTGTATTCATGGAAAAAAATGATATGACGTAACATGTCACGTGTATGAGCCCATTATTACGACTTATTTATGGTAAAATTGAATAAAAATCCTAAAAATAGCCTCCTGCTTTTCTTCGCTTTCTTCGATTCCTTTCAGCTTATGGCAAACAGCTCAATGGAGCCTTTGTGTTGTCGTGTTTTTTCAAGTTCCTAATTCCTCCCCAAACTCGATCGGCGCCACGCAAGAATACATGGTGGTGGGGACAAACATGTGCTTTCTGCAGGCGCTCATGTGAACCCACCAACCAAAATAGGCCGAGCTGCTGGGGATCTCCAGACGTGAGATTGGACGGCGAGCACAACAGGCTTTATTTTCCTCCGCACGGATGGCTTGTAAACACTCATAGACATCATCCTTATTGTGTATTAATACCCCCAGCTGGCCTGCGCTGCGCCAACAAACTCACTTTTGTTGAACAGGCGCTGGATGAAGAGGAGAACAGGCCTTAAAGCGTTTTTTTGGACAAACAGCAACCCCCACCAACCCTCACCAACCCTCACCCTCACCCTCACTCTGCAGACCAATGAAGACCATCCACCCTGCACACACACACACACACACACACGGGTCTACTCTGTGTGTGTGTGTGTGTGTGTGTCTGTGCCACCACATGCTCTCATACATTATGCTCACGTCCAACATACATAGTGTTGTTTCTGTATGCGTGCCTCCTTCCCCACATCCTCCCTCCACCCGGGGCTACAAAAGCCTAATTATAATGTTTTTCTTGATTAATCGTGTCTGCTCGCATGCCTCGGAGGGACGTCGCAGCAGCAGCAGCAGCAGCAGCAGCGGGAGCAGCAGCAGCGGCTGCAGCAGGACCACACACTCCATCAATGAAGCCTGAGTCAATAACGAGGCGGCGATCACTCACGGGGGGCTTGTCGGCTTCTTCGTCGTGCCTGAAACCTGGAACATCCAGCCAGGACAGAGAGAAGGTGGAGGTGGAGGTGGTGGTGGTGGTGGTCGGTGGGGTTACGAGGGCCAAACAAACGCCCTCACACTCTGGAAAAGTCCGAGCAGCAGAGGTCTAATCACCTGCGGATGTGTTCGCACGCAGACGCACTGTTTGCTTTCTTAATCAGTCCGTTCCATTAAAAGACGGAGACAAATGGCACCTGCGTCCCTTCCAAACTCTGAGACATTAGACTGTTATTAACGAGGCCTTTCCCCCCGCTGCACTCAGACGCCTGTTATTTCCTTCACACGCCCTGGAGTCTAGTTGTATAGTTGTATTGTATGTTGGGTATTTTGTCTTCTTCCAACGCTGCCACACGATGAGAGACGTTTGGATCGTGAGCAGCTTTGCCTGGCAGCAGAACTACCAACAGGTACTTTTCTTTCTTAAAAAAAAAAAAAAAAAATCCCTCCGACTGTAAGTGAATCCACATGATGTCATTTTCCCCCTTCAATTCACACTTTGAGCAACTTCCCACCGCTCCAGTTGCTCTTCTTCAGTTTTTTTTTTTTGCTTTCTTCTTTTTTTTTTTCTTCCCCCCGCACACAAATGAGAACAATCCCTCGCTTGTCGAGCTCGACCTTCGCCTTCGGGCTGCGGCGTGCTCCCTTCAAGACGCTCTTCATGAATTTAATTTCCTGCAAAGTGGGAGCTGACAGTTTTAAAGAGTCTCCTGCTGCGGCGACAATGGCGCGGCCATGCTTGTTTAGACTTCTGCTTCCTTTGGAGGGGGCGTCACAGAAATAAAAAAAACCCTCTGCTTTGCAGATTGCGAGGTGGGGGAAGCGGGATGGGGGTGGAGGGGTGGTGTGGAGGGGGTGGGGGGTCGGGGTGGGTTGTTTCCCTCTCGCTCTCTGTCTCTTGCCGCGCCACTGCTGCACAGATGCGCTCATTTAGGGAAACACGCCTCGCAGCAGCGGTGGCAGCAGCACTGGGGAAACCATGTGATCGGCCGACTCACATCCGAGACAGCCTCCCCACCACCTCCACCTCCACCCCCCTGAGTTAAAGAATTTGTTTTCTCCCCCCCTCCAGCGTTGTTATCCAACATGACCCACAGATCGCGACGGCAGCTGCTCCCGTCATTCTCGGAGTGTGAAATGTGTTTTTTTCTTCTTTGCGTGTGTTTTTCAGAAGTGTTCTTGAGCCGCGCCTGGTGTGGAGAGTCATTTTTTTTTTTTTGCTTGTGAAGAATGGAATGATAACCAGTGATCTCTCCCTGCAGTGATCTGGGATGCTGGTATGAGTGTTTTTTTCTTTCCTGTGTTTCACTGTGGCAAATATGTGAATCGGCTCGACTTGTGATGTGTCTTTGTTGGTTTGTGCTCTGTGGGTTGAAAAAACAAGCGAAACCATCAATGATTTTAGTCACTGAAAGTGACTGAAGGCGTTTAACTTTAAGCTCCACACACTCCATTATTATTATTATTTCAATAATCATTATTATTATCATAAATTGCTGAGTTGAAGCATCACAGCCTCTTGCACAGTGTTCGCTCTCCGCTCAGGAGGCAACCAGGTGGAGGGAAGTGGGGTTATTTTTCTTCTTCTTCTTCTTTCGTGCTGGTCTCCTCTGCCACCCCGGACCCCCTGTACACACACTTAACCCCTGACACTCCCCAGCGTTCACACACTCTGTCATCACAGGTCCTGGCTGCTGATGACCTGAGCACTAACACATGCTGGGGACAACTTAACCTCTGCACCCTCAGACGGAAAAACACATCGACAGGGGAGAGAGGCATCCGAGCCGGGCCTGTGTGTGTGTGTGTGTGTGTGTGTGTGTGTGTGTGTGAGAGAGAGAGAGAGAGAGAGAGAGAGAGAGAGAGAGAGCAGAGAGCCAAAGGATAGTGGAGAAAGTGATACAATGGCACATTATTAGGCCAATTTGTCGATACGTTCAATTGTGCCTTCATTTAAAAGGTACATATCTTCATGTCTTCATGCTGACGTGTAACTCAATCCTTCGCCTCCTCATGTGAAATTGTTCCCGTCCGTTGATGGAGATCGGTTCACACGATGGGTTTTTCCCCACTTTCACTCCGCACTCCTCTGCAGTTTGATGCAGAACCGGTTTTCTCATTAATTCTCAGTGGTATCAAAATGATGGCTCAGCAAAATCATGAGAGATTAGATTTAGGCATTCCACATGTTGACTTAAAAGAAAAACACCAAATAGCTCGAGGTGACAGACGCCTTCATGTGGCGCTGAAGGTTGGTAGTTCAAGTCTGCCTTAATGATGTTGCATTTTAAAGTGAAGGAGAGAGAGAGAAGACTCACAATCAGAGGGCATCTACTGTAAATGAACAGCTCAGGTCGATGATATCTGCACCGTGGCTGAAGATGTTACAGTTTCGACTCTCATGTGACTCACTTGGTTTTAAAGGCCACAAGCCAAAATATTAAAATATAAAGATGCGCCAGGAAAATGCTGTTAGTGTGTGTGAGGCCTTGGTGCCGCAGTAGTACTAGTGGTGCTGTGACACTGGTTCAAAATCTGCTTCTGGTCATGTGAATGGAGGACACTACTTTAGTTTGAAGGGGGAGGAGCACAGTTTTTACTGCAGGGCAAAAAGTGTAGAAAATAAATCAATAAATAAATAAGTAAGTAAATCAGTAATAATAATAATAATAATAATAATAATAATAATAATAATGATAGGTTTGCACAGTTTTTAATGCCGCTGTGACAGGATCTGCAGTTTCCCTGTGGTGACAATAAAGGCTTCTTAACTTGATTTCAATGAATTTTTTTCTTTTTGTAAAATGATGGTAAACCACCTCTTTAAACTGTTATGTAGCTTCATTACACACACACACACGCACACACACACACACACACACACACACACACACACACACACACACAGACTTTCAACAGTCTGTGTACTTGGGGACTGAATATCTAGGAAGTGATGCTGTGTTTTGGCTCAAACCCTGAAAATTCTGGTCTTCATGGAAATCTCATCTACGTACTTTTTTGTACTAACTTGCCTTGTGTTTGATCCAAAGCTCTTCAACAACAGTGGTAACGCTGGGCGGGTCGGAGCAGACCGTTGCAGCAGCAGCAGCAGCAGCAGCAGCAGCAGCAGCAACAGCAGACACACCGACAGCACTGACTCGACCTCGTTTTTCTGTGGAATCCCATGTTGAAAGAATGAGTGGATGGAGGGAGGGGGGACAGGGAGGGGCGGCGGCGGCCGAGAGGGTTGACTGATTGCGACAACAGAGTCGTACATTTTTGCCAAAGTGTGTCAGCGGAAGCGGCGCGCGAGCGCTGCCTGCATGTGTTTCTCCGCTAAAAGACAGTTGGCAGACAGTGACACAGATCAGAGGGGGAATGCGAGCGCGCCGGGGGAATGAAGTCAGACGGGAATTTCTAGGAAATGACGGGAACAAGAGCAACGTGACCCCCTCAGAACGAGGCCGCCGCCGCCGGCTCAGCTCTCGGGGACCCGCTGCCCACGGAAACATCACATGTCCTGTGCGCGGAGGTGTGAGTTCGTGCAACGTTGGCTGTCGGAGGCCGAGGCGGCGCCTCCTGGTGCCAGCGGCCGCGCGTCTGACCCAGAGGAACTTGTCTTCATGCGGCGAGCCGATAACATGTCACAGGCAATTGGCGGGCAAATGGCCGACGCTGTTGAACGCTGATTGCGAGCGCAAACAGGAAGGCACTGAAAACATTAGGGGTTCAAACACGCTCCCTTGCGGGGGCTCATTTCTACCTAATATCTCCCGACAGTCGCTTGGACCGACAGACCGTGCAGACATCTGTCGGCGAAAAAAAACAAAACAATAATAAAAAAGAAGAAGAGGAGGCCGCTCATGTGGATTTACTTGCGTCTCCCCTCTGCCTTCCAGAGAGACGTTCTGTCAGGGAAGTTCACTCAGTTTGCTTTTCTTTTTTTTTCTCATGCACTGTCCTGTCTTGTTCTTCTTCTTCATCTTCTTGAATGCTTTTCACCAAATCTGTAGCTGTTTTTATTTTAGGCGCAGTCAGTATTAAAGGACCAGGAGCACAAAATCCTCGAGTGAGTGCTGTGTTGATACAGAGTTAGACACACTTTACGTCCCCCAAGATTTAATGAGGTAATTAGAAGCTACCAGGCAATTAGTTAATGTAAATTCAAATGAGCTAATTCCCGTGCAGGACACATGCTGTGGATTCGGGGCTCATGAAAAGGTTGAAATTCTGCTTTTGATTTTTCTTTTCAAAGCATGCATTGACAGCGCATGCCGTTGTTGTTTTCTCTTATTGTGTTAGGCTAACAGCACCTGGCTGCAATTTCGCCTATGTTGAACCGACAGATGTCAGTTCTTTTCTTTCAAGAAAAGAGTACAACGATGCAAAATCTGAACATTTTGTCGACATTTTCCCCTGCTGGAGATAGCAATCAGTTAAAGCAGTGGCTCTGCGCCTGCTGCACCGGACGGGATCGGAATCAGACTGAGATCCCTGTGCGTGCTCTTGAGATCCAAACGCCTGAGGGTGAATCCGACAGAGTTTCCTGCAGACTTAGTAGAAAGATTTGTGCTAAATGCAATTGTCAAAGACACAGTGTTGTCCACTGTTGTGGCGCGCTAATTTCAAATTGCTTTATAAAACTTTCCAGATGTGGTGTTGGTTTATGATTTTTTATTTTTTTTTTGGCAAACGGACTGTGAAAACAAACGGTGCTGCTGAAGCAAACAGCCATGCTAGCTCAGCAGTGGATACTTATTTTCACACTTTGGCAGCCAAAATAATGAATATTTTAATATAGAGATTTGTTGTCCACAAACATACATTCCAATGTAATAACAACATGGAAAAAGGTTTTAATTTTTTTCCCCTAGAGGCTTAAAAGATCAGCGGAAACACTGCCGGTCCTTTCGTTGCCACGAGATGGGAAATTTTACCACTTGACACTTGTTGTTATCAGTCATTTCCAGCTGTGAAATGTTTCTGGCAGACAAGTTGGCACGCCCGACCCCCTTCCTCCCCCGATTCATGCGCCAGTGAGCAAATTCAATATATTGACAAAACCTGCAACGAAAGAAAATATATAAATTGCAAATTTGATTTGATTTTACTTTCCACAGTGATCGCAGATCAGTTGTACATGCTTGATCTTTGGCACACAAAACCAGACACGGTAACTCTCTGCAGAGTGCATTTAGACCCCAGTAGCCCTGCAATGGGGTCACATGGCCGCACATTGAATTGCAGATGTGAAACTTTAAAGGCTGCAACTGTGGGTAGGTCACTGAATATGTTGCAAATATGTGAAAAGGCATCAGAGAGATAGTTATCGATGAGATACGATGCTGGGAAAACAAGCAAGACAATAAAAAAGCTGCAATTTACATGCTTTTGTAGCATGAGAGGGAGAACTGGGAACTCCTGGGACTGCTAGCTGAGCAGCTCCCTGATCAAGAGCATGCTGGAATTTCACACAGATTGACAGTGGCAGATGTACGACGATGGCCAAGACATTTCTTTGGACGGATTCTACCTACGCGGAGAAACACTCGGCCTGCTGGTGGGAGAGCAGTGGGAGAGTCGGGAGGTATGTGCGATGTTTTCTCCGTGAGGTACGTGGTGTTGGAAGAAAAAAATGACAAACAGTGGAAGCGGGACAGCAGCAGCTGAGGCTGTAGCGTGCCCACAGAGCGGGCCGAGGCAGCGCACAGCGGCGGCCTCACAGGAGCCAGATGGGCCCTTTGGCTGGTCGGCACCAGCGACCAAGGAGCGAAGGCACAAACACACAAACACTCTCTCACGCACTGAACAAACGAGCTCCTGTGCGTTTGTGCTGACACACAAACCTTGAGATGCAGGCGAGGGAAAATACATGCGTTTGAAAAGTTTGTTGCGAAAACCGTCGAGGCCTTTAAGGTTGAAGAGCGTGTGAAACACGCAGCCTGACAGGGAGAAGGAAGGAGCGCAATGCAGTCAGACTGGAAAGTACAAACTGAGCTGGAGGTGAAATATAGTCGGGCTCGCTTGAATGTATGCTTGTCTTTCTGCATCGTTTTATTTCTTTTGCAGCTCAACACTAAAATGCCTTTTAAAATTCCAATTTATCCTATCCATTTAAACTGATTTTTTTCTTTTTTGGTTGATGAGGAGTTTTCTGTGCGAAATTCTCATAAAACAGCTAAAAAAGTTAAATGTGTTCATTGTTATTGCATGAGCACAACAAATACCATACCAAATTCAATAATGTAAAATAATAATAATAATGATATAATAATAATAATAATAATAATAATAATAATAATAATAATAATAATAATAATAATGATAATAATAAGAATGATGATGATGATAATAATAATAGAAAAATAACTAAGAGTACACAGTAACTAATACCAGTGCAAGCCGTCACACTTCTGGAAGTTGTTGTAAAAAGTTTTGCAGTAAATTTCCAAGGATAGAAGCTCATATTATTTATTGTTATTCCCTATCAGCTTTAAGAACAATATGTTGAAATAAGTAGGCTTTAGTGCCTTGCAGTGGTGCATATCCTGATAAATGAGGATAAATAAAAACTGTGTACATTGCGGAAAAGGTCAATAATAAAAAAAAAATAGTCATTAGCATTAAAGACTCGCTTGTATTGGGTTTATTTGCTGGTGTCGCTGAGACACAGTGGCAACATCAGGAAGGCCGAACCTGGCGTCAATAAAAGTTCTAGGTTTACATTTTGCGTCCAGTTTTTTGGGGCCACGAGTCAAAACAACTGAGCTGTTTTTCGAGCGATTATTTGCTCTCAACATTTTGGAGTTCGGCTGACTGGCATTGGAGGAAACTTTTGGCATGTGGAGGCCAAAAAAAAAAGAAAGCAGAAGCCCCAGCCACCTACCCCTCCCCCGACCTCCTCCTCAAAGACAGAGTGAGGCAGCAGCTCGTCTGCCCTCAGATCAGCGGAGCAGCTCACGTTTTCAATGGGCCTTGAAAAGTGCACGCTTGCCGCGATGAATGGTTTCCTAAAAGCCCATCATCCCTGTCGGCCTGACTTAGCCCAGACACGCCATGCTGTGACTGATTTCAGCTCTCATGCTCAGCCTCTATGATCTGAGCAGGCAAGCAAAAGTGGGGTTTAATTTGAGGAGAAATAAAACAAACCCATTGCAAAGGCTGTAAACCAGCAAAGTCATTGTATTATTTGAAATAATATGGGAAAAAAAACTGTAGACTGACTACAGTCAGTGTTGAAAAATGGCACAAATATGCATTTTAAATCAGCACAGTTGTAATTATTTGTAATGCTTTTGGTAAAAAAAAAAAAAAAAAACTTCCCGGGTGGTCTCTATGATCTATATATTGGCCCATTTCTGTTTGTTGTGCAAATAAGCCAACAAACTGCAACGACCACAGTTTGTGTGTGAGAAATAATTTCTCCGTAAACATCTTGCGGCTGCTTTGCCAGCGTGCTCGCAAACATTTCCATGACTTTCTCCACTGACCGCCCACCCGCCCGCCTGCCCTCGGCCCCGTCCAGAGCTGTCGGGCCTCAGCCTCACACGCCGCCACCAACTGCTAATTATAGAGCTCTAGATGATAATCTCTTCTGAAATGTGGCACCATCGACTCCGACTGAATCACTGCGGATGTATTTAGCTCCAATTTGCAGTGGGGGGACAGGGCTGTCGTTGTAAATCCAATAAATTCAGCCCTCAACAAAGGCGCAATTATGAAATAAACAGGAGAAAATAAAAAAAAAATATATAGAACATTTGAGATGGTTCAGACTCGGCCTCTGTGAATGGAGCCTCCACTTCCAAAATAAGCAGGACTATATATCAAACTGAAGTAGGCAAGCAAATTTAAACCGCACCACCTCATCAGCGTCTAGACGGAGATTTATTGTGAAATAATACATGTATATTAAAGGAAAATAGCCTCTTCAGGTTTTCCACTATCCAGACACGTGTAGATGGTACGCAGTGTTGTGATTCAAATAGCGTAGAAAAAAAGAGAGACGAGAACAGAACAGAACATTTCACTGAAAGGGTCTTCATTTCTACGTCTTGCCTTGTCCAGTCGCCTTCATGTATTTGTGGGACACACGAGAAGTGTGTGAGTTACCGTGGAAAATGTGCCAAACTTCAACAGTTCAAATGTCTGTTGGTGTTGACGCTAATTACGTTGATTAAAAAAAAAGAAAGTCTTGTCTGCCTGTAGGCCGACTCAGTACTGGAATATTTGCACACTTCCAGGCTCCACACTATTGTACAACATCACACTTCATATATTAACGTGTATACGTCAATATATTTGTCTGTTTTTCCATTTTTCTAGCCTTTCATTAGCGTGTCTAGGACATAAACACAGTCAAATTCATCGCATGTTTACACATGCTTGGTAATAAAATCTAATTCTTACTGTGATTGTAAACATGCAGGGGTGAGATTCTGCAGCCAGTGACCAGATGATCGTGCTCACCATCACAGAACCAGGATGATCCCAGCTGCTACTGTAGACCAGCTGCTACAGTGACCAGGATGTGATTCAGCAGTCACATGTGACCAGTCAGGTGACCAGCCAGAAGAGGAGGAGGAAGAGGAGGAGGAGGAGACAGGATGTTGAGGCTGTTTGGTCCCTGTGAAATTGGTTCATGTTCCTTTGTCTCTCACAAAATCCTCAAATGTGCTGATCAGCCAACAAATACACAATAGTGACCTGTTGGACATCAGTTATCAGAGACCAAACACTAAGTCAGAAACTTGAAGAGCCTTCCCTGCAGGTTGAACTTCCTCCAGCTTCTGTGGGGATTTTAATCCTGTGCTGTCTTTAAGCGCAGTTGGAAACAACACAATTGAGACCCAACGCTCAGAAGCTAATTGTGCAGCAAACTGTATTATATATATATTTTTTTCAAGATCTGTGATTTGTTTTTGCCATAAACAGTCAGTTTGAAAAAAGTCACGAATGCTCCATTATGCCCTGTGTAAATAGTGCATAATGGGTTAGTGTTAGAATTGATAGTTAGTATGGGTTAGAAGTATAGATGTCAAAAGATAACCTGTGTATATTTTTTTCATGTATTTGCTTCCCACTCAATAATATTAATTCAAAAAACCCTCAATTTTGTGAAGTTATCAGCAATATTCAGAGGCTACAGTTTAACCCGATGATGGCCGTAAAACATTCTGTCTATATCACCTTTTAACATGTAATTTCTCATAAAGCTAAAACTGAAGTTTAGGGGACTTTGAAGTCAGCAGCGACAACTTCGACGACTAACTGCAACTGTTCTCGAAAAGACATACACTGCTGAACACTGCCATCTGCTGTTGACTTGTTGCAAACGACGTGCTGCTTCACTTAGGCGAACGTAATTAAACTACTGCAGGATTTATGACGCATATGTAACTGAGCGACAGTCTAAATAAAGATATTGAAAAAAAAAATTAAAATCTTAGGATGTAGAGTCACTGTTTAACCTAAATGTACCATGACCAAATAGAAATTAGCTATCCAGGAATCATTGACGATCTCTTGAGTATTTAGCCCCTGTTGCACCCTGGTCTAAACCCCCAAAACCAAGACAAAAGACTGCGTTTTAGCTTCCATCAAAACAGATACTTTGATGCTGGATGAAAACAATGCAACGTTTAATGCAAATGTCTTTAGACGTGAGTGAAATTGATTTATTGCACTATTAAACTGTACCAACAGGTTCAAAAGTTATAAAATAGATTATGAAACACATTTGTATTTGTTTATAATGTACAACAAATCAAACCATTAATTGATTAAAAACGTTTCTCATTAAAAACAAAATGTTCAATCGACTCGCAGTAACCGCTCTGTCCAGCAGATGGCAGTAACACCCTGCTATATGGTTGGGGTTGGTGAACCGGTTAACCTCCTCAGCTAGAATTCCAGGGAGAACCCAGAACCTCCCGGCAATGTTACCGGAGACACGAGTCGACTCGTGCTGCGGCGAGCCATTCGTGTTTGCGTCGCGTGCATGTGTCTAGAGCGGAATTCCCACCTCCGCTGCACAGAGACCCCGCGTGGCCCGCCGCGTGATGGAGCTGCTGGAGGTGTTGCCGGCGCTGCTGCGGACTACTAATGCCCTGCCTCCCTCTCATTAGGATGACCCGTTTGAGTGCAGCCATCTGCCGCAGCTGCTTGGCAAAAGCCTCCGCCAACCGTTTGATGTCGCGGCGACACGCTCGTGACGGTGTCCCACCGCCAGACTTATAAAGACCTCTTTTTGCTTTGTAGTTTTTTTTTGGTTTTTTTTTGTACTCCCCCATTCCTCCTCAAAAGTGTGAGAGGGAACCCTGATGTTTTCATCCACGCAGCCTGGCGGGGTCCTCAGTGAACTTGGATTGGAATGAGGTGCAGGTACTGCAGCTTTGGTGGCCTCAGATATTCTGATACTCAGATACTCGCTTGAAACAGGAAGTGGTGAAGTCGGGAGGTACAAAAAGACTTTGCGTGTCACCATTTCTGAAACTTCAGCATCAGTCATTCTTGGGAAGTAAACACGGATAGAACATCGATTTCCAACGCTCCTCATCCCTCAAAGATCGTTTGAGGTTGAGTTGTTTTTACCCTTATCAGCAACATTAAAGGTTTGTTTTGCTCATAAAGTGCCAAACAGCTGCAACCATTATAACCACAAGAGATGCGAACACAGTTGGTGCTACAGTGCTGGGAAACCCCTGGGCGCTGGTATAAGACAACAAATAAGTCTCTCAGTGAACACAAACACTTGTTTTTTGTCTTTTCAAAGACAGGTTGAAATGTCTCGGCCTGTTTTGGCTCCTCCTCCAACCACGTTTGTGACGGGACATTATCATCGATTTTGAACATCGGTTGATGTCTCCATAATTTATTCTGACGTTTTGCACCACGCTGAGACAAGTCAGTCTTATTCATTTTATAAGCTCATACCTCTTTTTAAACTGCTACCCCTCTCACTTCAGTCATTTTGATTTATTGCAGCTCTTCTTCCCTCCGTGCGTTCCGACGGCGTCACGCGCTCAGCATTAAGTTTTGATCGATTTAAACTGGGATGCTTGCAAGCCATGAAATGTTAATGAAACGTCTCGTCTGAGTCTCCACAAGTGGCAGCCTTCTCTCCTCCAACACAGCGTCTGATATGGTATCACTGTGTGTCCTGCAGGCTTATTGTTAGACGCAATAATATAGCAATAAATGTAGCACTCCTTGTTTTTTCACTGATAGTTACACGATTAGTTGTGCGATAATTTGTTGTTGTCGTCTGGAAATGTCCTGTTTCATGTCTTTATTTGCCCTACAAGGGGGTGGCAACATCACTTTGACCACCAATCCCCCTACTAGAAGTCATGACACACACCAGGTTTAGCAAGACTAAACCGCAGCCTGTCAGATAACATGCCGTGTTTTTACACCCCACTCCCTTATCAGCCACTGGTCTGCCCAGAATAAGAAACAGCCCCCCAACTGATTTTGATTTGCCTGGCCTGCGAGGCAACGCTGAGTCGTTTGATGGAAATGTGACATTTTCTTTTTCACCTGCGGATGTGTGTGAGGTGGTGAAACATGTGTTGAGCGACACTGATTGTGGATAAACACGGCCACAGGCCGGGACTGACACACGTCAATGCTAATCCGCGTTTTCAATTTCTGCATCTGCCTCTCCTCCTTCTCCTCCCTCTCCCTCTCCTCCAGAGCTTTATCTGATAGACTGAAAACACACACACACACACACAGACACGCACATATATATATATATACATATATATATAGATATATATGTACATACATGTATGTGATGAAGCAAGGATGAAGGGGTGAGTAGGGATAAGAGGATGTCGGTTGGAGTGCAGGAAGGATGCTATTTAAACATACTAATGCGATCATATATGGGTTGGGTTTAAGGTTTGGGCTGGGGTTAGGTTTAGGGTTGGGGTTGGAGTTTGGGTTAGGGTTAGGGTTTCAGGGTTCCTCATGTGCTAGAAGCCCCAAAATCGACGTGGGTGTGTCTTTGGGGCTCCTGATGAAAAGCAAGTGTCCCCATGTCTCTTGGACAAAGTTGACCTTTGACCCTCATAGACTTACATAGAATTAAGGTTAGAGTTATGGATGAAATTAGGGTTAGGGTTACGTTTAAGGCTGAAATTAGGGTTAGGGTTTCGGGGTTCCTCATGCGCTAGAAGCCCCAAATTTGATGTGGGTGTCTCTTGGGGGTTCCTGGTGAAAAAGCAAGTGGCCCCATGTCTCTCGGACAAAGTTGACTTTTGACCCTCATAGACTTGCATGGCATTAGGGTTAGGATTAAGGCTGAAATTAGGGTTAGGGTTACGTTTAAGGCTGAAATTAGGGTTAGGGTTTTGGGGTTCCTCAAGTGCAAGAAGACCCAAATTTGACGTGGATATGTCTTGGTGGTTCCTGGTGAAAAGGCAAGTGGCCCCATGTCTCTAGAACTAAGTTGACTTTTGACCCTCATAGACTTGCATGGCATTAGGGTTAGGGTTTAGGCTGAAATTAGGGTTAGGGTTACGTTTAAGGCTGAAATTAGGGTTAGGGTTTCGGGGTTCCTCATGCGCAAGAAGCCCCACATTTGATGTGGGTGTCTCTTGGGGGTTCCTGGTGAAAAAGCAAGTGGCCCCATGTCTCTTTGACAAAGTTGACTTTTGACCCTCATAGACTTGCATGGCATTAGGGTTAGGGTTAAGGCTGAAATTAGGGTTAGGGTTACGTTTAAGGCTGAAATTAGGGTAAGGGTTTCGGGGTTCCTCATGCGCAAGAAGACCCAAATTTGACGTGGGTATGTCTTGGTGGTTCCTGGTGAAAAGGCAAGTGGCCCCATGTCTCTCGAACAAAGTTGACTTTTGACCCTCATAGACTTGCATGGCATTAGGGTTAGGGTTAAGGCTGAAATTAGGGTTAGGGTTACGTTTAAGGCTGAAATTAGGGTTAGAGTTTCAGGGTTCCTCATGCGCTAGGAGCCCCAAATTTGACGTGGGTGTCTCTTGGTGGTTCCTGGTGAAAAAGCAAGTGGCCCCATGTCTCTTGGACAAAGTTGACTTTTGACCCTCATAGACTTACATGGCGTTAGGATTAGGGTTAAGGCTGGAATTAGGGATAAAAAGACAAGGTGGTCTCACAGGATTGAGCCAGCACATATCAATTATGGGGTCACTCCTGATTTAGGTATTCGGGGCCTTCTGTGACATCACAAAGGGCAACATTTCCAGAACTTTAAGCTTTTTCAGGTACAGTTTATGGAAACCTTTACAAGGAGAGAAAGTAAAGGATGGAATCTTATAATTTTCTGGGAAGTTTATCGACAGGCTGGAGACTCACTTGCCTGATGCAGGAGCATTATATCATCGCTCTCTACTGTTCTCCCTTTGCAGCGCCTCCTCCCACCGCCACCATCTATCTTTCTCTCTTCCCTCCCTCCCCTCTGGCGTGTTGTGCCGATGCGTACCGCTGACCCACTTTATTGCGTCAAAAAAAGAGAAAGGATGACTGAGGAAGAGGGAAAACGGCAGACAGGAAGGATGGATGGAAGGACATCGCTCCTCTTCATCCTCCTCCTCCTCTTCTTCTTCTCCTCCACTGCAGCTGCTCATGGCCCGCCGTACCGTGTTTAATGTAAATATTTTCACCGCTAGTCATCACAAGGTCTTCTGGGACGACCCTTCCACCCCCTCTCTCCTCCCTCCTCCATCCACCTTGCCAACCTCCTCAAACCACAAGATCAAATATTCATAGGCCCTCCCATCATCTCCCTGCAGCCCGGTGTGGTGTGTTTAACCCTCACGTCATGTCATTTCTATTTCGGTGACTCCTGCTCACAGCATTTCACAACTCCCTGCCTCTGCAGCCGTGCCTCTCCTCCTTGCCCTGCTCATCCTATGGCACGCACCAGTATATGGGTCACACCTTGCGTGATATTTAACACATGATGAAAGAGAGATGTGCCGAGTCTCAGGTGAGACAAAGCGCAGACACGGAACATATTTCACGCCGACACGCGACACGAGCGTGATGCATCTTGAAGTAAAGCTGAAAATGTTCAGCACGGGCCTCGTTTTTATTTCCAACCCTAAACTGACACCTGGCATACATGGTCATAACAGGACCATAAACCGAAGATTTAGTGGCGGCATGTCTGCATGGCACATAACACTTTTACACATTCCAAAACCCTTAGTAGTTATTAAGATGTCATGTTTTTTCTGTCTTGAGGATATAGATGCAGTATGCGGGCGTGGAGGGAGGAAACAGCATCACTGTTGACATAAATTCATAAATATCATGCAAACTTCACAAAAGGAGAGAAGAAACCCCTGGAGAAAAAACATCTGAGCCAAACTCTCAAACTTGTGTAACCAGATTAGAATAATATATATTTTTCATGTTCAAGCCATTTTCATGTAAAATGTAACACTGTCTGTCCTGGCTCCCAAATTCTCTCTTTACAGCCTCTGCCGTTGCCTTCAGGCATAATAAACAGCGGCCGTCATTGTTGTCATTGAGAGTCGGAATCACAACCAATATTTTAGCAGCACCCGAACCACTGAAGAAACGAAGATTTCTCCTAGCTGAAGCTCTGGCAGAGTCAGAGGGGAGATTTGAGTGGGGGCGGCAGGGCTGGGAGTCGGATCAGCGAGGACGGCAGCGAGTGCACGTGCCCAACCTGCCCGCGTGCGCCCGCCTCTCCCTCTATGAATATTTGATGCGGGCGGACTAAAACCGACGCTGTGAACTCTGAAAAAGTGTGACAGCTGAAAAATGCTCAGAGGAGAGCGGCTTACCAAAGCTATCCAAAAATAAATAAATAAATAATAATAAAAAGGCGGGATAGCAGCAACTCCCCAAGCAGGATGACGGCATGTGAGTTTGCAGAGGCTTGGTGAGATCAGCAGACCGGAAACTCCTGTGTCGACTCAAGCACATCATGAAGCAAATGGTAAGACAGGTGGCGCTAGATTAGAGGCTAACAAGTATCATAAATCCTTGAAACAGAAAAACCATTATTTTTAGGTGTTTGTCCTCAATCTAATCTTAAAATGTAATCTCTGCTCCTGCTCCGTCCCCCGCCCCTCACTTTGAGGCAACTTGTCTACACTTGTGGCCATTAGAAAACGCTGCAGAAAACACCCACACTGACACACGGTGGGCAGGCAGTTCCATTGAAATATTGATGCGGGCTCTCTCCATGCCGTAATGAAAAAAAGAAAAGAAAAGAAAAAGTCCTGCGATAAATGTTTCATCTCCCTCCAGATGCATCACTGAACCATTTTTAACAGATGAAGCAATTGGCTGTGGACACACAAACGCTGGAGGGGGTCGGCTGAGGGAGGGAGGGAGGGAGGGAGGATCGCAGATTTTGAAGCAGTGATAGCGCAAGAAACAGGAAGAGGGAGCGTTGTTTCCAACATGATCGCGATTTCCTTCACCTGGTAAAGTAGAAACCCACTCTTTGTGATGTCCCAAAGGGCACAAATAGGCAAGCCCGGGATTGGTTGCACCTGCTGCTTGGCAGTCCTATTTGTAGAAAGCAAACAAGTTTTCCGTGGTACAAACATCAGGCTATTCTCCTTCCTCGCTCAACCACCAGAGCGCCGCCTCAGTAATAATAATCAGCACTTTCACACTGGGATGCAGGAAGCAGAGAATTTGTGTTTTCCTTCATGAGAACAGATTGCAAATATGAGGACCACATGAGTTATGTTTCGCATGAGAGGTGTTGGCGGCGTTCAGCGGTATCAGTTAATCACAGCAGGGTCCATAAATTGTGCAGGATTTCCAGTGGAGGAGCATGACACTATTTAGGCTCTAAGAAGGTGGGAAGAATGTAAATCTGACTGTAGACAATAGAGGGAAGAAGTAACAAGCTTCTGGCTTTTAAATACCCCTGAATCAACTTAATAACAACCATTTATACAGCAGCATTGAAATGACGCAACTCTCCTTATGAAGTCCAAAACCTGCTTGAATCGGATTTTATTTATTCACCAGCGGAATGTTGCAAGGCAGCCGGATTGCTCAGATTTCCGCTCTTAAATCTCGCTCATCCGCCTTGCCAGCCTCTGAGTTAAAAGTCTTGAGCAGCAGCAGAGAAACTGTGGTGCAGAATTGTTTGATGAAAGCAAGATTGGTGGTCATTGGTCAAAACACCCATGGAAAACCACAGAAGAAGAAGAAGGGGAAAATAAACGGCTACTGTGAGTAATAAACCACAACTGCTGCTAAAGAGATTAATGTGGCTGCTAGAGCTGAAGTTTTATCATGATTGGAGGACATTTTTCAAATTAAAAGTCGGCGGCTGCCTTTGCCACGACCATTGTCTGCATGCTGATGCTCTTTTGGTGCCGGGTGGTTCCTGACTCAGCATCCAGGTGCTGAAGATTGTACAATATATTTGGGCAGCGTACATATGTGTGAAAGGTATACATTTCCTCTCGACGGCAGCCACCGACCCACTAACCCACTTAACTGCCCACTAGTTGCCACGAGCTCCGCCGTTTAGCTCCCAGCACCTGCTTTGCCTATATTTGCTCATCTCATGTGCTCTCCCTTTCTCTCCCCAGCTATATATACATGTGTACCTTGCATGGCACATGTCAGCAGTGCAATGAGTTTGCACAAGCCGCTTTAACTTGGCAACATGCGCAGTGTCAATAAAAAGGAATGTGTGCATAGCTCTGTATCAGCAGTTTGCAGCCTCCCATCTGCAAACAGAGGATTACTGGGACAAAGTTGGAATGATCGATGGTTCCCCGTCTGGGATTTTGTAAAAAAACACACACACACACACGCACACACACACACATGAGTGAGCATGCCATAGCTGTTTGTGGCTGCTCTGTTTTAAAATTACAGCACAGACTTTGTTTGGGGCAATTTCTTTTTTTTTTTTCCTCCCCGTCCCCGTTTTGTGTGCACGGCAGCCCACGTGCACTGTACCTCCTCCGGGCTATTTCCCTGCACCCTTGCCAGACTGTAAATGGCAGCAAAGTCGTTGGACTGGCGGTGCACAGGCAGCTGTCACACGGCAGCGGAAGGGAGGGAGGGAGGGAGGCAGGACTCTCGTGGCGCTCGTATTAAAATGCATCTGCCCTGTTTAAAGATGGGGACAAGGATTGGAAGTTTCTGTCTGCGTTTTCGTCATTGTCGCCGAGCGAAAAAAAAAAAATCCATTAGCGCCAAGGCTTGGCGGGCAGGACGCTGCCGATACAGGTCCGCTGACATTGTCTGCACCCTTGATACCTCCGCCTCGTCGAACGATAGCAACATTGGAATTCTGCTGACTCCCCTGCCTTTGGCTGAGCGCAGATACTTTACTTTAGTCGAACACAATACGAGGGGTGAAACGGCTAAATTGAAATGATAAAAAAAAAACCCAGTTTTCAGCAGACGCTTCCGCTAACAATAGTGCCAATCAGGACGAGTCCTAGAGGCATTCACGAGGGAGGGGGGAATTGTCAGCGTGTATCGCTCTGTGCCAGGAGGTTGGGTGGGGTGAAACTTGCTAACAGCCTTTCTTTTTTAGCGCCGCAGCCGTTCTTATCCTGCCGATCTCGCTCACAGTTAAAAAGTGAGTCACTTTAGGGAGGAGCCCATTCTTTCGTCAAATTAACTCTCAGCGCTTTACCGCGTTGGAGCTGCATTACCAGCAATATATGACAAATTGAAGCACATTATAGAGCAGATTTTCCACAAGAGAGGCTTAGCAGACGCTAACGTGCTAGCAATGCCCTCACAGTCTGCTTGAACTGCAGCAGATGAGTTGCATCGTTTCTCCTGCGTTGCAGCCAGTTTTTTTTTTTCTGTCTTTGTGTTTGTGTTTCCACCACCTGCTTGTGTGTTCCGTCTGTGGTCGCTCACAAGTCTCCGCTATGAAAAATAATATACAATTTCAGTTTGTTGTTTTTTTCGGGGGAAGGGGCTTAATGCACAGAATTGCAGTTCCAGACAGAGGTGTACCCAGACAGAGGTGTAACGCACACACACACACACACACACACACACACACACACACACACACACACACACACCATCATCATCATCGTCATCATGGGAAAAGTGTTGTCTGACGGGGGGGATTTATGTCTTCTTTGGTTATTGTGCTGCAAAGGAAGGAGGTTTTAAATCATTGTGTGACCTCTCACCAATCTGCTGGCATCACACTAATAAATATAATCCTTAAACATCTTTGTTGCTCGTCGCACCATCCGAATCCTCTGCAGCGACGGCCTTTCTGCGAGCAATTACAAAAATATGTTCAACAAAACTCTCTGACAAACAGATGACAAATGGCAGACATATTTTTTTTTGTTTGACTAAACTTGAAGTGCAGAAACATTGAATGCAGATGTTTCTCCGCAGGGTGGGGAGAGGTCACGCGATGATTTAAAACCTCCTTCCTTTGCAGCACAATAACCAAAGAAGACATAAAATCCCACCCCCTCCCCCGTCAGACAACACTTTTCCCATGATGATGATGATGACGATGATGATGATGATGTGTGTGTGTGTGTGTGTGTGTCTCACTCCAGGCTGCATTCCTGCCTCCAGCGGCTCGCGGCTTAGCTTCTCATGTGCACACATTTGATATGCGGCATGCGTGCAGTAATAACACTAATAATAATCCTGTCACCGCGCCGTTCTTCCCGTCGCTCATTTGAATGCTTTACTTCCTGAATACAAATTTTCGGGGGCCAAACACCCCTTGGAACCGCTTTGTGTGACTCAAACACATAACAATTGACGGCGTCAATTGTGCCGACAGCGTCGCACATGCGGCGGCGTGCAGCACGTCAGGTGACCTGCTCTGGACCCCAGAGGGCGGAGGGAACTGACAGGGGGCCAAAGCGGCCGGACGAGAGGAAGGAGGAAGTGTGGGAGGGTTGGACGGCTGCCCTGGCGTTGGAGGAGGAGATGGAGACGGAGGACGGCACAATGAACTTTGGAACGGGGAGATGGATGTGAGTGTGGCCTGACCTCATCTGCGATGGGTCGAGGCTGAAAAGTAACAAAATCTGGCACTTTAAGTGTGGCGAAAAAAAGTTTTGAGTTAATGGGTTTGTATGTATTGATTTAGGCAGTCGCAGCCTTTCAAGATATTTTTTTGGTGAGCCTCCTCACGATCCTAAAGCACCGCCTGGTCTGATGGACCCGTGCTTTAAAACCCTGCTGCCGGGATAAATCATTAACCTCACTGTAATAAAACATTTTAGGAAAGATTCCAGCAGAGGCATTACGCCGTCATTTTTTACAGAAGCGTCATTTTGTGTTTCCCCTCCACGGTCCTTGAGAATGTCCTGCTTGCAGAGTGCACTGATTGTTGTCTGCTGGGGGGCGGGGTCAAAGGTTATCACCGGGCAGAGTGAGCTCACAGTCGGACAGCTGCTCCAGTTGAAGGCTGGACCAAATGTTCCGAGATTCAGACCCTTTTTCCTGCTCTGTTCTTTTCCGTCCTCTCACCTCTGTCCCCCCCTCCCCCTTCCTTCTCCGTCCAGCAGCCACTTCATGGCTCATAAGGAAGCTAATGGCTGCGACGTGTGTCTGGCACTTTGTTAAACTGCTCCTAGAAACGACCTCGGCCAATGGGTGAGCGGCAGGAAAGGACGTTTTAGTGTTTTTAAAGTTTGTGTGCGAGGCAAGCGTGTCTTTGAAAAGCAGGGTGTCTTGAAAGAAACACAAACAGCTTCTCATGATGAAGGCTTGTGCTTTGTTTTCTGCTGCCACTTCCGGGCAAACAAGGTTGAATAGCAGCAGGCGGGTTGTTAGAGGCGCTAGCGGGCGACTTTGCCACGGTCGTGGTGTTGCACCGCCTTGCAGCATCAGACGCCGCGTCACTGCAGGATGTGTCGACGCAGCGGGATCAGGCAGCTCTTTGCTAGGTGGCGCCAGTGCCCACACACACACACACACTCACAAACAGGCAGGCCTGGCAGGGACACAGTCAGGATGAGGGCCTCTGGCTGGGGGGGCCACCAGGGAGGGGAAGGGGGCTGCACTGTTGCTGGCACGGCTGCTTGGCATTTACAGCACCGGTGTAATGAGTGTGTGATTGATTGGAGCCACAATAGGGGCTCATGTAGTCAGAGCCGTATACGGCTCACACACACACGCACACGCGCGCACCAGGGCGCCTGGCACTCCTGGATTAGAGGCCCCCTGGGCTCCCACCCAGATTAAAGGGTTACATTAAACAGCATGAATAAAAGATGGAAATTATTCTCTCTGCCGCGTTTCGGCTACGAGAAAGGATTGGGGATGCGTTTTCATTTTTTTCCTGCCTGCTCGGAAGGGTGCTTTGGATGAGGCTTTTACCATTTCCCGTTTCCTCTTGAAAGGCACATGCACACACGCGCGCACGCACACGCACACGCACACAGAGACAGAGACAGCAAACGTCTCCATCTGCAGCTCTCCAAAAAAAAAAAAAAAAAAGGGCGAGAAGATTTTAAATATGAACACACCAGCAACAAATTGTACAAGTGGGACTCCCGCACCATGATTATGCCGGTGTTAAAGGTCACCTCCGTCATTTTTGGATAATTACATTTACATGCCGGGGCTCTCCTTGAGGTCCGAGGAAACCCGTAGTGACTGGCGGACAGTTTTCAGTAGGAGCCATCCAGGAACTTTGTGTTATCACGCTTTAATGGGGACATTTGCGCCTGGTGGTCAGCGTCATTTTGCTTAAACTCCGAGAGAAAAGGGACGAGCGCCGGCGCTTTTATGATTTCAATCTTACTAATTGGACCCGCAGTTCACGAGCTAATGTAATGAAGGGGGCGTGAGGAGCCTTGATCAACAACAGGAATTGTGGGTAAACCAGCGGGCAGCGCTCCCAGGGGCCCCCGCGGCAGTATTTCATTTGCAGCTCAGAGATCACTTAAGCAAATGAATCGGCTGCTCACATGTCAGCCTGGTGATATTTCACACGTTTTTACCAGCATCATAAATACTGCAGCCTGGTTCCCCCGACCCCCTTTCGCTCTTCCTCCATGTGCTTTGCTAATTATTTATTTATAAACATTACAGCAAATGCAATGGTTTTTGTTTTTTTTCACCCCGCTCCAACATCCAGTCTTGGCAGGGATCACAAACGGTGGCGTTTGAAAAGGAGAAGCTTGTAAAGGGTTTGATTCATGACTGTGTTGCCGGCGAATTTGATGATAAAATGTAGTTCCTGTGCAAACCCGACTTCTCAGGCCGCATCTATTGATTCCTTGTTCCATCATCACTCTGTCCGGGCGGATGGGCCAGAAGAAAGCTATGCCAGCGTCGACCTGCTGACGGCTCCGACTCCGTCGATGGCTGATAATACGAAAGCTGCTCCAGTTATTGACGACCTGGTGAGAAACTCCCCTTTGTTTGCCGCTTCATTTACAAATGGTTCTATTACGCGGGCGACTCATCCGGAGGGTTGGTTAGAGCCGTTTGAAGACTCCTGGGAGACGAAGGTTAAAGGTTGATGCACACAATGATTTAGGGCTGCGAGGCACAGTTGGTGTTTTAAGGAAAGATCTATCTATCTATCTATCTATCTGTCTGTCTGTCTGTCTGTCTGTCTTCTAAAACCGTCCAAAAACAGCAAATTCTCATTTTCCATCCAATTTCAGCCTAACAGAAGGGGGCGTTGTGGTTCCCAAATCAAAACCGCTCCCCACAAGTGCATGGTGGTAAATTTAGGGAAATTAGCTCTGGTGAGGGAAACGACAATCTGGCATTTCTCTTTCTGCACCGCAAATGTGCCTCGCAAAAGCCAAGAAAATGGATCCATCCGACCACAACCACCTGTAACTCCTGCATATCTATCACTTTCCGCCCCCCCGACCCGATTTCCTGCATCCTGCTTTCAAATCCAGCTCCAGTGCTGCCAAATGAGATACTAAAGGCCCAGTGTTTCAAAAACTCAACTATTAAAACATGATACATTATTAATGAATTTCAAAAACAAACAGGCAAAGCTCAAATGTACCCTGACCGACATGGTTTGGGCTAAACATTTATTTTTTAGAGTTACATTTTCACATATAATAACTTTTTTTTTTATTATGAATTGCTTTTATTGTAATTGTTTTATTATTGAAGCAACATTAATGAAGGTATTCAGAGAAAAAATATGAAGGACAGCTGTTAATTGAATGTTGAAAGGACTGAAAATAAAGCAGAACAGAAGAAGTCAAAATTAATATTTCTAAAAACCCTTCATTCTTTTAAGTGCAGTCATTTTTTAATTATGTATTGCTATCATATATCTTTATGTGTAGTGTATTTATCGTGGTATTACAGCGTTACAAACCCAATCCAATTAAAAGCTTTCATCGTTTAGCCTCATTTAATGCCCCCCGTCGTTTGCTATGCATATCAGCTGAATCACCAGGCTGTCAGGAAATGCGTTCCATCACTCTGATGCGATGATGAATGAATGATTTACGCTGAACCCGCGCTGTGATGTCACCTCGCTCGTCGGACACGCCAGCCACTAATTAACTCAATGTGATAAGAGGGGCTCGGGCCAGACGCTGATCAATCTCTGTGGCCGCAGAGTGTAAATGTTTAGGTGTTCAGCCGCGTCGCTTCCCATGTTAACACACGTCCATTAGACGGAGAGAGCGGCTCCATCTAGACTCCCTCTGACCTGCTGGGCCTTTATCAGTGGGAGACTCTACACCTGGAGACTGGAGATACACACACATATATATATATATATATATGTATGGATGTGTGTGAGTGTGTGTGTGTGTGTGTGTAGGAGGTAGGTAAGAACTGATCGATTCACATACATTAATGTGTCTGTGTGCGTGGGTGCATTTCAACCGCAAATGTCAGCGACTTTATTAATGTGCACGCTGGCAAACTTCCTGAGTGTCAGCGAGTGTTTTTCTTTCTGTCACAGGTCAGATGGGGAGAGACCGGGAGGCTGATGGGATCGTGACATAACAGCCACAACATGGACCCATTACCACACACACACACAGACACACACACCTACACACCTACACACACACACACACACACACATATCCCCCCCCTGGAGGAATGCCATTTTTCAGCCCAGGTCTTGCTCTCCTGTTTGAATCAGAGGTGAAAACATCAGCCGGCCTTGATAAATGGTGTTTATCCAAGGCCAAAGGATCGAGGGGGGGACTGTAATGTGTAAATTGTAAACTGCAAACTGCAAACTGATGAGGAAACAAAGTAAGATGCTGAAAGAACAAAGACGGTGACGAAGCAGAGCAGCAGCAGCAGCAGCAGCAGCAGCAGCAGGGCCTCTGTTGCCTCTATTTCCAGTTCCAGGGCTGGTTCGGTGCCAGTCCCAAATTTAGAATCAGTTTTCCCCATTTCAACTGATAATTGTGGTTGTTTGTCTTTCTGTGTTGGGCCTAAACTAATGACATGTGCCCTTAGATAGCTGGGGTCGGTTCCTGCAACTCTGCCAACCTGAGCACAGGATAAGAGGTGACGGACGATGAATGGATGGATGGATGGATGGATGGATGGATGGATGGATGGATGCATGATAGGATGTATGAACACCGCCACAGTCTTGACCGAGCTGTTTCAGGTGGAATGACTGCAAACAAACAAATCAAACCCATGCAGTCTACACCCACGGTATCACGGCACCACTGTCCGGTACAAGCCCCCATACTCGGCGCCAGTTGGTCTTAATGGCTGTGTGTGTGTGTGTGTGTGTGTGTGTGTGTGTGTGTGTGTGTGTGCAGCTCAGGCGGCTGAATGTGGAGCAGAAATAAAGGGATAGACGGCTTTTGGATGGCTGCAAGAATAGCAAGGCAGGGGGGGCGTTAAGAATGTCTTCAGGCCACTCTTATCTCTCTCCGGGATTGAAATGTGCACAATCACAAGTCACCCACACACACACACACACACACACACACACACACTAATGCACGCGCCTGGTGGATCTAAATTGAGTTGATTGAGATGTGCGCTGAAGGAGAAGCAGGAAGAAATCAATGGGCAGTGCGACACCCGTCTTCCTGGGAATGCAGGGCTACCTTTAGGGGAACACAAGTGTGTATGTGAGTCTTTGTGTGTGTGCATGCAGGGGGTGACTGCTGACAGAGAATTAGCCAGTGTACTCGTAGCTGCAGGGGAGCCAGGGTGGGAGCTCACGCACACACACCCACACACCCACGCACAGCCTCAATCAACATCTCCAACTGCTGCGACACCCCGGCAGGCCCGTCTGCCCAACTGCCTGGAACCTCCTCCAGTGGGGCCACAAAGATTGTGTGTGTGTGTGCGTCCTCGTGTGGGGGGTTGGGTTTAATGACGGCGCAGGCAGGGTGTCCTTAAGCCATCCGTGGGCGTACCTGAATGAGCGCCGCCCACCCCGAGCCCCGAACTGCGGTGGCTCTGGTCGCAACTTTCCTCTTTGTGGGCTGATGGGCGGGGCCAGAATTAACATGATGTATGTTTTTCACTTTGTGCAAAATTGCAGTCATTTGCCCTGGTGTGAGGGCGCCGTTCAACCGCGACGATGAAGCAAACCTCCTTGGCTTCCTTCAGGCAATGTTATGGGTTGGGTCGTTAGAATTTGATTATGCTAAATGTTCCTTTACTTAGACACAAGGCTGTTGTGGCGAGAGCCGCAATGCTTGCGCAGCTGATCGGTGAGTTGAAAAAAGTCGAACTTAAGAGGACACGTTATTTTTTTTCTTCCACATGAAGGTACCCAACCCTTGTCGGCCAATCGGTGGCAGGCTAGCAAGCCAAGGCTGCTGCCAAAATTGTAATTACAGTCATATAATGTGCACAATCTTCGGAATTAGTGCTCATTGACTTAGAAGCAGTGCATTAATGGGTTGTCATGTGAGTCATATGAGGGAGAAGACATCCATCCACCCATCCATCCAGGTCATTGCAAGGCCACCACACAGAGACATGCAGTCTCTGCAATGGCTGACATGCAGCGGTGCAAAAGAATAGGTTGAACCACAATAGCTCTATATTTATATAAACTACTAATTGTTAGTTGATTGGTTCTTTATCATTTTTATCCACTGCATTGGAAGAGGGTTCCTCTGGACATGGAATCCAGGACTGTTATTCCTGGATACCTCTTTGTTTCCTCTCTTTCCTTCAGTCCCATCTCTCTCTTCCTCAGCGTGAGGGCCTTCAGTTTAGACTCCCTGCGACCTGCAGCCCTGCAAAAAAAAATGAAAATAGACCCAACCTGGCAACATCTGTGTTGTGACTTTGTATGTAAATGTGGCTTATTCTAGCAAAAGACAACATGTGAAATCACGCAACGGGCCGAGAAGTGAAAGTTTAATAAGTTCTTATGACGGACTAAGACTCCCAACGCTCAGCTAGTTTCAAAAACAAAAAGAAATTCTCTCCCCGAGACTCGCGACCGGATGGGGAATGATTGTGCCAACAGCATTAATCATACGGTATTTGAAAAGTGTCAAATTGAGCTGCACAATGAGAGAGAGGGTATTAAATTTGCAGTGAGTTCCAGGCAAACGAAAATAAGCAGGTAATGAGGAGCTTACAGAAACAGCTCCAACGTTTGCTTTTTGACTGACAGTCATAGAACTTTTAGCAACTGGAACAAGATGAAAGTTTCACTTTCTGCCCCCCCCACCCACCTCCCTCCAACACACATGATTTTCTGTTGGAGGTCTGCTGAGTGCAATGAAAAGAAACGTTTGAACCGTCGGCAACAGACAGATTTCACACGTTCCTCTCAAATCAAAAAGCATATTTTGCAGTTTACAACCGATTCAATCTGTTTCAATCATTTGTATTTATTTATTCAGCTGTGAGAATCGGGTCAAAAATAGACAGCATGTCGGAGAGCAGCAGATAAGCACGTCCGCTTCCCAGAGGAGAAAAGCCTAGCTCAGCCGCTGGAGGTAGGAGTGCAGTTTAAAATGACTTTGTTGAAAAAGAAAGACACTTTCCAACCCTCGAGCCTTTTGTTCGCCCTCACACACACACACACATGCACGCATTCACACACACTCACACACACACACCCCTGGTTGACCTCAGTGTTTTGTCATCATCCATTAGTAATTAGGGTCTGTTTCCTGAGAGCCTATCCAGAGGTTCGCCGAATAAAGACTTCAGAGGAAACAATAATAAATAATAATCAGGGCAACCCGATTGAGATTGATTGCACTCTGCACAATGCGGGGTGCTACACATGAATATCCATATATGCATATTAAAGCGCACGCGGAGGCTGGATTCCTTCCAAAAAACCAAGGTGGATTCCAGCCTCAGTGGCGCAGCAGTGTCCGGGTTCGGGGGTCCTCGGTGGGCTTCTTACTGCTCGCCCTCCCTCAGATTGTCTTCAGGAGACCTGCCCTCTCAGGAATGACTCTAAGCCTCTTTCAACTTCATTCTTTGCCCGAAACAAAAGGCGGCGGCAGGCTCGGGGAGGATTAGCGATATTGCTGGAAGAGGGTCGACATCCCCAAAACGTGATTAAGTGTTTTGCTGGGGGACCGAGGAGGACTCGTGAGACTTAGAGTAACGCGGATGAAGACGCCTGCTGCCTTTCTGATGCTAAAGAAGGCCGGGGGAGATGCGGCTCTGTGGGGGAGGCGGGGGAGTCAGTGGGGGGGGGGGGATGATGACAGAAGACGTCAATAAGGAACGTTTGGTCTCTGATGCGGCTGCTGGTTTTTTTCGGTGTGTGTCTCTGTCACCCTGAAGAAAAGGCCACGGGGGAGCTGAGATCAGATTTTTTTGAAATTCCCCTCTGGCAAATTAATACTTGCATTATTGATCAGGCAGAGAGAGGAACCCTGTCTCATCCAGGCTAAACCTTCCTCGTGGCCTCACATGTTGGTTGGTTGTTGTTGTTGTTTGAAGTAAATCTCACGACACCGACGATGCTCGTCGACGGCAGGTTTCACTGCCATAAATCGACTTCCTGCATCCCTCCCCTCCCCCACTCCCCTCAGCTTCCCATTCCTCTCGTCAATAGTTCTCAACGGTGTGCGATGAGACCCCGCCCCTCCTGTCACTCGCCCGTGTTCCCGTGCCCGCCGGCCGGTCTGTGACTGACACCCACAGCGACTCTTCTGAGGAGGAGCCATATGGCTGCAGTTAGAGCCGCCACCGAGGACAGTAACGCTGCCTTCTGAGGGGCACAAAGGGCAAAACAAAACAAAACAGTGACAGGACGTGTGGATTCAGTGTAATATGCGGAAAGAGCGAGAGCAAAGAGAGACACAATGGCTTTATAGATTTCCCCAATGGGATGCGCAACTCTTAGGAAGGAGTCGTCGCTTCACGCTCGAACCCCCTCCACACACTCTCCCAGTTTAATCCCAATAGATGCTTCCATACGTGGTCTTTAAACAGGCTTTTCATATATAATTTGTAACAAGCTGAAAAAGAACAAATACGACTGATTATTCCGGGATTCGATGTTGAGAAACATGAATTTATCCTCCCTGTTCTGTTTGTTTGTAAACTGTAAAACAAAGAAAAGCAATATTGCGCAAATCTTGGCTTAAGTCTGGCTGACGTTTGCTCAGGAGGAGAACATGCGGACAAGTAAACAGCGCCGGCGCTGCTCTCGGTTTGGCATATGCATGAGCCGCAGCCGGCTGCTCCTCGTCGGCAATAAAATTAGCATCTCTTTTACGAGCGCAACAAACTGCTTTACAAGTGGAAGCCCTTCATTCACTGATTATGTTCTGGAAAAACTGTGTAACTCTGAGTGAGTGTGAGTGTGTGTGTGTGTGTGTGTGTGTGAGAGAGAGAAAGCTCTCTGGCCTGAGTCATGTAGCGCGGGCTTAGTGTGATAAATACGAGCCGTCCGCTGCTCTCTGCTACGCCCCGCTGAAGGATGGAGGCTGTGTTTGTGAAAGTGAGGAATGAGGCTGCGGACGAGGCCTTCAAAATGGTCGTTCCTCCTCCTGTCAAGAGCTCTGCGCCACTGACACGGGGACGAGACAAGGACGGCGAGATGTCGGGCTGCAGGTTCGACCGCGTGTCCCGCTGAGGGGCCGCCACACAAAGACAGCGGCTGCTCCCTAGTTTGTTACTGAAAGCTACCAGCAGCTGAACTTATGTGCATATGGACATATTTCATATGTGTTTTTGTATTGTTTTCATATTACTTACATTTTAATTGCACAATTTATCCTTTCAATATTTTTTTTTTTTTTTTTAATCTATAATACCTGTTGCTGCTGTGTTCAATTTCCCCACACGGGACTACTAAACATTTCTTTTTCTTCTATATCTTCTTCTTCTACTACAAGTAAACCTGATTTGAGGAGAAAACTTCATTGGAAAAACAAGTGACAAAAACAAGGCACAACCTGATAGGGCTACCAGAGCCCTTGGTGACATCAGAGCTAAGCTCCAAAACCCCCTTGTTTTCTTTAACGGTAAAAAAAAAATCCTCAGTTTCCATCACGTATGGACATGATTCGTGATCTCTTCTCTTGAGATTTAAGGTAAAAAAAAAAAAAAAAAGGTTGCTCCTGGAAGTCTCAGCGGGTCGAACTCAGGTTCACTCAGAGTGCTCTGCTTGAAACACTCACAGTCCGAGATTGTTGCTCTTACAGCGAGAGTCCTCTAAAGCTGTCACCACTTCAGTGATTAGCTTTCGCAAAGGTACCTGTTGACTTACAACCCACGCGAGAGCCAAATGAGAAGCATTTGTTCCCCCTCCATTGTATACATTAGCTGGCAGCGGCTCGCGTTCACTTATCGCGCGCGTATTTCTTATATTTTCGACGTTACAACAGGGAAGACGGTCATTTATCACTTTCTGCTCACAATGACTTCTAAGGGCGCTTATCGAATGGCCAATGAATGAGTGCGGGCTTACATAAGTCAGTTTCCCCTCTTCCTGCCGCCAGAGGTTGCTTCGCAGTCGCGATGACCTGCGCCGTTTCACAGAGACGTCGGCGACGCCGTCCAACAAAAACTAACAGCCCACCGCCGACACTGCCGCCGTCTCTGTGACTGAATTTTGGTTGGCATGGCAGGAAGCGAAGCACAAAAAACTCTCTGGTCTGTGACACCCGAACTCTCAGGGGGGTTGTGGGTGTGTTTACAGGCTGTGTGAAAGTGTGGTTCATAACTCTGAAGGTGAAAGAATTAACCAAAAACAATATAATATATCAGTGCTTATAGAGGAGAAATGTGATCCAGAGGCTGCAGACTAGCTTTGCACCCGCTGTCAGATCCTTATGATTACTAAATAGAGAACATTTACCAGACTGTGGAGCAGCAGCCTTGCACAACTGAATTATCCAAAAACCCCTTTAATAAATGGTCCTTTTATCCCTTTTATAGCGGCAAATTCAACAATAGCAGCATTTAGTCAGCCAGCATATTGTACTGTCCACATATATGAATGGGACAAAACAATCCTGGGGGTGCTGTCGCTAACATCTGTGCCCTTTTTGACATCGCAGAGGGTTGATTTCAGAAAGTATTTTACACACACTTTGCACAGCTTGCAAAGAAAATTAAGGCAGAACGTTGTCTAATTTGTATATATTGAATAGATTCATATTGTTGGGAAGTGAACATTCCGAACAAGACAAACAAGTTGTCTAGTTGCCAACTTCAAAGTTGCTCAGGCAATTTTGAAAATACAACGTCTTAAAAATGCTGCAAACCCCCAAATCTTCTCAAACTTCTGACCTGCTTTTCTCAATTTATCAAATGCGTCTCGGTGAACTTTCGCAATAAACATTCCAAAAGATGTCCAAATCCTATCCTCCCAAATCCTAAATATACAAATTACATTTCAAAATACAGCAAGTTTTGTGTGCAAGAAAATAAGCACTTGAATCCAAACACTCCAACAGCAGGATGGCTGCAGGAACATTGTGGTGCATCTACACTTCCACATTCACTTGCTGGACTTGCAGGTATGTTCCGCTAGCTGAGGACCAACCAGTGATGAGCTAATTGCAAGACCTTTCGGCAGTAGCTGCAGCCGGGGCTGATTCAGATGCTAAGTGCGGAGTAGGCCACCATGATTGCTTCGACGTGATTATGCAAAGTAAGAAGGCCCCCGCAGGATCAACATCTTTAAATGTAAAGCTAATTGCCAAGAGGTTGTTTTGTTTCTGCGATAACAAAAGTGGAGGAGGTCTAACCAGTTCCAGCGCAGAGGAAACTTCAGGTCACGCAGTCTGGGAAAACCTCCACAACCAGTAGACAGTGTTTGGACTTTCTGCAGCCAGAAGCACTTTTTTATATATAGACTTTGCTTCTCTTTATTGCCCGGGGCAATTTGATAAAGTTGGCGAAGCAAATTTTCAGTGTCTGGAAGGTGAACACTAACTTCCCTCCCAGCCCTCGGCTCTTCATCCAGATTTGGCTACTTTATCTACCAACCTTTGGCTAACACTGTCTTTGGCTATTTGGCACGATGTTGGCTGCTTTGGCTCACGGAATGGAAGGACAAACAGACACTGTTTACAACTTCTTCACAGCTGGGACATTTCATTCTTAGGGCAATAAAAAAATCCCAAACTGAAAAGAACCCCCCGTCAAAGAAAATCCCCAGAAAACTGAGAGTTAAAGCAGCTGTTCAACTCTTTACACTCTGCTGCACAGCTCCGCTATCCTCGGACATCGCTGGTTTGACAGCGGAGGTCTCGCATTTATCTGATCTGGCACCTCGGCCCCAATTCAAGTCCATTTCAAACAAGACAGTGAATATTTTCTCCTGCTGACTGTGACCGCTACCGTTCTCCCGGCCGGCTTTGTTGGACATCCTAAACAGTTGCATGTTGTCATTGTAAATACTTTAACCATGTATACACTTTATTGCTGTGTTTGTTTATTGTACGTTTTCACTGTTGCAACTGTCGTTGCAACTGTTGTCTAGGTTGCTCTTAAAAAGAGAGTTTTTCCCCGCAGTTTTTTACCTGATTAAATACAGAACTGAGTCTTAATTGTCAACAACACTTGCTGTGAACATTCTGACTAGAAACATTTATATTTTGTGTTAACATGTCTCAGTAATTGCACAATAAAAAAAACCCTGCTTTTCTGCCAAAAGTTTGTATAAATTAATCTCCTTTCCTCCCCAACCTGTTGTTAGCTTTTAATGTAATAAATCAACCCATGAGCACTTGAAATAATGAAATTCAAAAGTGTGAGTCTGCTCGTCACAAAGGAGTCGTCTCTTCATTTGCGGCGCAACTGTCACGTCTCTCGGCGGCTAATAGGAGCGACGCGAGCGATGGTCAAACAGAGATGACAGCCTCTTTGTGCCTCCCGCACAAATCCTGCAGACTCCCCATAAAATCCATTCATGCTGCCATTATCGCAATTGTGTCGCATGACATGTATGAAATCGGCAACAATGGCGCGCCGTCTCGGCCTCTTTGGGAAGTGATGGGCTGACAAACTGATTAGGGGAGGGGCCAGAGACGGGAGGAGGGGAGGAAGGGAAAATGACAGAGGTTTGGTTGTAGACAGGTGGACGCTCTCATCTATTATTATCATTATGACTTCATAATGGCGAGGTACACTCTGAAAGGATGGCAGGTTAATATGTCAGTTTGTGAATGTGTGCATGTTAATAACTTCTATGCACAGTCAAGTTGTTAGAGCTCCCTTTTTTAAAACAGCACCAAGCATTTATCTGTTTTGCATGATTATTAAGTCTGGCTGCTTAGAGAATCAAGTCACACTCTCTCTTTGTGTTCCTGTGTTTGCGTCCTGTGTGTGCGTGTATGTTGTAATCGGAGTTGCCCCGCTCTTTGTTTTGGTAGCTGGGTCGACCATGTGTGCACGCTAGTCTGACTGAAACTTGGCCCTCTGCTAATATTACAGTTCAGTGCTCAGTGCCGTTATTGTTTTTTTTTTGTAATTAAAAAAAAAAGTAAATTCCAGAAGTTCAAAATTCACTACTGGCATGAGATTAAAAGAAAATGTACTTTGTATTTCAGTCATAAACATAATTGACAGAGTTGTTATTATTTGTTAATAATAAGGAAGGAAGACTGAGTCCACTTGGATCTGCCAGGTGTGTGTTTAGTCTGACATCACAGCTGGTGTAAAAAAAAAGCCACGAGGTCAAGTGGGACACGAGAAAATGGGGATTAACAGTGTTTACCACGTGGTATTTAACCATTAGCTGCCACTATTATTCTTCCATACTGGGGCATTTCATCAGGGGGAAGAAGTGAAGGAAGGGATTTCATCAGGGTGAAGAAGTTAAGGAAGGACCCAAATGCAGACAAAGTAGGTTGCAGGTGAAAAAAACATTTTTTCTTAAGAACCTAACCAGAGGTTTCCTCGTAGGGCAACAAAAACCAAAACCAAAAATGATCAAACATGAAAGTACCTGACATGACAAAACATGGAAGACTTACTTGGACGGCTGAAGGTGATGATAACACAGACAAAGGGAGACAAGGACTGTTTATACAAGTGGGCAGGGGAACACGGGTGAGAACAATCAAGGGCAGAACTGACAACAAGACACAAGTGAAAATCATGAGGCAACAAAAAAGGACGGGAAAACAGAAACAGGAACGAAACACAGAAAATACAAGGGGAGACAAAGAGTATCAGAATAAAACAGGAAACACTAGAACTGCAGACCATGACACATTTAAACTGAGTCGCTGCAGTTCCGGTGAATCCTGGATGTTTGTTCTTGGATAGTTTCATATCTGTTTCAGTGTTTGTGCAAAAATACTTCAGGCAAGTCTTCCATTTTGCAACTTGTACGGGACGATAAAACTGAATAGCGGTAAAAATATATATTTTTCAACTTTTTCACAGTTTGCAGAGAAAAACAGACCAAACCAAACAATATGTCCTTGTCTCAAAAGAGCTGAGCCGAGCAGCTTTGCCCTGCAGAGGAAACCAGCAAGGGAAGACAGTATGTGTGCGTGCATGCATGCATGCTTTTGTGTGTATGTGCGTGCGTGTGTGTGTGTGTGTGTGTCCGTACATGTGCGTGTTTGTTTGTGCGCGCTGCTCTGTGGCGACGTGAGATGAAATGTTCGCCCTCCCTTGATGACCTCGCTCCCATCCGTCATGGTCGGTAAACAGGCCTTTGACACTCCGGCGGGGACCCCGGAACGCCTCGGTGTGCCGGAGCACGGGTGGGCTCCTGTAGTGGGGAAAATCAGAGCACACACACACACACACACACACACCAGAAAGGATCAACAGCCACGCTTCCTGCTTGTCCAGGGTCACTGTGCTGTGTGAGGTTGGCTGCCAGTGTGTTGTCACCCTCATGACAACAGTGATGGGGTCTTCCGCCGCCTGGCTCAGATTAGCGCTCGCTGCCAGATGTGTCTTTTTTCCTCCGCAAAAGTAGCCGACGCTGACAGCCAGAGAGATCGGGGGGCGGGGGGGTAGACACACACACACACACACCGTGGCCGTCGTGAGCTGGAGCCCCGGCAGCTCGGAGAGCAAACCGGGGCGTGACGTGCATGATTGAATGGGAGAAGCATCTGCTGCTCTCCTCCGCGGCCTCCTGCAATAACAAAAGCCCGCTTCCAGAATTTGCTGCCCCGAGGCTCCGGTTCCTGCCTCATATGTGGCTTGATTTGCAGCTTGAAGGGCCCCCGCGTTTTTGTTCTTTCCCTCCGTGCTTGGCCAAGAAATAAGAATCCTCACCGCCGCTCCTCTCGGGGCGATTTAACAAACAGCACGAGCTCAAAGGGAGCAGCGCATAACTGCTCCGCTCGGAATGCCACTCATATTGCAGATATGAGCTTGGAGGCTTGCCGGGGAAGTGTACGCATGCATGATTTGGCATCTACAATGAGTGCAAGTCAATGTTTACTTTGAAATTATCCAGGGTTGTATCAAACACAGTCTTTATATAAAAAAAAAATACAGCAGTAAAAACAATGCAAAGTACACAGCTCAGGTTCTTTCTCCACGCCCAGTCTTCCCTCAACGTGCAGACTGTTTGTCTCAGCGATTGACAGTCCGCTTGAATTACACAAACATTCTCGCTGTGCTAAAGAAGCTCATGCATCTATTTGCTGTGAGCTCCTCTGCTGTTTTAGTCACATGAGACTGAGAGCAAACAAACGATTCCTCCAGCAGTGCCGCATAACAGGAATGTGCCTGGATAAAAAACTGTTAGTACAGTTATAATACAGTTTTTATTATCATTATCGAGCAGACAAAAGACAATTGAGGTTAATTTTTGACTTTTGTTCAAAATCTGAAAGCCACATAAGTTTCATAACTCAGTTCAATTCAGTCAATTCAATAAATAATGTGTGCCTGACAAATACAACACTAAATGAATGAATATGTAATGCTTGTTGTATCTCAGGCGACAAACAACTAATTACACGTTGACACAACGACTGTGAAATTTCTGCTGCAGCTCACTAATTTTTAATATCTGCTCAAATTACTTTTACTACAGCCGTAGATTAACTACTATTATACAATAATAACTGCTGCAAAGTGGCCGTTGAATAATAAATGACCAATACACCTCATGCATATTAGGTGCTCAGCTGTACACACACACACACACACACACACACACACACACAGACAGAGAGAGAGAGAGAGAGAGAGAGAGAGAGAGAAAAAGTTGGGCTTCTCTTCCAAGGAAGATAAAGTGATCTTGTGCAATTCTCCCTTAAATTGAGGTGCTATATATTATGCTTTCAAAGCAACTTTCCCTAGTTGAGATAAGTCTTTAATGGCCCTTCAGGGGGAACGACTGCGACTGTTGCTGCAGTAATGAAAAGGTTATGCCGTCTGCAGGAGGAGAAAATCTACATATTTTTACAGTTAACGAAACACAGATTCTCGTGTGGCTCCAGTCTTCATGGATGGAGGACGGAAGCGGCTCACGCAGATCCAACCAGCTCCACTCTGTAGACTGTTTGCTGCTCCCCATGTGGTTGAAACCCCCCCCCACACACACACATCATCACGCTGACACCAGCCTCGTTATCAGGCTGTTAATACTCACTGATCTTTTTGGGAGCTTCCACCACAACCCTCACTTCTCCAATCAACAACAGGAATTACAAGTCTGGGCCCCGGTTTCAGATTTGCTTTCTTTTACCCCAGAGTTTACCTATGTTAAATCCCTAAGAGGCTCAGCTTCCCCCAGCGTTATAACGTGTGATTGGAATGCAAAAATCCAGCTGTGATTTGGTGGAAGCTGGAAGGAAAGAGCAGCTCGGATGCTAAATGAAAAGACTTAATTTGAGTCGGCAAAGGCACCCCGTGTCTCCAACATGTTCCCGGCATGTGCAAAGTGGAACCTCACACTTCCTGTTTTTAGCCGAGGAGATTGAAGAGGAACAGGACGGACTAGCAGGTTCGCTAGCTGTCACCTCTGCTCACTGCCGGAACGCGACACACACAGCGCCGCCACTATCGGCGAGAGAAGAGGAGTGGGAGGTCTGGGAACGGCAGGACAGGGCTGATAAAGTGCCGGGATCTTGTTGACAGGTAGTTGCCCGATGGGCCACACTGCTGTCCAACAGGCCTGACAGGCCGCTGCTGTTGACGTGTCTGGCTCTTTGAAGAGGTGGTGGGTGGGGGTGTGGGGGGTTCCCGAGCAGCGAGGGAAGCCAACGTCCATTTCCTGCAATCTCCACACCGCCGGCTTTTACAGGAAGTCCTTGACATGTTGTGATGATGTGTCATGATGTGTGTTGCTTTTCAACCGATTCGGCATCGTGGCGCTCGGCGTGAAGGAGGAAAGAGAAGACACGGCGGCACAATAGGCGGTTTTCCACAACTGTCACACATAGTCAAAACAGGGGACGGTGGAAGAGGAAGAGACGACGGCCATATGGGACGCCGTCTTTTCAACATCTGCTGCAAAACCTCGGCGAGGACGCCGGCGGAATTAGCATGTGTTTAAGAAGAGCGACGCGGCGCCTTCACCCTGTGATGTGGCAGTCTGGGGGTGTAGACTTTTAATAGTTTCCCTGGGGAAACGTTTACATTTAACATAAACACATCCAAAATGAGAAAGTAGACTTGATTAGCACAGAGACCCTGCAGCAGGGCTGCAACAAAATATTTCCCTTTAATCTCACACACTGAACCAGTGGAGGTATTCCATTGCAATGTTACCATGTGATTATTCTCAGTGAGCCTGCATCCTGCATTCAGGGTCTCCAGATGCACGATTCTTAATCCACCCGCCCCCCCCCCCCCTCGAAAAACTGCACAGTTTCCTTTATCCTTGGCCAGCAGGAGGAATTCTTTGTGACCTCACTGATTTCCCCCTTCCCACTGGTTACCTGTTACTGGTCTCTGCAGGTTAGCCACTATCTCTTCTTTACAGGTCTACATCCTAATCAGTAGCTGCCCTCATGACGTCACACGCCTGTGACGCCCATACCAGCATTCCGCTCTAATCCCATCCCGACTGTATCACTATCCCTGGAGGCAGAATATTGGCAGATCCATTCGGACCCCGACACCGAGTCGGTGCCTTGCATACAGAGCAGTGAAGCGGAGTAAAAACAGAACAGGCAGCCTCCAGCAGCCAGTGCATAAGAGCATAATCGTTGGCTTTGGGTACTTTCTCTTCCAAAGGCCTGTTTAGCGTCAGATTTAGGAGTTTCAGTTGCTGTCTTGGCATTTTCTCCAATGTTGCATTAAATCTCATTTTTGAAAAAAAAGAAGATCTGCTTCATCAAGGCAACGCAAGTAGACACCGACTATGCGGGTGTTGCGGCTTTCTAAACCCTCTGAGGAGAGTTTGGGTGGTGGTGGGCTGTTGGGGTGGTTTGTTGGCCGCGGTGATGAAACCCAATCGGGACTCCATATTAGAGGGCACTGAGTGAAACAGTCAGCGGCAGTGTTTCAGGGAAGCAGTGGAGCTTTAACACCTACTGTAACTCCCTGCCCTGCTTCCTGCTCTGGAATACATCTGGCCTTACAGTGTATATGTAGGGCACACGCACTCTATAAACACTGGCGCCCGTGGTGCGACTTTCCCTCGGCGCAACCTCGATCATCATTTTTACTGTCTTTGACAGTCGTCACCGCCGAGTCCCCCCTCGGCGTGGGTGTATCCGCACATGTGGACATCTTCCACTCTTGGGTCCTGAAAAACACAAAAAGCAGTGCTTGCACATCACGTGTGTCCATGCAAACAGCACATGCACCCTTTTGTTTGTGTTTAAAACTAGTCATGGAAAGCCCCCCCAAGCTTCCTTCCACACACACACATACAATCTCCCCAATCCCGTGATTGTTGGCGTCATCTCAGTAATTACTGCATGGAAAGAGGGGCAGCAGAAGCCAAACCGTTTCCCTCAGTAGCGTACAGTGTCACGCATGGACAAGCACCAGCGCTCATTAAGTCGTACAGCGACACTGGAACGTCTTTACCATTGTTCGTCTGTATCCTTTAGACCATGTGCACGCCGCTAAAGCCTACCGCTTATGGTCGGCGTGCTGTGACCCGTCATTCCTGCCTGTCGTCGGCGCACCGTTTCCCCAAAATGCAGAGTGATAAGCCCGTGAGAGACTTTTATGCCAGCTTAGATGTCACACTCACGTAACCTATTTTCAAAAGTTCCCATGATGAGTTGGTTTGAGACCCAGGGGTTGTTGTTTTTTTTTTTCTTTAGACTTAACAATCCAGAAAGGAGACCAAACAGACCCCACAAAACCACTTACAGGTGGCGTGCACAGATCCTTGCAATCCAGAGATTATCCGTGACCCCAAACAACTCAGCTGGTAATGAGTCCTCTTTAAGGGCTTGAGGTGGAATTCCGTCGAAGCATGCCACATTATCCGACAAACTGACAAATTGCAACGGTTCGCCAGTTAAACATCATCTCTAATCATGCATCCTATTGTTTAGGGTTTTTTTCCCCTTCAATCCTGTTACATTGTTTCCTGCTGGGATGAACGTGAATAGTCTGCATGGCACAGGCTGAACACACACGCACACACAGGCACACACAAATCGTGCAAATAAAGTAGCGGTGCTTGGAGGTGGGTGGCACTCCTCAGTGACTCAGTAATAAAAGTCGAGCGCATTTTGAAAAGGCCCTATTGTGGCTTCATTCTGTTTTTCCACGAGGGTAGCATTCCTCCCAAATTGGACAAAAGAATTTTAATGGGGCGGCTAATGGACTGTGATTAGATAGCGGGAGTGGGGGAGGGAGGGAGGGACGGAGAGAGTGAGAGAGAGGGAGGAATAGGTAGGGCCTGACGGTAGGACTAAATGCTGCGACCGAGGGATGCGTGTGTGTGTGTGTGTGTGTGTGTGTGTGTGTGTGTGGAGGGGACTTGAGTTTCATCCATCCGTGGAGGCCAAAGGGAGCGATGGGCCTGGAGATTAGCCCACTTACCTGCAGCCCGTGAGGAGGGGGGGTTGGTTATTGTAGCGTTGGGTTGCAAGGGAGACACAGGGGACTCCACTCCAAAGGTATATCCCAACAAATATATATATACATACATGTGGAGAGAAAGAGAGGGAGAGAGAGAGAGAGACCACCGCATCAAACCTGCTTTTAACAGTAAGTGGATTCAGCGGCAACTCAAGTGGTCTAATGCGAGCTTACCCACACTGTTCAGTGACAGCAGGACTGAGTAAGAGGCTAATCAGGGACACTAAAAATAGGTAGAGGATAACATATCTTTTGACAAGAAAAAAAAAAAAAAAAGGATATGTTTAAATGCCTAAGTATATAAAAAAAAAGACAGCTAGCGTGTGTGAATTCACATGCTCCGGAGTCTCACGTTGTCTCCACATGGTGCCTAACATGTTTTTTACAGACCAGAGAGAGGAAATCATGCTGCTACTTGAAGTAAACCATGACAAACACGCAGCTGCTTTTAGTTCTGTTCTATTTTTTAATTCTTAGGTTCTAGTGCACTTTAATCACTTTGTGTTTTTGTCATGTAATTTGTCTTCCTGTTTTTTTCATTGTTATGTTTGCATGTTCTGTGACGGCCAATCCTTTCCTTTCCTCCGATGGGCTTTATCTCCACGGGGCATTTTTTTTGTAAATAAGAAAAGTTTTCTTAATGACTAACCAGGCACTCGGGGTCGAGGAGGGGTGCTGGAGTCTGTCCCAGATATCCGAGGGTGAAGGGAGGCAGGGTACATCTTGGACTCGTCACAAGTTTATCGGAGGGCCAACACAGAAAAATTAATCTAAACGTCCAAACTTGCTCTGGACTGTGGGAGGAAACCGCGGTATTTGGAGTGAACTCGCTAATTCGATACAGAAGAGCTCCGTGTGCGAATGAAATCGACATCTTAGCCACAGCACCGCCGATTAATCGTGACCACAGACAGCGAGCGACGCCTCAGACAGTCGATGTTGAGGAAGTCTGAGGCATTCGGGAATGCGACTTCCTCTTCAGCCCTTTTACGAGGCTTCCACCAAAATACATTTATCTTACTCGCATATCTTTTCCAGACGGGGTCTGAGGTTTTTCCCCGTGATAACGCTGCGCCGTCGCAGCGCTCGGTGGCTCCAGTCGCATGAGAGAGGTCGCTGGGTTTAGTCGGAGGTGAAAGGTGAAGGGTGGCATCTTTATTTTTATCATATCGCTCCAACAGGAGCCTGTCAATGATTAGCTGGCTACTGTTGACATTGTCCCATCCATCATAATCATGGGAGCTGCAGCCAGTGAGATCACACTGTGTGCCTTTTGTTTTTCGTACTAACGACCAAATCAGTAACTGGTGAGCAGCTCCACTCAGCTTAAACAAGACACCTTGTGTCGATGAGCTGATGGGGATCGTTGCGTTCTTTGACACCTTGGCCTTGAAATAAATTCTCTTCTTCTGATCTCGTGGTTTTTCTGCCCAGGCTGTTTCCAACCTGCCGCTAAAAATACATCTTTTCAGAATGTACCTTTCCTTCAAATGCTCCCCTCCCAACATCACACATACTCACAAACCTGCTATGCGTTGCTTTTGTGCACTCATATTGACTGACAACATCATACACAAGTGTGCTCATACAATATAGACATGCAGAGGTGCCATTTTCTCATGCATTTCCAGTAGAAAGCACTCACTCATAGATACCTGTACATATGTAAAAACTAACCTGGTCACATTCACATTAAGCAACACTAGTTGGTCAGAGGGACATTGGATCTCATTAGCAAGCCTTGTTAGTTACCATTGTGCGACTTGTGTGCAACGCAACAGGAATAAAAGCAGCCAGGCAAATGTATTTTTTCAAGGATGTGAGTTTGCATATTGAGGGTTTTGGCAGCACAGATACCTCCTGCTTCTATTTCTTCTTCTACATCTTTTTATTCTTCCATCTATTTATTTGGAGCACATGCCAGGATGAGTGTGTGTGAGTGTATTAGTCCTGGTCCGGAGGGAGGCAGCTCCACAGCTCCTGCATCTCCTCATCTTGATGTTTGGTGTTGATTCGGCACAGTTTGTTATCAGCACATATTGTCCCATGCTGCAAGTGTGCTGCCGTGTGTTTTTAGATGCTTGGTGTGACTCTGTCACCCAGCTCTGTGTGTGTGTGTGTGTGTGTGTTTGTTTGTGTGTATGTCATGTGTTTGAATATGCTTATTTGAAGCAAATATGTGGGCAGCTGTCAGTTGCTCTGGATGATTCTGTTTCTCCGTGAACGTTCATTTTAAAATGTGTTCTTGCCAACTGTGTGTAGGCTTGTTTTTTTAGTACTGTGTAGGATGTGTTTCTGCTCGGTTGCTGCATCGTGTTGATATTTAAACATTTGCCTTTTGACCACAATAATCAGAAAACCAAAACCACCTTTATCTTAAGGTGTGTTGATAATTTATTAAATGTGCTCTGCTTGAGACACATTTAAAAGCTAGGCCAAAAAGTTGTGTCCTGTACTAACAGACACTGGGTATAGATTTTTCATTTTTTAATTTTTTTTGGTTGGCATATGTGATTTTCGCCGCTCTTGACAGCTCTCTCTCTCTCTCTCTCTCTCTCTCTCTCTCTCTCTCTCTCTCTCTCTCTCTCTCTCTCTCCTCCTCTGCACAGCTCAATAAGCTCTTGCTGCTGCTGCCGATGTGCAGTTGGGGACGCCATAGCAACAGTCCCACCTCCAGGTGATTACCATGCTCAGCCCGACCTCACCCACATCCCAAACACAGCCCAACACTGGAGCAAAGAGTGGGAGGGAGAGAAAAAGCCGCCGTGAAACAAATTGTTTCAGCCCCTCTTTGCTTCTGCATGCAAGATGACGGTCCTGCACTGCGTGCGTGTTTTTTCAAATGATTCATTGCCAGACTGGAAGAATTAGGGATATTTTTTTTAGCAGCAGCAGGCATAATAGGAGCTCAGTTGGGTTTGTTTCCAACGCCGCTGTGTCCACACGGCTGGCAGATCCATTCTGAGCGAGCCAAGAGATAAAGTCAATTTGGGCACACCTTGGGAAATTAGAAAAACAGAGGTCATGGTGTTGACTTAAGACTTGATCTTAGCTGCACACACCTGAATGAACATCCTGGAACTGACACCGTGGCGTAGATAGATAGATAGATAGATAGATAGATAGATAGATAGATAGATAGATAGCACGCCATCTGTCTCACTTAGTCAGCATCCATCCGTGAAACAAAATGTAGATTAATTAATTAGACCTGTTAACAGCAGGACAGCCTGTTTTCTCTGACCCTATTTCCCTTTTCTTGGGTTTTTGCCAATTTCTCTTGCAAACGTGTATTGGCTCTTGTCTGACAAATCATCAGGAACGGAGCTGTTTCTAAAAATACATTGAAAGAAAAAAGAAAAAAGCCTGCCACAGGAGATGCTGTAATTTCCCCCAAATTAACGCTAATGATGCAGCTTGCATGAGACATACCCAGGCACGATTTGAATTTTATGTCGACAAATTTGTGTGGCATTTAAAAAGCTCAAGGACCTAAAACAATGATTCTGTGCCCGTGTGTCTGTTGGCTCTCACCAGCGAGGCGACGGCTTCGGCTGGCGGGTTCAGGCTCAGCTCCTCTGTTTGTAACCTGATCGCGGTTCATTTCAGTTTATTAATGCAACGTTACTCACATACATAAATCTTTGTCTACGCCCTGTGCACTTTGTCGTGCCCTTAAGCTTGAGGTTACACACGCGGCACATCTCCCACATGTAGACACTCGATTTCGCTTTTTACTTTAAAAAACTAATTAAGGAATGCGTCTGACACTGTGCCAGAAAGAACACCTGGAATTGTCTTCCTTTTTGTCGCGATTGATTGCCAGATGGGTTTCACATAATTTTTTTTTTCTCCCTGTAAAAGGACCTGAAAGCTGCTCGTGTTGTTCAAATTGTTGAACGACTGCTCCTTTACTCACCGCTTAATGTCTCTAACCGCTGCACCTGGTTATGTACACAGGAAACAACCTGGATGAAATCCTCTACAGTTGCACATTTCATTTTTTTTCAGTCATCCTTGCCAGGATGAATTTGTATCACCAGACTAGGCCTAGGTCGGAGCAGCAGTAGACAGAACCTCTGGGTGTGAGCACAGGCCTCCTGCTGTCTATTCTCCCACCTGTGGCATTTCCTGAAACAATAATTTAGGGCTTGGGGGAACAAAAAATAATATAAGTGCAGGGTGGCAAACACAACAAAAGCCTCAACAACCGTCATTTCATTGCTAAGTGACACAAAGGTTCCCCAACCCCTCAGTTGCTTTTTTTTTTTTTTTTTTGAAGAGCGAGCCTGCACCTGCTGGGCCTTGACCACCGAACCTGCTGTGATGCTTATTGACTGACACGCTGCGGCCGGGCTGCAGGGCCAGACGGTGAGGACACGAATAGGTCAGACAGCAGCCAGCCAGAGTGGCTTTTCTGCAAGCGAGTCAGCTGGACACAAGCTAAACAATGTGCAAGACCGTCTTTGGGTTTTTGTCTTGCAAGCTGTATTTTTTTTTTATTCCTTTAACTGTGCTGGTTTGTTTTTCTGTGTCAAGGTTTTGTTAAAGGAGAGCAAATCAAGTGCCTTTTTAGCTCTGTATTTGCATCCTCCTGCAAAAATTCTGTGTTTTCAGCTTCCTGATGCTTTATTTGAGCGTCCATATGTTTGATAGAGATCTCAGGGGACCGAACCAATGCTTGATTGGGAGTGTCGTCAATAACCCAGGCTTTACGACATCATGATGGCCAGATTGCCAGAACTGTGTATTTTGGTATTGTTTTTCAGAAAGGAAGAGGAAGCAAAAGTGGTGAAGTGAGTTTTGCAAAATAAAGGACTTTGCGTCTCCACTGCACACGATCTAATGGCTCTTAGCCATGACACAACAGCTCGCTCAGCCCCGGGTTCTTTTCACGTGTTTGAGGAAGTTCCCTCTCAAACAAAATGTGGGCAAACTGCCGCCAGACAGGACAATTATTTATTTTTTTTCTTGCCAGACTCCTCGCTTAACCTCTCATCCCCGGTCTCCCTCTGACTCACACTGTTTGAAAAATTGATATTAGCAGCCAAAAATTTATGAACTAGGGCGCTTCCTTTTTGATCTCACGTCTGCTCATTAGAGCTGAAAAACCGCAGGAGGAGGAGCAGGAGGAGGAACATGCGACTGCTGCCAAACGTGCCGACGGACCCTCTTTTTTTCATGTCGAGCAGGGTCATAAGTCGGGATCGGCATCAGTGATGATGTGGATAATTGGTGAAACTAAAAGTGGGAGGATACTTAAATCCAAACCCTAACTCTAACGCGAGTGAAAAATCTCCAAGTATTTAAGTTGAACGGTAGATTTATTGAAGCAGATTTCTGTCAGGCTGTGTTATGGTGAAATAAGTTGCCAACATAAGTTGATCCACAAGACTGTGGGACGTCTTCAGGGAGTTTGGATGTTTGCCGGTGGAGATGTTGCGGCAGATAAATAAGGTGTAGTGTGTGTGCGTGTGTGTGTGTGTTGGCGCGTACAGTGCATTTCTCTTCATCCCTGACATTCTGCATCAGAGCCGCTCTCCTGCTGCTCCTTTGATCTGCTCCTCTCTTTCTACTCCGGCCTCCTCCGACTCCCACTCGCTCTGACCTCTGGAGACCGTCCTCCCCGGCTGCAGGGCCGAGAAACACCGCGTGGAGCTGGGCATCCGGAGGCGGTGGGTGGCTGCAGGGAGGGGGAGAGGGGAGGTGGGTGGGTCACCCGCCAGCAGGAGGGACTTAAGGGGCTTTAGCGGGAACAATGGGCCGGACTGTGAGGAGCGAATTTGCAGAAGTGAGAGGAGGAAGTGGGGCGGAAGCTTCTGGTTCTGTAGACGGTGAATTTGTGGCGATTTTCTTGGAGATGTCTGAGGAACAGAGTGCAGCACTGAAAAGTAACTTGAATGTGTTTTGGCTCACAAAACAAATGTGTTATGATGAGCTCAATCTCTCAACCCTTGAATGTTCTTAGGTGGTGTAACGCAGATAGGGGATGGGTTGAAGCAATGTGTAGACCACTGGGGTTAACAGATTTAAATGATAATCAACTTAATCAGTAATCTAAGAGGAGCTCTGTGCATATATAAATACACAACAATTTAAGCAGAACTATGAAATTCTGTTTGTACCTTGAAGTCATGGTTACATAGCAACTTTCTATGATCCGTTGACTTCTAAGAGGAGAAATCTGCTTTGTTTTGCTGAAATGCATGTGCAAGATGAAAAGGAGCGCCGGCTGCAGTTGGAGTGTCCTCATTTTCTGACTGTTGACAAATGATTAAAAATAAAACTTAAGAAGAAAAGTGGTGCCTCTTGATGCAAGGTCTGCATGATGGCAATAATTGTCTTGCACATTTAGGTTCAAGAGAGATAACTGGAGGAATGAAGGACTAAAAAAAAAAAAAGGTCCATTAAAGTGATTAAACTTCTTCACATCCAAGTTTTATTAAAGGCAACAAGAGTCCAAAAATATCTGCAATTTAGTCTTTAGCACAAGCTTGTGTGCCGCCGTTTGAGTGAGCTTGTGTGTGTGTGTGTGTGTGTGTGTGTGTGTGTGTGTGTGTGTGTGTGTGTGTGTTTCCAACAAAGCGTTTAGGGTTGGGTGTGCATGATTGGCACATAATGCAGATGTGTGGGCAGCGGATGCCATCTGGAGAGAGAGCGGAGTGGGCTGGTGGGGAGGAGGGGGGGGGTGAAAAAGCCTGTGGTTTGACAGGGAGATAAAGGAAACGATGGGAGTGTAATCAATCAAAAACACTCTGACACAAATAAAGGAAGACAAGAGACACGGCAACGCCCACCCGCGCTCCGTCCCGGGCCACCGTCACTGCCCGAAATGTTCAGCCCATAAAGTGTTTATGTCACCGGTCGGCAAGATGAAAAATGCTCCTCCAAGACCCCCCGTCAGTTTTTTTTTCCCTCCTTTCTCTTCTGTCAGGGGAGGAAACTGCGGACAGGTCTTTCAACTGGGGATCTACTTTTAGACAATCAATGTTTTTTTTCGGGGGGGTAAACAGGCCAATTTTGCTGGAGCACCAGGTGCTCGGTCTGCTTCATTACACCGGTGGAGACGTTTCCACAGGAGAGAACGCAGGGCCAGTCCCAGAAGACTCCCATCAGCCCACTCACACACCTCCGCATCCATTCCAGCTCATCGACCCGCAAAAGAAAATGTCCCTCAGCAGTCCAAATGGGACCTGGGTAACTTTTTCAGACCAGCTCTGGAAAAAAGTCCCTCCGCACTCTTACTTTGAACGAAAAAAAACCCCAAACCTATGTCTGTAGTGCCACTCAAGACAAAGGCAGGTCTATTCACAGTGAGCTCACCACCCATTTAAAAAAAAGGAGAAACCCTGGATGTTTCCTTCAAGGGTGAAAAAAAAAAAAAAAAAGGATATATATTGTAGCCAAGGTTGGAAAGGCTCAGGCCGGTGTGACAGCTCCAGAGAGCCGTGAGCAGAAGAAGTCCGCCGGACCTGCCAAGCTTGATTGCTGGAGGCTGCCGGCAAATATTTCCACACACAAGGACACATTCATACGTCTGCGGCGCTGCGGCCAGTCGAGAGCAGTGAGGACATTCAGGCACCTGCTGAGTGAGGCGGCGAGCCTGCGCTCCGCCACCAAAACATGCTTCGAAAAGCACGTCGACGTGAGTAATGTGCAAGGAGCAACCAAGAGGGAGGACAAGAAAAAGTGCCTTTTCTGTCAGCGCTAATGAAATAGCATCATGTTGAACGTCTTATTCTAACCAGAAGTAGGTGAAGGAGGAGAAGATCCTGCTGTGGTGTTTTAAAGGCAGGCTGAGTGAGAGTCCTGACCTGCCAACGCTGTGACAATCTAACCCTGCAGATCATTGCCTGACTGCCACCGCCATGGGCGTTCCTCGTGGGAGCAGCAGAAGACCTGTGTAGGTGGATATAATAGAGCCAGGGCAACAACCCCCTGCCCTCATCCTCTGAAAAACCTGGACACAGCTGTGTTTTCAAAAACAAAATAGGGGGCCGAAGAACAATGCCGCCTTTGTTTCGACACAGAGAACAGAAGAGGTGGCATCAGTTTCTGCAGAACCACGCAGAACCCGGAGCACTAGGAGCTGCTGCATGTGAGCAGCCTCAAAGCCCTGATAATATTAGAATAATGACCGGTGACAATAATCCAATGGAGGCTTCGCCACCCGTCAACAAAAAAAAGGAGTCGCTGTCAATTTCGCAAAGTGCAACAGCCGCGTAACGCTCGGGTGGGTCACGCTCGTGCTTGTTCTTTAATCCAATTCCGCCCCTCCGCCTCCCCGGCGCGTCAACTCCTCCGCTAGGTGGCGACCTTGCTCCGACGCTGCTCAACCCCTCCGAGCGTCGCTGCGCTGCGCTTGACTGGAGCGCAACTAAACGTGCGGGATCAGCAGTGTGTGTGTGTGTGTGTGTGTGTGTGTGTGTGTGTGTGTGTGTGTGTGAGGGTCGGGGAGCGACGAGAACTGAAGCATTGCCTTTTTACGCACACGAGGGAAAAGAACAAAATGCTAAAGATCCGGACTCGTTTCTTCTAATGAACACACACTATTCTAAGGACTCCGGGTGAGGCGAGGTGGTTTGCAATTCCACACAAGAGCCGTGCACTTCATTAACCTGACAAGCGAAATCACACTCACTCTCAAGTCTCCTCTGCTGACTAACAGGATCTTTCAATCTGGTCGTTCGCAGAGACAACTGAAGCTATTTTGAACCTGCTCGGCAGCTGTCGAGCACATAATACCACGTCGCCACCAGGCGCCCAATAGGTTTTGCTGTGGAGTCCTATAGCAGATAAGGTAAAAATGATAATAACAATAATCGGATAGTCGTGTGTGCCGATCAGGCCAGCGGTTAATGATTATTTGCCCCCCCCCACACACACACACCTCCACCACCACGGTTCCACCACGGTGCCGCGTCAGAGCGCGCGGACTAGACCCGCCTCCTGGCTTGTGGTGCGCTCGTCTCTGTCTCCTGTCTGCCTCACATCCAAAAAATCCACTGGGAGAGAGAGAGAGAGAGAGAGAGAGAGAGAGAGAGAGAGAGAGAGAGAGCGAGAGAGGGGGGGGGCGGAGGACGAGCCAGCCTGCGAGTGTGTGAGTGAGTGAGTGAGCGAGCGAGCGAGAGAGAGAGAGAAAGCGCGAGCGAGCAGGGAGCTGGGAGAAGAGCAGCGCGAGGGGGGAAAAAAGCGGACAATTGACAAAAACACGGGACAAATGGCACTCATGGCTGGGATCTTGTTCGCCGCAGCCTTTCTCGTCTGTGGGATTTCTTCGTTAGTGTCGACCGCGCGGATATACCCCCCGAATGAAGGTAAGACTCGCGGGGAACTTGGAGACTTCCAGTCCCCTTCTGTCCGTCCGCGCGCCCGAGCTGCGGGAGCCGCCAACTCCGTTGGCAGCCGTTGCAGTTGCTGCTGAGCGCGCGGAGACTGGCTCGAAAGCACCGCCACACTTTGGAGTTTTTTTTGTATTTCTTTTTTGGTGGAGTTTTTTTTTTTTTGACCGTGTGAACGGAATTGGAATACGAATGTCAGTGCGCATCTTTTTTTTTTTTTTTTTTTGGTGTCGGCTTCGGATTAGGAAGCTGTCGAGAGACTGGACTGGGGTCCCTACTTGTAGCCCCCGATGTGTGTTCATGTCACAGGAGAGCCTCGAAACGCTGAAATAAGTCATAAGTAAACTGACGTTAAAAACACTGTTAAGTGATTAAAAAAGAAGCAAATCAACTATTTGGACCACTTGACATCAGACGTAAATCATCCTGCCCGAAAAGAACAGAACGGATCAGCTCCAGAATTCCAGTTTTCTGCGTTTTGTTCCGGTGTGATTTGATGGTGTAGCCGAAGATGGTGTCTTTTTTGCATAAAGAACTTAAACTACAGTATCGGTATTGGATGAGGCACATTAGAAAAAACAAGCAGCTCCAGGAGCTCGGGAGGTTTGGGGAGTCTGGCTCGGGGTCCCCGGCTGCGTTGCGTCCAGTTCCGAAATGTCAGGCCTTGTTGATGTTCAAGCTCGGCTTTAGTGCAAAGACTAGGGGGGAAATGTCTAAAAAATTTTGGGGAAAAAAAAAATCCCTTTGGTGCATTTTAATCGTTCGCTTGCGGACGAGGTTTTGATAGTGCTGTAGTCTCGGTGGAGCAAAGCTGATCAGACTCGCATGTGACGGACTCAGTTATGAATATGAAATGAATCAGTCTGGAGTGTTTTGTCCCGATTAATTCAAATCAAGGATTCATATATAATGGGCTTCTTATTGAGTTGTCACGGTGAGATAGAAGCAGTATTTGTTACACTGGATTATAAACGTCTCTAAAAATAGATAAAAACCCCAAAGGGACCACTTGGATTTTTTAAAACTCCCCAAATCCAAAGCATTAATTTTTTATTTATTTATTAAACCCCTCCTCGGATATTAAAAGGGTCATTTTGCTTTTCAGGTTTTTGCAGACGGTCCCCTAATTGATTCGATCGTATTAACAGCACTTAACGCTTTTCCTAGGAAAGCGAGAAACAATTATCGTAATGACAACGAGGGAATACATTACCCCACAAAAAAAAAAAACAAACAAACAAAAAAAAAAACAAAAAAAATAGATCAATGCAATTTGCGGGGACAGACGCAGCGCCATCAGTATCCATCCGCTCACTATGCGTTAAAACGCAAAGTTGTTGTTTTTTTCCTCTTTAAATGTTGATCTTCCGTGGTGCACGACACCACAGAAGAAATTGTTTTTTCTTTTTCCATCATTCGATGAATCATTGTCTTTGTGTGAAGAGGTGTTAATGCCGCACGGAGGCAGAGGCTGCACGCTCACTTGTCCTGCTCTTGTTTTCCAGTCACGTTATTGGACTCCAGATCCGTACAGGGGGAGCTGGGATGGGTCGCCAGCCCTACAGAAGCAGGGGTGAGTATCGCAAAGAAGTGTCCCCTTGTTAGGACGCACGGTGTCCCATTGAGCTAAAAAGGTTGGGGAAAAAAAATTATGGAGAGATAATATCCACGGTTGGCCAGGAGCTCCCGAGCGGACCGCCAACTAGACACACAGAACTCTTTGATAAGATGTTGACCTGGTGAGCTCTTTATGGGAATGCCTTTGTTGTGGGTTTATTGTGCGGCCTGTCTGCTCTGCAGGGATATGGAGCTCGCGGCAACGCTTAAAGCATCATTTCCAGTGCTTTTACACTAAATACATTGGAATTTGTCATTATTTGTGTTTAGAGACCCCCTCTGGAACTCCCTCCAGGGCCCCCATGGGGTCCTCGAAATCCACTTGGGTCTATAGCCCCCCCACCCCCCCAACCAAGCCCCTTACCTCAAGCCCCCTGCTCCCCCCCTTTTCTCCTCGCTTCCCTTCTCCTCAACCACTCCGTAATGGTCAGATGCAGGGGCCGATACTACAGGCGGGCGTCAGGTTTCCTGAATAGACGGTGGATTGAATCGGCCTTTGTGGAGAAACTTTATATCCCTTTCCACCATTGAGTGGAGGAGAGGGGTAGAGAGGAACTTGGCAGCTGAGAGAGGCTCCTCTGAAACGGATGAATGAGGGGGAAAGTGCCGCGGGGTTTCGGCTCTCGCCGCGGAAGGGCCGAGTTTTACTATTAAACAAACGGGGGGAGAAAATAGCCCGGGCCCAACGTGTGATCCCACTCCGTCTAATTGGGATATCTGCAGTGGTTTAGATAAGACGGGCTGCAGTTTCAGCTTCTCTGGCCACAGGGAGGCAGTGTCACTTGAAGGCTGTGTAGGAAAAAAATGAAGTTGCAATACAATCGAATGAATTTTCGTGATAAACCTGAATCCAGGCTGCGGGGAATTATGTTTCTAACCAAAATAGCCTTCTTCACTCTGTCAGCTGGCCCTCCTCCGTTTGTTCCTCCTCGCAATATGCATAAACATTTTGTGTTCTTGGAAAATGATTATAAATTAGCAACAGTCTTGTCAGCTAATGAGCGCTAACACAGGGGAGCAGCATTTCACCCTCTGCAGCTGTTGCGGAGATCTGCTCGTCAGCTTTTTTTTTTTTTTTTTTTCAAGAACTTGCTCAGTGCTCCGCCCCCCACCCTGCTCAGGTCTTCTTCCCTCCTCGCTGTAGCGTTTCATGACAAACAGCTGATTGACAGGGTCCTGGCAGCACCCCAGCAGGCCTGCATTCACGCTGTCGTTGCCACCAATTGGCCTTATTCTGCCTCTTCCCCGGCGTCGGGTAAAAGGTGCGGCCTTATCGCTCGCGCCACTTGATTTTCACAACAAAAGAGTTAGCGATGGGTGGAGGTTGGGGGTGGGGTAAAGGAAGAGCGGAGTAAGGCTAGCGGGCCGTGATGGACATTTCCTCAAATCGTAAAGCTGCAGCTGTGTTTAGCATTATCCCTTTTGGGGGACACGCAGCAGAAAAAACGGATTGCTGAAAGATAAGGCGCAAACAGAGTCAAACCTGGCAGCACCTGCTGAATCGTCACCGTCCAATCGCTAAATCATTCTGTCCTGGACGTTTGAAGCGACAGCGGCTAAATTCCTGTCAGCTCCTTGTTTACATGTCAGTTCAGTCGAGGACCGTATTTCAAACACATGGTGAAAAGGAGCGAGAAAAAAAAACTGGGATAAACACGGTGCTCTGAAACTCTTGAGACGAGGCGGTATGGTATATATATGTATATACGGAACGGTGATCTGTCGAGAGGGGAACCTTATCATAAGTAAAACAAACATTCCCTCCTGGCAAAAATAAGCTGTGCGGGGCTGGTTAGCGTAATCCGTGTGCACCTCAACCTCCCCTCCCCCCATTTAACCCCCCCCTCTCCTGGGAGTTCGTACTAACAACTGCTGTTAATGTGAGCGTCTGTCTCCCAGTGGCCATCATGTATGTTGATGTAAAGCAGGCAGTCATTAAATCACCACTATTGATGGAACTTCAATTTGGCATTTTCATTCTTCTCATTATACACGTCTGCTCAGTGTGTGTGTGTGTGTGTGTGTGTGTGTGTGCGTGCGTGCGTGCATGCGTGCATGTGCGTTTGTTAGGGTTTAGTCAGTATTTGAACTGTAGGCATAACCGTAGCATTGAATTAATTACAAATTTCTCTTTTTTGATGCTGTGGAAAGAATCCATGAATTTTAATACTTGAATTATTTTAAGCCAGGACCAAACAAGTCAGTTAGGTGCAATTCATAAAATATGCATTTAGTTTAGCCATCAAATTAATTGCTGTGCAGACTCAAATATTGACAATTTTTCTGGCTCTCAATGTTTCATGGATTGGCGCCCAATCAAGGGCGACACCTACACAGCCAGTTTCAACTAGGCTAGCGTTTACTTTTGAATTTCATCTGAAGTAATTTTCAACTCTTTTCCCCTTTTCCCCAGTGGGAAGAAGTGAGCATCATGGATGAAAAGAACATTCCCATCCGGACGTACCAGGTGTGCAACGTCATGGAGCCGAGCCAGAACAACTGGCTCCGCACCGACTGGATCCCACGAGGCGGCGCCCAGCGCGTCTACATCGAGATCAAGTTCACGCTTCGAGACTGCAACAGCCTGCCGGGCGTGATGGGAACCTGCAAGGAGACCTTCAACCTTTACTACTATGAGTCCAACAACGACAAGGAGCGCTACATCCGAGAGAACCAGTTCGGCAAGATCGACACCATCGCGGCGGACGAAAGCTTCACCCAGGTGGACATCGGCGATCGCATCATGAAGCTGAACACGGAGGTCCGCGACGTGGGCGCCTTGACTCGCAAGGGCTTCTACTTGGCCTTCCAGGATGTTGGGGCGTGCATTGCGCTCGTGTCCGTCAGGGTCTTCTACAAGAAGTGCCCGCTGGCCGTGCGCAACCTGGCCCAGTTCCCCGACACCATCACCGGGGCCGACACTTCCTCCCTGGTGGAGGTTCGCGGCTCCTGCGTGGATAATTCCGAGGAGAAGGAGGTTCCCAAGATGTACTGCGGTGCGGACGGAGAATGGCTCGTGCCTATTGGGAATTGCCTGTGTAACCCCGGATACGAGGAGCGGAACTCGGAATGTCAAGGTAAATGAAAGACGGCTGCTTTCCTTGTGGGTGTGGGGTTGATTCTTCAGTATTTATATGCAGCAGGGCAGACAAACCAGGGCCCCCTATCTGGGAGGTTGGTGGGGGTCCCAAGGAAGGCTGATTATGATGAAGATGAAGCCTCCATCTATGCATGTTCGAGACACTACGGTGTCATTGTCTAAAACCCTCCTTCTATGGTCATGAAGCTACCGTTGTACAGATAATATTTTTTTAATCTTTTCCTTGAAAATCCTTGAAAATCCTGAAACATTTGTTTACTCAGTATTTTCTGCCTGAATTTCGGCCCAGACTCTTGCGAATCGTCTCTGTTTATAAATCTGTCCTGCGGTATTATAAATGTTTGCACGATTCCACCTCCTCTCGCTCTTGCTTATCGGTTGTTCTCTTTGTACTCAATTCGCATCGCCACCTCCGTTCGCCCACCGCGCTCCAGTCGCACATTATTCCTTCTCAGTCTTTTTTTTTCCCTTACCAGTTTCTGCTTGAGTGATGGAAGCCATGATAATTGTAAATGGTGTAATTAGCGGGCCCACTGGGAGGTGTATTTTTTTCTCAATGGGACGCATCCCAGGAGAGGAGGTTGGAGCTCCCACTGGTTCACACTACCATTTTGTTTTGCCCCCACCACACACACACACACACACACACGCTCTCTTACTCCCACTAGAGCTCGGAGCTGGGAGAAAGAGATAGACAGCTTTAGAGGACGGAGGGTAGGGAAAGAGAAAGACAGAGTTTATCATTCCAAGCAGGTATGAGAAGAGTGAAAGTACACAGCTGTGAGATGGGCTTGAAATGGTGCTATTTGGTAGGGCTGGAATAGCCTTTCCAAGGCGATTATCCTTGTCTCAGCTCACCATGATCTTTTACAAGGCTATTTGATGAGGTTTTAAGGTCAGTGCAGAGACTTCCGCATTTTTTTTTTCAGAATGAGGAAAATTGGAGGCGATCCGGCTTGCCGTTGAATACAAAATACTGGACAGAAAGTTGGAATGAGAAGCCAGGAGATCACCCAGAATATTTCCGAAGATGCCTGGAAATAAGGCTAAATGATATTATGGGATTTGATTCTCCCAGATTTGTTTCGCCGGGCAGATTCGCCTGAAACTAGATGGTCTTGCGGCGTGCAGCAGCCCATTGTGGACACGATCTCGCAGTATCCGTGGCTTCTTGTCCACCACATGCATCACAAGGTGCAGTTGCGTCTGCCGGCTGGGGAAGTCCATGCCATTTCTGCCATGGTTGTTTATCGGCGTACCCGAACCAGCCGAGCAACCCACCAGCCTTGCACACAAAAAGCAGCCAGGCACAGCAGTGTGGGGTCAGGGGCTGGCCGCCGGTGATTAACAGGGGAAGGGGGGGACGGACTGCTGCACCTCTCCTAATTTATGAGGGGAGCCTTTATCTTGGAGGACTAATTGCATGACAAGCAGGTCTGGTGTTTTAGGGGTTCAACTGGCTGGCTGGTGGGGGAGGTGGGTTGGATTGGCAAGGAAGTCCAGGCACAGATGGGTTGTTTTTTTTATATGTGTCTGTCTAAAGCCACATTCTTGCCTCAAATGCAGCGTTTTGTTCCAGGTTGGTGTATCTTCTGTATGACGGTGGAGTACCAGGGCACCTGAATGTATCTTTCAGAAGATGCTTCTGTGCGTTGGAGCTTTTGGCAGCCTGATGGGCTTCTGATGAAGGTTTCTCCGACATTTACACTGCCTGTTTTAGATCACGCTTGCGCCATTGTCGCCCTTTGTTTGCACTCACGCCTGTCCAACTATAAAGTTGTCTAGGTGTGCCGTGTGTTTTATGTTCCGGTTGTGATCTTATGATATATCATTATGCTGCCAACTACTGGCCTGGCGTGCCTATTACAGAGTCCCCCGGTTGTTCAAGTAAACGCGAGGAAGCAAAGGGAAGACCTTTCAGCTTAGTACCCTTTTTTTTTTGCAGTGTCTGCCGTCTAAGTATGGCCTTAAAAAAAGAAGTATCATCAGGAGATTCTTTCGTAGTAATGTCTGCCTTCCAAACCGCCGGGGCTCGGATCGCTTCCGCCAAGCTTCTGTCCCCTGGGTCGGCATCAAAGAAGCGGTGAAAGACGGCGGGTTAATGGAAAAGGAGCAGAACGCGGTTTGTTCGGGGCTTTAGGTAAATTAACTCGAGATCGTCTTTGTCTCGTGCCTCTTTGTAAGGCATAATAACCCTCTCATTTCCAAACAGAATGCCGCTCTCGGCTGTGTAACAAAGGCTCGTTTTCACCACCGCGTTTGAAACATACGCCTTATCTCTCCTCTTTAATTTCTGGCCAGGATAAATAGCCGTGGCTTTCCAAAGACTACAGCGCAAGATTTGCTGCTACGTGACTCAGGCTGTCTCGTGGTGTCTGTTAGCGTCGGAGCTCAGGCCAATGTATCCATTAGGAGCTGCGTATCTTTGCATCGGCTCTCGTTTGTTTAAGTTTACGGTGCCAGTACATTTACTCCAGCCTCATTCTGCTTCGCTCTGTGAAAAGGTTCTCCAGCATTTCACTTTCATTCGGGAACTTGAGCTCACGCTGCTGTTCCGGAGCCTGCGGGAGGGCGTCAGCGTGGGTCGGCCGTATTGACCGAGAGGTTGAAAGGTGCTGGTCACTGTCAGTGTGCAAGTGCACTGATGAGCTGGTTAATATTCACACACTCTGACAGGCTCTACGGGAGATTGTCTCCTCTAAAAGGCTTTGGCTGCTTTTATGTGAGTGCGAGTTGTCTGCTTTTCTTTTTTGTTTTTCTGGTCGAGTAATAAAACATGGAAACATGTTTTATTGTCTGCTCACACAATTTGTCTCAATTTAGGATGCATCGTGAAAAAGGTTTTTGCAGTCCACACAAGCCCACTTTGTGTGTGTGTGTGTGCGTGCGTGTGTGAGTGTGTTTGCATACTTGTGCGGCTGTGCTTATCTAGTGTTCGTGCAGGGTTACAAGGGCACCTTCGCCCCTGGTTCCCAGCCCGGGACGGATGAATGGGATCTCCTCCATCATTGTTCGGGGCAGCAGTGGAGCCGAGTCTGAGGCTGGCCGTGTTTTTTGGGGTGAGGGGGGGTTGAAGGTATAAGAGGAGGGGAGGCATGTAGAAGTTGTATTCTCCACCCCTGGCAGAGGTCAAGGGTCGTCCCCCTTCTGAATCCATCTTTCTGCCTCATCTGACAGGCCTGTGGGTCCAGGATTGATGAAGACATCGGGGTTTTGACAGCTGCAGTCTGGGAGTGTGTGTGTGAGATGGCCAAGGGTAGCACCCAGGGCCATGGCGAGAGGGGCAGGGAGGGCACCGGGGGCCAGAGGGGCCCCGCTGATCTAAGAAGAGAGGGGACTTTGTTTGCATTTGGGATCCCTTTCCCTGTTGACTAGCAATCCCCCTCCCGACCATAGCGAGGGTGGCTGGGTGGCTGGGGGTGGGTTGGGGGGGTCAGGCAGAGCTCTCGCTACTCATCTGGTTGGAAAGAGGTTCCTACTGTGTAAGGAGCAGGGGTGGAGAGTGGAGGAGCAGGGGTGGAGGGTGAGAACTGTTAGAAAACGCCTGTTTATTTCTGTTCTGCCTTTTGAGAGAAGCAACTAAATGCATAAACATAGCTAAACATAGTTTGTGGGTAGTGGTGGGCACAATCAATTGTGTGTGTGTGTGTGTGTGTGTGTGTGTGTGTGTGTGTTATAGTTACATAGTAGCTGTTGACATTCATGTCAGACGAAACGTATTGCTTAACCAAGGTGTAATGGTGACAGTTACATTTGACGCCACGTAATGCAAGTTAATATTTAACAACACACACACACAAACACACACACACACACACACAGTTGCTGAACTAAGCAATCTTGTGTCCTCCCTTTTCTCCCCCTTTTACATCTTCTTGTGTGCACCCTGACAACCTGTCTGTGTGTGTCTGTGTGTGTGTGTGAGACCCGGGTGTGATGTCACTGTGAGCTCACTACACACTTTTCCTTTCTCACCTAAGACCACCCGCTGCCCCTCGCCTATTCCCAGCAGCCACTGCCAGGCTGAAGCTCTTATTCGTATTTGGATTAAGAGGTTTTAAGGATAAAGTTTCTTTCCTGTGCTGCAGCCTTGCATTGTGCACGTGTGTGTGTGTGTACGTGCATTGCTGCGTGCACAGGTCTCCCCTCCCACCCGCCCGCCCCCGCTGACAGCGTTAAATATGCACTCGGGAGCATCATTTTAAATTCACCACGTAATTCTATTTGGCCGTGGGTCCCAGACGGCTTTAACTGCTGCGGCTCTGTCCCTTTGCTCTTCCTGTGCCTCCACTGTGTGTTTTTCTCCTCCTCCCCTGCTCCCTTCTGCATACATACAAATTAAGCATTTGCATCTTCTTCTTGGCTGCCTCGCTCGTTTGTTTGTTTTTTCCTGCCCGTGTCATCTGCCTCCCCCCCAAAACCTCCCTCCTGCCTTAATGACTCCTAAAACTCCTCTTTTCACATCTTGTTCTCCCGTAATTCATATTCATTTTTTTTTTGTACCTCCACGCAAAGTTCCTGTCTGAACGCTTCCTACTTGTTGCCTGTCTCTCTTCTTTTTTTCTTCTTCTTTTCCTCCTCTGGCCGCCGTGGTGATTAGTGTTTCGACAGCCCGTCTTTGGTGGCGGCGGCGGCGGCAGGAAGTGGGCTGAGTAATGAGATTACCGCCGGTGTTTTGGAGGCAGGCGGCAGGCTCGGTGCAACGAGCAGAACATCCTCGTCTGTCATTTCTCCCACAAACTTGTGTGTGTGTGTGCAAGTATATCTGAATAGTAATTAGAATCGGCCCTCACACCTCCGCGTGCGCACAAACCCTTCGCGAGCAGCCCCTCCAGGCTACTGCGTCTAGTTTCACTGTGTTTTGCGTGAGGAGGCAGGCGAGGTGGACGTGCTCATCAGCCTCCAGCGCTGCCGGAGAGCCTCATTTTCTGCCGCTGAATAGTGTCGAGGAATCTATTACTATCAGAGCGGAATACGGAACGAGAGAACAAAATGTCTCCGTCCTGCCGAAATAGACGCTTAAAGCTTTTTTTTTTTCACACCCCTCGTTTCTTTAGCGACTGAGATGATGAAAAAAAAAATCCCTCCGCAACCCCTGCGCCCCCCCACCCCCCGCCCTCCCTCCCCCGAACAGGAGGGAGGGAGGCGGAGGAGGAAGTGACTGCGGTGGGTGGATGTAATTCAGCCGTCATTAGCCGAGGTGCTGAAATGTTTTCCTGCCCGGGCCGCCGTCCTCCCCTCAGTGTTTGTTCCTGTCGCTGCTCTCGACACTCATCGGCCCGCTCTGTTTCTCCTCACCGTGCCCCCGTTAAAGGGGGGGGGAGCAGATCGAGCATGACCCCCGAGGCTGATGGGCTCTGGTGTTGCTGCCGGAGGAGTGCAGAGTGAAGGACGGCACCGGGCCCGGGACGTCTGCCTCCGTCCTGTTGTTTCCGCCTGCTGGGCTTTGACAGTTATTAAACTCTAAAATGCGATTTTTACCGGTGGCTTGTCGAGCTTATGAGAAGTAAGCGGGATCATCCGCCACCTGGCTTCTGTCTGGACTCTTGCAAGTGATTTACGGGCTGTGCCCGACATAACTGGAATGAAAAATTTATGACAGGTTTTTTTTTTTTTTTTTCCGGGAGAGTCGCCGCCCTGCAGGACGTGCAGTGTTTCTATTTTTTTATGAGTTTGCCAGGCAATGTGGGTTAAGGACAGCTTGCATATTATGTGGAGATGGCCCTCTCCTTCCATGCCCTTCTTTTTCTCTTCTCTGCTCTCCTCTTTGCCCCTCGAAAAAAAAAAAGCATCCTCTCTTTGAAGGCTGCGATGGGAAGAGCGAGCGATTAAAGCAGTCAGCAAGCAAATTAGCATGTAAAAAGGCCCTGAATCAATACCCCCAGCTCTCTACAACACAACCCTGCAGTCCCCTCACCCCACCAGCCCCCGCCCTGCCACCCCATCCGACCCTGCCGTTCCCCCCAAGTTGCTCCGGCTGTTTCCTCCTTCTTCTCCCTCCATTACATCCTGCACTCGTGCACATGCTCCCTCCTGGTCTCCTCCTGGCCTTTTCTGTTCGGCCGCCTTCCTTTCGCCAACCCCCGCCGTCCCGGTCGTCGTCAAATGACAAGCGGGTGGAAGAGAGACGGACAGACGGACGGATGGATGGACGGATGGATGGATGTGCGGGCTGAGTGCGTGGAGTGGACATGGTTGGGCTGCTGCGGAGAGAAGGAGTGAGGTCACGGAGGGGAAGGAGGCTCTCGCCGGCGTCTTTGTGCTGAAACAGAGGAGGGTCAGAGCTCTCCTGCCAGACAGAGGGAGAGAGAGAGAGAGAGAGAGAGAGAGAGAGAGAGAGAGAGAGAGAGAGAGAGAGAGAGAGAGAGAGAGAGAGAGAGGAGGGGATGGAGATGAGGCGGCGCGGCGAGGGAGGTCGAGGGAGAAAAAGAGACAAAAAAAAAAAAGAACCATGGGGGGAAGTGAAGTGGAAAGAGATTTAGTTCCAGTCTGGCAAATGTGCTTTTCTTACACTTCATCCTGCCGCTTCACCATCGCACAGGAATACCTTTGATCTCGGGGGGGGGGGGGTCAATGTGTTACAGATTACCACAACTATGCGTTTGTGTGTGTGTGCGTGCGTGTGTGTGTCATCGTGTGCGTCTGTGTTTGTCCATCTGCCACAGCAGGCATATCGCATGGTTGTATCGCATAAACCTCCATTAACGTTCCAGTCGGCCGGCGTGGAAACAAAGCCGACCCGCAGCTCGGCAGACAGACGGCCTGCACTCCCCATCGCCCCGCCGACAATGCGAGGCTGATTGCAAACACCTTGAAAATGTTTCACCTCCCTCCTCACGATCTCTATCTTAAGCCTCCCACCCGCACCCCGACTCTTACCCCTGCCGCCGGGAGGAAATAGCCCGTGTTTTTCTTCTTGCTTTTTTTCTTTCTTCTTCTTCCTCCTCCTCTTTCACGGTCGTCCCCTTTTTTTTTCCACCTCACGGGGCGCAGCGTTCGGCGGCCGAAACAAAGGAGCAGCCACGGCAATCAGTTAGGGGTTATGACAAAAAAGCGTGGCAATAAAAGGGGACCGCTCTGTAATCTGATGTGGTGCGCCGAGAATGAAAAACCCCACTGCCCATTCTAATGAGCCGCAGATAGCCCCCCAAACCCCATTCACTAATCACACTGGTGGGGTCGGGGGGGGGCACACTGGCTCATCTCCGCGGCGCGGCGCAACACGCTCAGAATGTGTGATGATCTTCTTTGAATCCCTGGAAGAAGAAGATGGAGAAGAAGAAGAAAAGAGAGAGCCGACAGGTGGCTGCAGGGACGACTTTGTTTTGTAATGATCTAATGTGATGATGTTATGTAAGTTTGGAGTCCATCCAAGACTTCAAGGCCATTAAACAGGGATGATTTAACAGTGCAAAGGTTTAATAGCCACTTGATTGATAAGAATGTCTAGAAGGAGAAAATGTAATCGCACTTTAACACTGTGCCTGCTCACATCCAGGAAGAGAAGAGCCGCCACCTGATGGTCAAGCTTGGAATCCAAACAGAAGGCAATTTCTACTTTTGCCGTTAGTTTCCCAGCTCCGGAACGTCCGTATCGTGTTGCCGACCCCTGGCTGAGAACACACGTGAACGCGCTAACTGTGTGTTTCAAACACCCCATGGCGAAGCCTGTGAGTTGTAACCTCTCTGCGGGGGGCGCTGTAATGTAATTTGGGTGACGGCGGAGGCCCAGAAGTCGACCTGAAGGCGGCGCTGCGTCCGTCGTAGCGAAACCTCTCTGGGATTAGACTCAGAGATCTGCCTCCGATCTTCGCCGAGCTGTCAGACGGGCCTCTCCGAGGTTTAGATAGAGATCGAGAGTCCAAAAAAAAAGCAAAAGTAAAGTGGCTGGAAGTGAATGAGGCGACACAGAAATACACACAGAAAAACGTGTCTGACAAAAAAAGGGGGTAAAGATGAATGGATTTCTGTCTGCTGGGTGTGATAAACGGCTGGCGGTGTGAAAGGTGAAGTGTGTGTGTGTGTGTGTGTGTGTGTGTGTGTGTGTGTGTGTGTGTGGAGGGATTTGAGTACAGGCGGCAATCGCTCTTTAAACAAGCCTGGCGTTGTGACCTTTGGCAGCCACGCTGGATCACCAACAATGTCACCTGTTTCCGGCCGACCTCGCAGTCTCCTCTGCCTGGGCGGGAGAGAGAGAGAGAGAGAGAGAGAGAGAGAGAGAGAGAGAGAGAGAGAGAGAGAGAGAAAAAAGCTCGGACAAGGGCGTGCAGATATGACACGATAATAACAGTATTAAGGAGGAAAGGAAGCGGCGGATCAGATGCCGCTGCCCGGGTCTGCCGGGGGAACGGAGCATCACCCAGAGTGTGGAGGAAGTGCAGATAAGAGAAGATAACACAAAGGGGCAGGAAGAGTGCAGCGCAGAGCAAAAGAAAGAGTGCGCGGAATACAAAACACAGCGCAGAAAGTCGACCCTGGCCATCTTCCAGGTTGTGCCCACACACACTTACACACACACACACGCTGGCTTCAAAGCCGGTGCCGGGCAGTTTGGATCTCTTTGTTTGCTGCCTCCCCACCACCGTCGTTTCTGGGCCTGCGCGTCTGTCCTCACTTCAAAGCCGGAGACTAAAACATTGCACATTAACAGAGCTAAGCAGCAGCCATTAACCCCAGACTCCTGTTACACACACACACACACACACACAGTGAGCAAGGCCAGGTTCAACTAGCGCAGGGTTACGGAGGGCAAAGCGTGCGCCTCGGTTGCAAAGTTTATGGACGCACGCTTCGCTATCAACTCAGGAATTTGCAGACGCAGTTTCGGGTCGAAGGAAAGAGGGTGGGCGGGTGGTGGTGGTGGTGGTGGTGGTGGTCCGGAGGGGGGTATCGATTCCACGAGGGAGATTTGCCCGGGAGGAAGCCAGGCGAAGTGGTCCGAAGAGTGAGGCCTGAGTGACAGCGGCAGGGGTCAAAGGTTAAAGCAGCGACAGTGGCGGCGGAGAGCAGCAGAGCGTCGGCAGGCAGCTGACACGAGCTGCTGAGGAGCCGCTGACCCAGGAAGAGTTTTACCTGACTGACTGGCGCACACAGGCACGCACACACACACACATGATTCGGTGACATAAGTGCTTGCTCAGTTCTCTCTCTCTCTCTCTCTCTCTCTCTCTCTCACACACACTCGGACACAAATGCAAAATCTAAAGGTGCTGTGAGGCCCCAGACAGGCTGTCGTCTGGGAGCTACCGGTAGATTACCTAAACAAACAGTCTAAAAATATCCTGCTTCTCGCTCAGGAGGTTGACCCCTCCTCCGAAAACACAGCATGTAATGCTGCTCCCGAGAAAACCACTGGGTTGACGTTGGCCTTGAAAATATTATACTTTTTTCTACACCCGGAGTGAGGCAACTTTAATGATTCAATTGTATTATTTCCTTTCCACACTGCTGTAAGTGATACCTCAATTTTATACTTAACCATGTTCAAATAATATAGATAATCGGACTTAAAGGCAATTAAACATATTTTTCCTAGGATGGGAATGACGTGCGATGGCAACATTAGCAAGGCATAACTCAGGAATGAACTTCACCAAAGTGTTGTGTTGAAAGTGTTGGTTTATGAGGGTTTGTGGGGATTTTGTTGTGTATTTGACACACGCTTCACCCTTGTTTACAGGACTGGGTCTGAGGCCCCATTGGGACAGTTTCAGTATCGCTTCCTCTTCCTCCCAACCTATTCTTGGTGTGTGTGTGTTGTGTGGGTGTATGTGTATGTTATCCTCACACATCCTCCCTTTCTCTTTGACTTTGTGCTACGTGTAGAACAGTTTGAGCCCCAACGATTGTTTTGCCACCACCGCAGCGCACTGCAAAAAAAACAACATTAGCATACCCCCCCCCCTCACCACCACCACCACCAACACCACTACCTCACCCTCCTCTCCTTCTCCCGGTCCCACCCACCTACCTCTTTACCTCATTTTCATCACTGAATTGAAACGCGGCTCGTTCTCTTTATTGTCCTTTACAATCCCAGGAAAGGATGTTGGATGCCCGACGTGCGTGTAGCGGCTTCACAGCGCAGCGACCGCAGACTCGCTGCCCCCGGGGGACACGGAGGGGAAGTACGGCCGATACAAACAATGCCTCCGCTGGCTTTGTTTACAGCCTCAATCGGCCGCTGCCCCTCGTAAACACAGAGCCTACCGGGTTTGTGTGGGAGGTCCTTCCAAGGGCTTGCACCTGCAGGTGTGCAGAGCATCGGAAGCTGCTGTGTGTGTGTGTGTGTGTGTGTGTGTGTGTGCTTACATCACATGTCTTGTTTGCCATGAATTCTCGTCCATTAGCCACCTGCTTGTCAGCACCCTGGTCCTGAGCAGACTGGCGTTGTGCCCAGGGTGGTGGTTGGGTGGTGCCCGCTTGCAGACCTGCTAGCTGGGCTGCCCCCCCCCGACAACGTTCCATCACACAAACACGATTCCTTGTGCCGCTCCCTCTTTTTCTTGTGAATTCCTCCAGCTTTCCTCCTGCTCTTTCGCCCCCCCCGCACGTTCCGAACCCAAGGAGTGGCCGTCCGCTCCATTCTGAAGTGGCTGGCTGGCTGGCTGGCTGGCTGGCTGGGTGGAATACTTTAGATTGTTGCGATATTGCCATTGTACTTGTGCCCCCTTGTTAAGGCCAGGCGAGAGGAATCGGAGTTGCAGGGGGTGGGGTTGGGTGGTTACGGGGCGGCGGTGCTTGAGACCTACGTGTCGATAAGAATGTAGACCTTTGTGTGGCGGAAAGCTCTCAGAACAATATTTCAATTTTTCAGTTATGTAATCCAAAAAATGACGGAATCAATGTCGCCGCTTCTGTTTTGGCATGGAAAACTCAAAAATCAGTTTCATTGTAGCTTTTAGTCTTTACTCTCATTCTATGTATGTAGATAACAGAACGTGTCCCTGGAATCCTGCAGCTGCACCCCAACAAGTTTCATAGAGTTTTCAGGCAAGTTTAAATATTGCAAATCCTCTTTTTTCTTCCTCTTTTTTGCCGCAAATATTTTGCTGATTGGCTGCTTTGCCGGGTTTGGCTTCTTAATCTCACATCCAGACACTTTAATTAGGCCGGTGCGGTGGGTGGCTGCAGAGTGATGGATCGGCGCTGCCAAAAGTCTCCTTATAAATCATCCGGCGCTTGACACCCGAACTCTGGCTGCGACTGTGGCTCCTGGCACCAGGGCTGCTGCCACGGCGGCGCCCAGGCTGACTTGTGTGTGTGTGTGTGTGTGTGTAATAACACCGTTAGCAACCCCCTTTTGTTCCTTCGCCTCGATTAGCGCCGGCGATGGCCAAACTTTTTAAGGGTTTTGTGAATTTTAAATGATGCCACATCCAGTCACGGGACCTTTTGCGCCCTTTCCGGTGAAGGTCGAGACGTGTGACGAGTGTAGGTCATCCATCACGCTGATCAGCCTCGCCGTCCGTGTGTCCCTCATCCATCACGCTGATGGCGTTCCGCCGGCCGTGTGGCTGCGTGTCGCCGTCAGGGCCGGAGGTAATTAATAACCGCCAGCGACGGAATTAATGAGTTATAACCTGCTCCCGCTCTCCTGCTGTCCCAGCGACAGATGCTAACGGTCAGCAGCAAGTTATCGCCGCTCAGGTGAACCGGCGTGACGTTTGGTGTGTTGTTTTGTCACGTTTGTGCGTCTGGTTGAAGGCCAGATTGGCGGCTCGGCGTCTCTATTGCCATGTCAGCGCTGTCGATTGGAATTTGTTTCGGTGGGCCTCACGCACAAGACGAGGGAAGCTAATCACTCGCATCATTAAGCTGTACAATCCAGTAAGATGCAATCAGTTCAACAAGTGATGAAATCAATCCGACAACAGGAGAAAATAAAATGAAAACTCGTGGAGGAGCTAGCTAAGATTTGTCTTTTTCCCTTTTGTTTTCCAGAGATGATCCCCTGAAGTTTTCCCTGGTTTAGGTCTCGAGGTAATAATCGTGGAATCTTCGGGAAAAAATGTATGAATTCATGAGCGCTCAGGGTTTCCGTAATTAGCGGCAATAAATGAGGAGTAAATAAATGACAACGCACCATGTTTAATCTGATTCACAGACCCGTGAATAAGATTACGTTTGCTGCTAGCTGCTGAGAAAAAAATGAAAAGTCCTGAAGAAGAAATAATTTCTCCAGGAAGAAATTGACCTGAGCAACTCGCCGTCTCTGATCGAGGCAGGTAGATTTGTCTGGAAAGTCGGCCCTGGACACGGAGAAGCTCTCTCTCTCTCTCTCTCTCTCTCTCTCTCTCTCTCTCTCCTCCTCCTCCTCCTCCTCCTCCTCCTCTTCCTCTTCCCCCCTCAGGTCTTGAAAGTTGATAGCTTCATTCTTTGAAAGAGCAGCTTTGTGAGGACGCCTCTGACTTGCCGCGGCCGCTGAAGAGTGCTCACTGTCTGTTATGACTAAAGAGAGTGGCCGTGTTTTCATCACTCGGGGAAAAAGATAAAGCACCGCTTTGAAAGGTGAAGCCTCGCCGCGCTCCCGGCTTAATTCTCTCTTTTCCCCAGTAAAGGGCGCCGCTTGTTCCGCCTCGCCAGGCCTCGCTTGTGTTGTTGCATTTCGGCCGTTTTTCAGTTTTTTTGTTTTTTTGTTTTTTCACCGACTTGAGTTGCTGTCCTCTGCATACGGGCAGCGATTGGCGGCTGTGTAGGCGGATGCGGATGTATTTAAGCCGCGGCGGCTTGTGCTGCGCCCGCGCTAAAAAGTCAGTACGTATTCGTTGTCGCTCAACTTTTTTGGGGGTCATTTTTCACCTTCAACTTTTTTTCTGCCGCATCCACGACCCCCCCCCGCCCCGTCTTCATGTGGAGCGGCCAATTCACGCAGCAGAATCCCCGCCACTCAGACAAAACTACTCATTAACTCTCTCGTCTCTCCCCCTCGCCCCCCCACCCTCCCCTTTCCAGCGAGCGCACTTTAACAGAGAGTCAACAGGGCCGGGAGGGGGGCGGGGGGGACTGACAAAAGGTGGTGGTGGTGGTGGTGGGGTGGCCGTGGCTGAAAAGAGGTTTGAATGAAGGAGAGAGCTGCTCTGGGGGGAGAAAAGAAGGGGGAAGAATGCAACGTCCCCCGTCTATGAGGGATTTCATTTTTTTTGCCCTTCCAGAATAGAACAGTAAGTCACCAGTCTCTTTGTCTGCCTTTGATCTCTCAGCTCAGGGATTTGGCACCTGACAAGCCTCTCTCGGCCTGAAAGGATTCACGCGGGGAGAAGCCGAAGGAGAGATACAGTTTGAAAGAGAGCGTAGCGTGGGGAGAGGGGAGGTGGTGGGTGTGAAAAAAATAAATAAATATACAAGCGAGCGATGAGAGCACCAGCGTGCAGGAATGATGGTGCGGAAAAAGAGCTGCACAAGACGACGCCATGAGTTTTTTTTTTTTTTTTTCTGTCTTCTGAGGCCTCCGGAAAACTGAAGACTTGCGATACGCGAGCGTGTTGTGGCGTCTCCACTCGTGTGCGGGTTTCGCCCCCGCTTGGCCCGGGCGGCGGTAAAACCAGCGAGTCTCACAGGGGGAGATTCCTCTCGGACCACCCACCAGCGTGATCTCTCCTCCTTCACGCCGCGCACTGTTACGCACTCATCCCCAATAATAAGGAGCAAATTCCCGGCAGCTTAACCAGGATATTGCCCTCCTCCTTCCCTGCGCCCTTCTTCCAAATGTTCCTTTTCTGCAGGGCTTTAATAAACAAACAGCCCCATTTGTTGACAGCATACTTTAAATGAGAGAACAAGAAAAACAACATCATTCTGAAATGCAGAAAGTTGGGATTTGTAGTTCCGTGCACGCTGGGGCAGATTTGCAAGGAGGCCCAGTGAGGGTTAATCATCGGTGAGGGAAAAACTCATCAGCTAAAGCACAGTTTGAGGTGCCCGCGTTCTTATCCTGCGACTCTTTAAAGGAGCTCAAGCCCAAAAGAAGCAGAGGACTCAATTAACTCTCCCCCCTCAGCTTTTTAAGCGGAGGGGCATCATCCCAAACAGCTGCTTGACCCCACCCCCGACCCAGCCTGTCAACTCTGGACACTTTTCCTGGTCAGTGCACATGTACAACAACCTCCCCCTGAACAGCAAGTTTGTGAACAAACAACAAAAAAAACCTCCTTAAACAATGGCCACAAATCTCCTCCTGTCTCCAGCGATGAGACCGGCTGCTCAGTGATTGCTTTAAAGATAGAGATAACAAAAAAAAAGTGCCTCCCGACTAATCTGCCCGGCTTTCGTTGAAGAAAAAAAAAAAAGAGGGGGCTTCTCGCACCCCCGGGGGCGACAATCAAAGGGACTCCTTTAGCTTAGCGTTAGCGAGCGGAGCGGCAGGAGCTTAGCCCTGATTGACCGAGTGGGAACGCGCAAAAGAAAGGCTCAGCGGGCAGCGGCGGGGCCTGGTGGACAGCGGCAGTGGCAGCTAGCTCGGCTAATCCGGCGGCGAGAGAGTGAGAGAGATTGACACAGAGAGAGAGAGAGGGTGTGGGGGGTGTTTCCCTGGTGCTTTTTGTGAGTTTTTGTGGATTTCCTCCTTCCTACTCCGTGCTCTGTGTGAACGGCTTCGCTGTGTGTTTACGCTGGAACTTCCTGCTCCTCGGCGCGACGCAGCACTTGCGGACTGGCACCGAGCTCGGTCGCGTCCACTGCGGCGGACACATGTGGGAGGTTGTTTACGCGACTGCTGCTCCTCCGTGCCCACCGTGTACTTACGACTCTGGAAGAAGCGCAATCTTCTCCTCTTCTTTTCCTCTTTTTAATTTCTTTTTACCGTACGTGACGACAGCTAGACGTCGTGGCCGTATGTTAGCTTGTTAGCTAAGCACGCAATTATCTGATTTGGTATCTGGCTGGAACCCAGCCGTCTGTCTCCAGTGCATCGCAGAAAGACTGATGAGGCAAACACAAACACTCCCTCGCACTGCTGCATCCTTTACTTCAACCTCAAACCCACCCGACCCCTTCGGCCCGTCATCCTGGTCGCTGCCCACAGCCTAGCAAGCGCACAGCAGCTCGCTGATTGACAAGCCAATCGGTGTTGGGGACTGCGTGCGCCGCGCTACTCCCGGAGAATTTGTTCTTTTGTCCTCCTCCTCCTCTGGCTCAGGAGGATGAAATATAACCCCAGCTACGCTCGTGTGACCGTTACAGAATCAGTTTCAGCGAAGGGAGGAGCTCCTCGAAAAAACCAGGCCTCTGCAATCACGCTGTCACTCAGGAGGGAGGTGAGCGGGGAAAAGTGTGGCGACAGTGCAGGTGTAGCAGAGCGCGCGCAGACTGGTGAGGGTTCATGGAACACCTGCATTGCCAAGTGTGGTGGCATTTGTTTGTTAAATGGCCTGAAAAAAGGCAGCGGCTCTGGTTTCAGTTTTTTTTTTCCCTCTCCTCTGGTTTTCGTGCCAGTGGAGTGAAGCTCGAACCGCTGTGGAAGACCAGAAGCAGATTCTTCCTGTCGGAGGACAATGGCTCTCTTCTGTTTGCTGTTTTGAAAATGATCTCTTTCTGTTTATGATTTTCGGAAGGTCATAAAACACTGAAGTGTCCTCGTTTTCTTGTCACAGCAAACCACGTTTCGGCACCGATGTTTTTTTTTCCCTTCTTTTCCCTGAGTGCTGTCTTGCCTACGCTTAACTACAATTAACCAACAAGACGGAACGCCGCATCGGCCAAGACTTTCCTAATTACATCTTTTGTTTCTTCAACTTCCAGCGTCCATTCTGTTGCTTTAAGTTCCCAATTCAGTCGTAAACACCAATAACCAATGAAGTCAGGGTCTGTTTTCCTGCGTCCTGAACGTCTGTCAGGCGATGGCTGAAGGCTTCGGCAGAGAAAGGTTTTCCACATTTTTTGTTTTTTCTTTGGACTCGTGCTTTCTTGGAACCTTCCTTCCAGATGTTTTAAAGGGGACATAGAGGTGGTCTAACACCTGGCTAGGGGTTGTTGTCACTACCCGGGGAGGGTCCTCGGGGCCTGTTATGACATCACAGAGGGCAGTGAATAAAGCATTTCAGCACAGACTTTGTTCGCTTGATATATTTCAGAGGAAATTCCCAGACACATTTTACTGCCAGTACACAGATGTGACTCTTTAACCCTCCCGCTGCTTCCTGTCACGTTCACACCTAACCTGCCTCCCTTTGTCTCTTTTTTCCCCTCCCTCCAGCCTGTAAGATCGGCTACTACCGCGCCCTGGCCACCGACGGCTCCTGCTCCAAGTGTCCGCTGCACAGCTACTCCGTCCGGGAGGGATCCACCTCCTGCGTGTGCGACAAGGGATACTTTCGCTCCGAGACGGACCCGGCCTCCATGCCCTGCACCAGTAAGTACAGTTGGAACACAGTGGGCACTGCAGCGTAGCCGTGATGTGTGGGAATTCCTATCTGACACGCGAGACTTCAGCCAGAACCCACAGCAGCTGTGATTTATGGAGGATTTTTTTTTTTTTTTCCAATTGCTAAAGATAAATCCACAAGCATTTTGGTTCACAATCACACGAAAACAACACAGAGAGAGAGTGAGGTCGACCTGACACACACACACACAGAGCAGCAGAGCAGCAGAGCAGGCGGCTGTTGGTTTAATGGGTGGGACTTTTTGATTTCAGGTGCTACTTAGTGATCAGTCACGGTGACAGAGAGCTAATGAGGGCGCCAAGCGGCTGCATCCCCCGATTCAGTCTAGCGGCGCAGACAAGCAGAGATGAACCGTTGGCGGGGACGTGGAGGGGCCGGTGGGGTGGGGGTGGGGTGGGAGTTGTGGGGGGGGGAAGAACATAAATGAGAAAAGCCACAGATGCACGCGGCGAATGGATAAGTCGCTGGGAAAGTTTTCTCCTCCCAGGTTTTGCAGCCAGGCAGCAGCAGCAGCAGCTGCTGCGGTTCCCCTCCGTCCTCCTGACTGGCCAGGAGAGCGATCGCCAACATTATTAACAATCCTGCTGCCTAACGATACCGTTTTCATTTTTGTGGAACCTCATTCTTTTTTCTGAGTAGCGGCGCAGGGGAGCAAAACTAATAAGTCATACAAACACACACACATATACACACACACACACACACACTGATTCTAATAAATTCACATGCGCAACGGCGTGCGGACCAAATGACGAGGACGATTCTCACAGAAACACAACGACACACACAGGAAAGAGGGCTTCGCGTCTCCGAGGACGCTTTGCCGCAAACATCTGCTAAGCTGCTTTTCCCCCCAATTGGCCCGCACGATCCGTCAGGCTCCTATGGATTTATCACCCGCCGAAGCACTTCATTAAACCGGACGGGCAGCTGAGGCCCGGACGCGTACGGCAACTCGTAACTGTCAGGGAAGCAACAACGCCGGACGGGCCTCTAATTATTCCCCGGCCCCTCTCGCTATCCGCGTGCCGATCGTAAACAAGGTCCTATTGTGACACATATTTCACTGCCGAGAGCGCGAGGTAATTTTAGCCGCGGACGCTGATGGTTATCTGCCTCGCCCCTCGGCTTTTCGCGCTTTGATTGCATGTCCAGAACAGACTGTTGAACGGACTGTCGAGAAGTTGCGTGTATTTTTCATACGTCTGTGTGTGATTGCGTGTCCTTTTGGCCGATGATCTCCGAACCCCTGCCAGTGGAATCTGACTGGAGTTGGGCGTGTGATGATTTACTCTGCATTTGATTGTTATTTGTTCAAGTTACTATATGTATATTTGTGTGTGTGTGTGTGTGTGTGTGTGTGTGTGGACAGCAAAATGGAAAGCAAAATCGTAAAATTTGTTTTGCGGACTTTGAGGACGATAGACCGGTGTTTCGGATCAACTCGCCACTATGTTAGCCGGCTACCTTTGTTTACTCGCATCTGTAGTTGTCCTAGCTACAGCTGAAAACCAGGAAGTGATTCTGTATGCTGCCCTCGTCACTACCTAAAATAAATCATTTTTTCCAAACTCACGTCCAACATGCACGTGTTCCGTTTTTGCAGCATATTTAATGAGAAATGTTTCTTGGAACATTTGTTGGTGTTTGTCGGCTCTACTTCTTGAAAAAACACTTTGTGGGCCACAGTGCATTGTGGGAGATGTAGTTTACGGTCAGTGTTCAGTCGGCCAGACAGTAATTGTGAGTCAGCGACACACCTTTCAGGGCCTTTGGCTCGACACACGTGGACACAAACAAAACAAACAGACCGACAAACGTGTCAAACCCTCGAGGCCACGCCCAGCTCCTCTGTCACATGCCTCCCACCTCACTGTTTTGTCATTCCCTAATATATTGAGTTACTCCTTTAATGAATGAGCCTTAAGCTCATCCCCATTGTGCCGCTAGTCTCGCCGGCATCTCTGCCGCAGCCGTGGCCGCGGCTGCGAGCAACAGCTGTCACAGCTCATTACTCGGCTTATTTTATTTGAGCGCGCCACCCGTCCAGCGCCGCTGCGGAGCGGAGCTGAACATTAGCCGGACTCGCCGTCTCTCAGCGACCTTTGACCCGCCTCGTCAGCCGGTCAAACATTTGATCTCCAAACTCTCACCCTGTCTGTCGTCTGCTGTTTTCTCTCCTCTCGCGTTTTTTTTTCCTCCCCCTTCTCCTCCTCGTCTTTAACTTCTCACCCACATGTTGGAGCTCTGTAATTACGGCTGTCACTCACACATACCACATTCTGTTGCGTTTTTTTTTCTGTCTCGGAATCACGACCAGAACAAATCAGATTTGAAAAAAGAGAAAAAAGAAAGACAAATCGCTTCAAGTCACCTCACAGTTGTTGAAGGTTCCAGCTGGAAATGATCCAGCATCTTGATAGTAATGTGTGTGTTTTTAGTGTGTGTGAGGAGGTGGGAGTAATCGAAGACGACCCCCTCACCAACACACACACACACACACACACACATACACACACACACACATGCATATACACACACACCCGTTAGCCTCGCTGGCCGCAACCTTGCGACGCATGATGACGATGATTAAAACTGGACGCCGTGTTTTTCTGCCGCTGTGTGAATGTTTTTTTTTTCTCTCCTTTTTTTCCACGCCTGTTACCTTTTGCTCTAATTTTCCTGTCAACGCCTTACTTGTGTTTCTCCCACTTTGCCGCAGTTGCCGCTCTCTCGGCGGCTGCTCCGGTGCTCGGTGGCCTCACGCTCGCAGAGGAGGCGAGAGATTCAGCTTGACTTGGGGTCAACCTGCATGAGGGAGCCGCTGGGTTAAATAGCACGCGTCCGCCTAAATTTAAAACAGACGTTGGCCGTCGCAATTGAGTTTGCGATTGAGATTGTGCGCTGTTTGAAATGTAAGTCAACGCATTTTAATTAAATGTACCTGGAAAGCTCATTTATTCTCCAGATTCAACAGGCGCAACCTGCGGCTCAGACAGTTCATGAGGGAGAACGTGTTCCTCTCTAAACTCTGGCTTCGTATCAGAGAGACTAAACACTAAATTTCCCCTGACAGCTGCTCCATCCAGCGTGTGTGTGAGCGGCTGGAAGCCTCTTAATATTTATACGGGAGCCGTCGCAGCTTCGCTCCTGGACGTAAAGGTGCGAATGTGGCAAAGCGGCTGAACCAGACCAGAAAAACACCGCCGTCCCGAATTTAACGGGAAAAAAAAAAAGAAAAACTACCTCGGGAGCTAGATGTGCACCACACATGAGCGCACACCGCACACCGCACGTGCACATGCGTGCGGCGTCACATGGCAGTAATGAGGACCATGCACACCCGTGGGAGCCGGTGGCTCGGCTGCGCTCAGGTCCTGGGAGGGCTGCTCTCCATTTCAGGGTTTCTCTGGGCCCTTGATGTGTTTCTCAGACTTTCCTCAGTTTTCTTAGCGGTGTGGCAGCGGAGGAAGAGGGCGAGGATGGGGAGGAGTGAGCGGGTGTTGCTGGCGGGGGAGGAGAGGGGGAACCAGGTGGAGGGTGGAGGCAACGATTCCAGCCCGACGGTAATCGCAGGGTCAACGTTTCAGTCAACTGAGCCTCCGGACCTTCTGGGAGAGAAGACTGATAATGGCAGTGGTGGAAAAATGAGAAAGACAGATTAAATAAAGGGGAGTGGGGGTGTGGGGGGTGTAGGAGAGATGGGGCAGGGGTTGGGGGGGTGGTTGAGGGTAAATTGCAGTAAGGGGCAGGGGGGAAAGGAAATGATGGAGTCGTTACTCAAGGCGGTTGGGGGACTTTTGGAAATGTAAAAAGGCCACGTTGAGCTGATGTACGACACTTGCGTGAGCATCCCCGTCCCGACCCCCGCGCCCCCACCTCCCCACCCCGTCTCCCCACGTCTGCCTAACCACTCCCCCTCCCCCGTAGTTCCCTCTCCCAGGATTAATTACCGGGTGTCAGTCACAGCCGACGGCTCTCCCACGCTCCCCTGCTCCCACCGCTGCATTTTGGGGAGAGCGTCAGGTACAGCCTGCACTTGGAGCACAAGTGTGTGTGTGTGTGTGTGTGTGTGTGTGTGTGGCCTGCGGTGGAATGCGTTTAGAACATTATAAAGTCATAAAGTTATAAAGCGCCTGTTCCAGCCGTCGCCGTGGCAACAAACAAACAGACACGTCTCCGCGCACCTTTTTTTCCCCGCTCTTTTTCTTTCTGTCGATGTTTCCAGTTCGATGTCTCCAGACGCCGACTGCAATCGCCAGCGTTGCTTCGGCTTTTACGGCGCTGTGAGCCCCGGCAACAGTAGAAGCAGGTGCAGGTGGGGAGGAATGAGGAGGCGGCGGCGGCGGCGGCGGCTACCTCGCGACACTGACAAAGGCTTCTTCTCACCGCGGCCGCTCGCAGGAACCCAATATAGAAACGCCATCAGTCAGTCATTGTCTATCTGGCCAGGCGAAAGCGGGTGAGGAGGAAGAAAATGGGGGAGTGGGGTGTGCGGTGGTAAGTGTGGGCAGGGCGGGGGGCAGGCCAGTGCTTTATCATCATTTTTAATGAGAATTTATAAATAGTTTTTTTAATCAAAGGCTGTTGTTGGTGGGGAAAGTTCAGCCAGCGCTATAATTACCGGCGCCGCATCCTTCTCATCTTATCTGCTGCTGCTGGTCACCCTCCAGGACAGTTTTAGTCAACAGATACACACACACACACACACCCTCCCACTCACACACACACATACACGCACAAACACACACACGCACAGACACACTTTCCATCCCGAGTCAAAGCGATGCTGCGAGCATCTCAGCGAAGAGGCGAAGAGGCGAAGAGGCGAAGAATCATTAAATGGCAGAATTTCACCAACCCAAGCCTCCGCCTCATAGAGCGCGCTCACCCAGATGCCCACCCCACCCCCAACCGACCCCCCCACCCCCGCCACCCCAGAGCGACCGCCGCACGCTCGCTGCCCCCTTTCCGCCGCGTCCCTCCGCGAAATCAGTCAATGCCACGCCGCCCCTCCAAAAATAACACTGATAATTAATTTCCGTCGTGAAATGATTCGTCTGTGGACTTACCAGCTTCCATATTTCAGCATGTATCGACCGGGGCTCCGCCTCCTCCCCCCCTCCCTCTCCATCCCCTCCTTCCACTCCCTCCACTCCCTTACCAGGCTGCCTGCCTGCGTTCGCTTCATTAGTCAGAGAAGAGTGAGTGTGATGGGGAAAACAGAGATGGAGAGAGAAAATAGAGTTAAGTCAATTACTGTCGCTGGTGTTTGAAAGCGACGCAAAGTAAGAAAAAAAAACACATTAATTGCAGCAGAGCTGACATGTAAATTGGGATCAATGAGTGCAGGCGGGGGGGCGCGTATCTGCAGTGCGTGCTGGGGGCCGCTGTGGCTTCACATCAAAGCAGGAGTTTAACAACAGAGCAAAATTTCTGCTCCAAAAGTTGCTGAGTGGCTTCGCCGGCTGATTGGGCCGATTGCGCGGACGGTGGAGAAATCTGCCCGCCTATTGGATTTCAGGCTGACGGGGTTGAATCGACTGGTGGTGGAACTGGATCCCTCCTCGTGCTGTAGAGCACGGGGCATTTAGGAGGCAACTGGAGAAGACGCAGCTCAGTCAGTTAAGGGTTTTTTTTTTTTTTTTTGGTCGGAACTGCTTGAAAAGCCATCAGCCGGGTTTACATTTATTCGTATGGTGGGGCCCACGGTGGCGGTGCCGGCGCCTCGCAGCAAGGCAGTTCCCAAGTGGGAACAAGGAGCCTCCCTGTGAGGAGTTGGCATGTTGGACATCATATGATGTAACGCATTTCACCTTAATTTTCCCTGTGGGGAAGTTTGTCTCCAACTGAAAGTGCTGCATACAACTTATTGTTTCTGCGGAAGGATCAGCAATTGTTGCAGTGGCTTTCTCATTGCGAATAGCAAAGCCATCTGCAGAGGGTTCAATTCTGCTGTTCTTGACATCAATGTCATGAAATCAATGTCCAAAGCTGCTGTTTGTCTTTGGATTTTTCCATCCAACAATACTGGCAGCATGAACACCATCATGTATCCAGTCACTGATTCCTGCTGCTCCTCAGAAGAAGAGTCAAAAACAGCAAACTGCCCTTTAAACTATGACTACTGTATATCATCAACAAAGTGTTTGTTTGTCTCTTCCTCTTGTTCAACCCAGTACTTGCCTCCAATAACACGCCACTTCCCTCCTCCGCCCTCCCCTCTCACCAGGACCTCCGTCCGCTCCGGTCCACTTGATCTCCAACGTGAACGAGACCTCCGTCAACCTGGAGTGGACTGCGCCCAGGAGCTCCGGCGGACGCCAGGACCTGACCTACAACGTGGTGTGCAAGCGCTGCGGCCCCGACGGCCGGCGCTGCCAGCCGTGCGGCAACAACATCCACTTCAGCCCCCAGCAGCTGAGCCTGAAGGGAACCAGGGTGTCCATCAACGAGCTGCAGGCGCACACCAACTACACCTTCGAGGTTTGGGCCGTGAACGGCGTCTCGCCTCAGAGCCCCGGGCCGGAACAGGCCGTGTCGGTGACCGTCACCACCAACCAGGCCGGTAAGTCAGTAGCTGGAGTGAGTGTATGACTTGTTAATGTTCCCGTCTGGTGGTAGTTTACTAGTTGAGCTTTTTCTCTGTCTTGAGTCATGGCTATTTCAAATCTCGTAATGTGTAACATTGACGGTAGTAAAGAATAGATGGAATGGTTTCACTAATAAGTGTTTTGTTTAGTCAATCCAACAAGAGGTTGGCAAGGCTAACCGGCCAAATATACTATTGACAAATCATTGAAGATGATAAATAGGAGCCGTACGGTGTTTGGTTGGTGAGGAATGCAGCAGACAGGCTGCTGATTTTCTCTGCCAGGAAAAGAGCGCTGAGCTGCTCATACTGGATGCAGAGCGCGTCCCACTCTGAGGGATTTGAAGGGGGGGGGCACTCCTATTTTCTCTTCTCCCCCTTTTTGGTCTGTGGGTAAAAACATGTTTATTAAAAATTGCAAATAATTTGTTTGAAGGATGGGTGATTACAGAGGAGGATGATGGATTCTCCGCGCTGCGAAATTATTTTCTGCAATAATTTCACTTGGCGTCCTTTTTTGCATAATTAGGCACGCCGATCGGGGGGCGCGGGGGGAGGGTAGGTTGTCGGGAGGGCTAGCGCGCTATATTTAGCGCCGGGGCTAATGAATGAGATGAGTCGTATTGATCTGTGGCGGGCTTCATTACAAATGCCGCTGGATTGTGTTTATACGAGTGTGTAATTATTCTAGTTAGAGGACACTCTGCTTTACGGCCCTGCCGCCTCGGGGGTGGCCGCCCAGGGCCCCCTGTTGTTTTGTCATTTAGCCATTTTGTAGCCCGTTGTTGTGCAAATGGATTTTTACGATCGTGACCTTCCCACCCTTATTTTCCCCTTCATCCCTTTTTCCCTGCTCTCCCTCGCTAAGAGCCCATCATTACTTCCCTCCTCTTTACTGCCCTGTTCTTGGGTGGCGAGCCGAGTGCCCTTTTTGTGTTGTTGCTCTCCTTGTTTTTTATCGCTAATTTCCAACCGCCTGGGAAAAAGGGCGAATGTCTTGAATAGGACTCACACTGGCAATTTAAGAGGCGCCGCGACTTGATTTATCAGCTGGGGTCTGTGGGGGGGTGGTAGAGACGAATGGACGAGGCCGCCCGCCTTGCCTCGCCTCACCTCGCCTCGCCTCGCCTCACCTCGCCTCTCCTTGCTTGCCTACCTGCTTGCCTGCCTGCCTGCCTGCCTGCCTGCCTGCGTTCGCCGGTAATGGAGCACACCCCTGGGGTCCAGACCCGGGCCTCGTCAGCACAGTCACGCCGACGTGCGCTTTTCACCACCATTCCGAGCGTGCGCGCGTTCCCCTCCTCGAGGTTGCCTGAGGCGAACGGGCGGACGCGGGACTTGCAACTTCTAGATGATGTTGCTCTTGGCTCGGCGAAGGCGCACGTCTCACAATTGTTCCCCCAAAATATCACTTACACTCAGCTCTGCAGCTGGATGCTCTGTCATAGCGTGAGAGCGCGTGTCTGTCTGTCTGCGTGTGTGTGTGTGTGTGTGTGTGTGTGCGTGTGATTGCAAGCGTGTGAGCGCATGTTTGACCCCGGCGAGCAAGGAAATGTGCTACACAGAATGTTTGATCACTCTGGCAGATAGACCTAATCTGCATCTGTCTCCCCAACAATGTCCTCTGTGTGTCTACAGGCATGCGTGTCCCCTTCTAATTTGCGTGCACGAGCATGTGCGCGTTAAGCATAATAGCTCCAGACTGATTGGATTTCGTCCATCTAATGCTCAGTAGGGGCTTTGGAAGCTCTGGTTTCAGCTGCTGGTAATCCAGCCAGTCATCTGTGGCTATCCCTCTCGCTGTATCGCCACCCCTCATCCAGACACCGCGGATTACACATCTATTATGATAGATTTATTAGGATTTATAAGTGCGGCGGAGAGGCATCCCTCCCCCTCCTCCCCGCCCCCAGGCCCTGCACGGTATAAAAGCCAAAAAAAACAAACAAAGTGAGCTTTAAGAGGCAGCATTAAAAGAAGGCGCGGCGGAAGAAATGTTTTTGGCGTGACGTTGAAAATCAAAAACTGAAACTGCTGCGTGACCAAGAGAAAACAGGTCGTCTGATGTTGATTGCGCGATGATCGGCACATCTGTGCCCGACCTTCCTTGTTGTGCGCGTACAAAAGAGGTCGGGTTTCATTTCCCGCCCCTGATCACAATTCCACTGTCATAAATCAGGCGGGGTGTAACCTTTTCACCCGGACGGCACAGGGAGAAGGGAGCCGACCGGGCTTTGAGCTGACCCCACGGCTGAGTGCCCCCCCGACTTTCTGTGGGATCAAACACTGTGTGTGTGTGTGTGTGTGTGTGAGGAGTGAGAGAGAGAGAGAGAGAGAGAGAGAGAGAGAGAGAGAGGTGTTTATGACGGATACAAAATCCTCAGCAGGCTTAGGCGACTAGAAATGAATTAGAGGACAGAAAGTGTGTGCCTATGTGTGTCTATGTGTGTGTGTGTGTGTGTGTGTGTGCGCGCGTGTGTGTGTGTGGGCACATCTGTCACTGCGCATGCATGCGACTCATGCTGGCTACATGTGGAAATGCATTCTGGGATATGTTAGCGGGAGACTTTTTTTGAAGCCCTGAACCACCCCTCCTCCAACCCCCCAATCCCCCCCCCCCCCACCCCGCCAACTCCTCCGACCGCCCCAAACTATATTTTTTCGTCGGCGGTAACAAATTGACTGCCTCCTAGTCTGGCAACCAGGCTCGGATCTGGCAACCACATGGGCACGGCGGCTCCCGTCTCCTTTAATGTCAAACTGTAATCTGCCGCATGCTCGCGCAGACTGCCGGACCCCGACCACATCTGTTCCTCGCTGCACAAATAGTTTGGGGTGAAACATTCTTGCAAACACACAACGTCCCCACATCACAAACAGGGGGGAAAAGGAAAACCGCCTGCCAAAATAAAAAAAATAATAATAAAATAAATGATGCAGCATTGTCTGGCGGTGGGATTAACTAAGCCAAACCCCCCCCTCCAAGTTTATTATTTGCCTCGGCCAGGTTTTTTTTTTTACTCATTAAAATATCTGCATAGGTGGCGTGATTGAGTCTTTCTGGCCGCCTGTGAGATAATGGAAGGAGGTGTGAGCTTTTTTCTGCGTCAGTTCCTATCTCTCTGTTGGTGTAATGAGGTCCTTTTGTGCGCCTTGTGTGTGTGCGTTCGGCATGTGTGTGCGCGCTGTGTTCCGCACAGCAATTTTTTTTTTTAATTCTTTCGAGAAAAAAAGGAAAAAAAACATTCTGAATTGAAAGCTGATTATTCATTGCATCTCGCAGCTATTATATCTGCAGCGGAGCTTTTTTCCCCCCCTAATCCCACGTATTCAGTGGGTGGAAATTACAAATGGGGATGCACACATTTAAATTTGTCTGCGGCTGAGGTGCCAGTTTGTCTTCCACAAAGTTACTTCCTCCTCGGCCCCAAAAACTTTCTCCGCCACTCGGGTGTCTGCGTCATGCCGCAAACATTGTCTAGTTTTAAAGAATGGCTCGACTCTGCCCGACTCGGAGCTCGTTTGCTCCCTGCCGTCCCCGCGCAGGGAAACCTCAGGGGCCGCTCGGAAAATCACTCATCTTAATCTTCACATTAGTCGAGGTAAGAAATAAAAATGCAACGTGAGGAGGCAACAAGATTAAATTGCAATATCTGTCATCTTTGAGCATAGTGATGGATGCCTGGATTAGCGGGGCCAGTGACCCCCTGAGGGGGTTTTCCTCCTCAGCCAGAGAAGTCCTCCGTCGGCCCCGGGAGGGCCCTCAAATTGGCCGGCGCTGGCGGTGGAAGATTGATCGGAGGGATCCAAATGGCCGTCATCTAATTGTTTAAGGGAGACGCAACACATTAGGCCAACAGGATTACACAACCTGGGGTTAATCTGTTTACCAAGAGATGTCTGCGATCCCATCCCTCGGCGTATCCATCTCCATCTCAGCCAACCCCCCCCCCCAGAACCCTCCCACCACCACCTCCAGTCCCGACTCCGCCTCCTCCTCTTGCAGAAACCCAACCCGAGGCCGGCGTCTTCAGTTCCAGCCCACGTTTGAAGTCAATCCCCTGCCTAAAAGCTGTGATGGGTGTGTGTGTGTGTGTGTGTGTGTGTGTTTTTTTGTGTTAGCGTTAGCTCAAAGGCTAGTCTCCCCGGAGCCGCGGCTCAAAGTGATGGGAATGTATATAATGTCATAGATAATCTAATCATAATCGCTGGGCTGCTCCGGGCTCATTAATCATCCCCACTGTAATTTTTTAAAAGGCAGATGGCCTCGAACCCGGAGGGTAACTGTATCGCCCGGGGGGGCAGAGGTCAAAGAATCGGACCCTGTTGCAGACGCCAGGGACCGGTACCTGTGCGCGGTCGGTCCGAGTGGTGCTTTGTTCCGTGCCGAGGTCGGTTGGGAGGACGCCTCGTCCCGCTCAGGGAAACCCGTCATGCGATATCTTCAGCTTCAGTCCCGCTGTGTGTCTGCTCAAACTTAATCCGCCACAGAAGTTGTAGTCTTGCTCTGCTTACGTGAAGGGCTCCCCGCCAGAGGATGAGCACCCCCCCACCCCACGCGCCCCCACTACCACCACCACTGCTTCTTTTTTTTTCTATCTTGGAGTGTGTATGACCCAATTTGAGAGGTTGTCACAGGCCCCGAAGATAGAGGTTTGATTTGTGCAGCAGCCACAACGCTGGAGGGAGGGAGGGAGTGAGGGTGGGTGGGAGGTAAGGTAAGGAGGAGGGAGGTGAGGGAGGGGATGAGTGTGTAAGCCATTATCTGTAATTTAACCTTCACATGTTAGAGGCATTTGAATGCAGATAGCGAGGCGGCTTGAAATATGGCCTCATTATCGGCAGCGGCAGGAGCCGCAGATAAGATCATTCTCTGTGGCTTTAATGAAAACCAATTGATTTGCTCACTTGAAGAAAAAAATCCAAAAAAAAAATCCTGGAGGCTGCTGCTCATTTCCATGGCAGGCTTTGTCTTTTCTTTCCCAGGGTGACCCGAAGAAGAAGAAGTTAAGAATTATTTTTGCCAGCAGTGTAAGAAAAGTGAGTGAGATGCAAACGTCAGCTCAGGGGAAATTGGATTTGTTTTATTGATGCCGGCCATTAGTTCAGACGTACTGTTGCACTTTGGCTTTGGGCGATTTTATGGTCTGGCTCTGTAGCTGCGCCACCCGTTGACTGGAAAGCTATAGTTCAAGCTGAATGGATTTTTTATTTTTATTTCATTTTTTATTTAATGTGCTCTGGCTCAAGCTGCTTGACTTTCCCAGCTGTTGAAATCAGTCGAAGCCCCGAGACTCCAAAAAAAACAGTGGACTAACCAGTTTTTCTTCTCTTCACTGTGTCTCCAGCTCCTTCGCCGGTGACGTCCATCCAGGCCAAGGACATCACCAGACACACCATCTCTCTGGCCTGGCAGCCGCCTGAGCGGGCCAACGGGGTCATCCTGGAGTACGAGGTCAAGTACTACGAGAAGGTGAGGCGGCTTCCTCGAGGCCGGATGCAGAGTTTTGCGAGAGCGTTTTGTTAAGTCGCCGCCCGCCTGTCGCCTGTCGTAGGACCAAAACGAGAGAAGCTACAGGATCATCAAGACGTCCTCCAGAAACACCGACATCAAAGGTCTCACGCCGCTCACCTCCTACGTCTTCCACGTGCGCGCCCGCACGGCGGCCGGCTACGGCGATTTCAGCGGACCCTTCGAGTTCATGACCAACTCCGGTGAGTTTGTCTTCCACCTGGATGGTTTCTCCTCTTTTTTTTCTCTTCTTCAAAGCCAGCGTGCTGTGCTCGGACTGACGACGAGAAACCTGGCGATCGCCTCTCTTCAATCATCACGAGTGGCGTCAATAAAAGATGATTGATATTGTGCTTCGGTACCTGACTGGCAGCTTCAACCGCGGAGGATGAAATAAGTCTTTGTGGAAGTGCCAGCTGGCTTTTGACCTGCGTGGGTTTTTTGGGAAAAAAGGAATGAGTCACTACCCAACACTTCAAACGCAGGCGCCGCTTCTTCCAGCTAGAAATCTTACGTAATCTTATTTATGTCCCGAATGTCCGCCCGCAGCATTCGTTTCGTAAAACGCTGGAATATACTCTGATTGTTTTAACGTATTCAGAGTGAAGGTAAGGGAAAGAAAATGAGTGTTTATTGGAGATGATGACAGAGAAGCTTTTCTGCGCCCAGCTGGTCCCTCTGGTTGTGATGCAGATCGAGACGCGAGCGCATGATAATGACACGGTCAAGCACAAAACCTAATGAGCCGCCATTGTCTGTGTGTGCTTAGAGGAAGTGGAGCTGGGTGGCAAACACAGAGCAAATACACACACACACACACACACACACACACACACACACACACACACACACTCGCAGCAGCTCCCAGCAGATGCAGCGATGCTGATTTCATCTCTTTTTCTCCTCCGCCTCCCTCCGCAGTCCCGGCGCCCATCATCGGCGACGGCGCCAACTCCACCGTGCTGCTGGTGTCGGTGGTCGGCAGCGTGGTCCTCCTCCTCATCCTCATCAGTGCGTTTGTCATCAGCCGCAGGTGAGCTCCACACAACCGGCCACTCTCCCGTCCCCCCCCTCTCCCCCCTCTCCTTCCTCCCAGATAGGGGATGTCTTGCTCAAGCAGTGGCGTCTTGAGAGAGAGAGAGAGAGAGAGAGAGAGAGAGAGAGAGAGAGAGAGAGAGAGAGAGAGAGAGAGAGAGAGAGAGAGAGAGAGAGAGAGGGAGAGAGAGAGAGAGAGAGACACACACACACACACGCTGAACCAGACAGCTACTGCGACAGGCTGAGTGATGACTCGCCACACCAGAGACGTGATTGACAGCTGAAGAGATGTAATCAGCGAGTGCCCCCCCCCCCCCTACACTTACACACACACACACACACACACACACACACACACACCCTCGCTCCATACGTCCCCTGTAATCCGGTCGACCGCCCGATCAGGAGACTGACCGAGAGGGGGGGTGAGAGAGGAGGGACGGCCAGGTGAACTGTGGCAGTGGCGGGCGGGAGGACACACACACACACACACATTCAGAAAGGCATCAGGTGGATTTTCACTGACCCAATCTCAGGGTGTTAAGAGACAGACACACACACACACACACACACACACAGATGGGATTACATGCAGATGGGGCTGCCTCACCTCATGGTGTTACCCATTCTGCCCTGTGTGTGTGTGTGTGGCAGGGGGTGTTTTACCTCTCATGTGAAAAATAGGTATTGTCTCAGTGTCTGGGGTGGGTGGGGGAGGGGTTGGGTGTCGGGGGCCCACAGGCAGCGGGAATGCTAACGGTTTGTGTGCTTTCCGGCCCTCTTGCATATTTCACCGTGTTTATTGATTCCTTCCCGAGTGGATCGGCTTCTTTATTCGCCGCATCCTGATTTGCATGTGTGTATTGAGGGTGATGGAGGAGCGACGGGTGGGCTGCCGCTTGTGTGTGCGTGCTTCCCTTTTCAGCGCCACCGCCTCTCTCCTCGGCCAGGCAGGTGGTTGTCTCGGCCCTTTTTTATATGCATACGACGGCCAGTGTCATTGTGATTGCGGGGAGGGACAGTAATCACGCGGCCGTTAACAATCATTGCACAGCCGCCAAGGAGGACAATGTCTCGCACATCTGGTGGGTTTCTTCCGCCACTGCGAGGTCAGCGGCGGCGTCAATATCAGCGCAGGTGTCAGTGCCGCCGGAGGGGATTTGGCTGGATTTTTTAAGTGCATCTCCTCCCTGGGAATTGATTAGCTGCCGCGTGTCCGCCGTCCTTCAGGAAGTTTAAGTGCTGACGGTTACTCCCGGCTGACAGACGCAATGTGACGATGACAAAATACTGTAGCGAGAGTGAAGGACACTGTCATTTTCCTCTTACGCTTTCCCCAAACATGTAATTCAAGGTCAAAGTAGTTTTAAAAAATAAAAGTTCCCCTTTTACAAAAAAGAAACAATGAACATCTCAGTAAGATCACTTTTTATCTGTGTCTTACGCTAGACGTAAGACACAGATTCTTTAGGTCCCACGTTATGGAAAGACTACTTGAACAATGTTTGTAACTAAATATGATTTTTTTCTGGAAATCCATGGTTTGGTTTTTGATCGTTAACCCTGCAAGGCTGCTTCACTGAAGAAAAAAAAAATACATATCTGAGTGTCGGTGCAACATGTGACCTTCAATTTTCAGTTTTCTCTCACTGATATTTGCACCTTGTGGTGCTACATGCTCTGCTGCAAATGACTGTAAACCTTGTTTTTTTTCTCATTTTTCTTGTTTTGCCCCCAGAAGGAGTAAGTACAGCAAGGCCAAGCAGGACTCGGATGAGGAGAAACACTTGCACCAAGGTAACTTACAGCCGCCACTGGTCCGCCGATGCTGCTCTGCAAATGAAAAAAACATTAGCGCTGGCGCTGGGTTTGTCAGTGTGCACAACAAACCACAAATGAAGGACATGAAGGAAAAACCAAGGAAACCCCAAAAAACACAATTCTGCAGTTAATGTACTTGCGTCCCGACGTGTTCCAAACACCTCGTTATCAAGTCATCAGCGTTGTTGTTTCGCATCCCGCAAAAATTTCAAGTTAATGAGCTCCATCTTGGTCGCAGTCGCCCATGTTGACATGAAAAGCAAAGAAAGGAAGAAAAGGAGGGGAGGAGGAGGAGGAGGAGGAGGAGGAGGAGAGGCCTCACAGAGTGAAGCAGCGTTGCCTGCAGCATGATGAAAATAAAGAACAGATGGAGCGTCGAAGCTGCCATGAATTAACTTTCTCTTTTTTACTCACTCTTACCTGTTTTTTTTGTTGGTTGTTTGTTTCCCTCCTCCCTTTACAAACTCAGGGGTGAGGATCTACGTGGACCCGTTCACCTACGAGGACCCGAACCAAGCCGTCCGCGAGTTCGCCAAGGAGATCGACGCCTCCTGCATCAAAATTGAAAAAGTGATCGGCATTGGTAAGACGCTCGAGTCGCTGCTGCTTATTGGTTTTTTTTCACTCAGCTTTATTAGAAGAAACGCCATGGTAATATGGTGGTGTTTTGTTTTCTTGTTTGACAAACTCTTGCGACTCCGCTGTCTTCTTCTACTTTTGCTCAGGTCATGTAAGCACACTTGCAAAAAAAAGAAAGACAAAGAAATACCTCAGGACAATTTGGATGGTACAAAATAAATAAATAAATAAAATCATAGGGGCTGAATATGTTGTCCGTGCTATTCCTGGGCCTGGAGAAAAGTCATCCAATGACAAAATAATAAAGAGCAAGAATCAATATCCATTTCCCTTACTCTCTGCTCCGCCAGCCGCGGGGAGGGGGGCGGCGAGGGATTAAGGACCCTGATCAATGTCTAAAGTGGACTTCCCCCTTCCCCCACCCCCTTTTAACTCGCCCCAGCTCAGCTATTCCCAGCTACTCCTTTGCGAGATGCCGTTCAGAGTCCGAACGTACTTTCACGCCACCGCCGCCTCGTTTTGTTGTTTTCCAGGGGAGTTCGGCGAGGTGTGCAGCGGCCGGCTGAAGATGCCGGGCAAGAGGGAAATCTGCGTGGCCATCAAGACGCTGAAGGCCGGCTACACCGACAAGCAGAGGAGAGACTTCCTGTCCGAGGCCAGCATCATGGGCCAGTTTGACCACCCCAACATCATTCACCTGGAGGGCGTTGTCACCAAATGTATGTTAAAGACGTGATCCGTCAATGGTGGCGGCGGCGTGTGTGTGTATGTGTGTGTTTGTGTGTGTGGGGTGGGTCTCCATTACACACATGGAGACAAAAAGGCAGTTTCCTATACATGAAGGCAACAATTGCAATCTGATGTACAACAACACAACCGGGCCGGCGCCACTTAAAGAGGCGGTTTCAGCTTCTTTTTTTTTTCCACGTTTGCAGCGAGAAACCCAACTAATCCCCAGCATCCGAAACAAATAGCCTTCATATGTTCTGCCTGGCAACAGACGCCCAAACACTGCTCGTCAGCGCGGACAATAGGGGTCTTGTAACTTGACGTACCGCTGCCTGGACGCAGCATCGCACAACTGAGACCGTCATGATTTTCACAAACTTTCCTGAGCTCCGTCCAACATCTGGGAAACGTCTCCATCCGTCCAACTGTCGGTGAGGTATTGGCTGTTTTGTTGTTGTTGTTGGGGAGGAGGAGGAAGGAGGAGGAGGAAAAGCTTCTGCGTGCAATCTGCGTGGGTGCTTTGATGAGGTTTACATAATAGAGTGCATATAGAATAATGCAGGTGCATTATTCAAAACGACTCGAGGGGAAATATGCAGTCTGATTGGGAACTAATCACCTGTTTTAGAACAGAGACGGTGTGAAAGCACTCTGACCTCTTTTTTTCCCCCTCTCACTTTGCTGATTGGCTTGTTTTTTCCGTACTTGAAACACCTTGAGACTTTCCTGCAAGAAATTGTGATAATTCTCACCTGACCCACACACACACACACACCATTTCATTAACACACAGGTTGGCTATTATATTATAATAACACAGAAAGAGGTGTTATTTCTACAGTCCCCTTCTGTCTCCTAAAGAAAGAAGCTGCGGATCAGCACCAGCTCTGCCTCCTGTTAAAAGGTGCCTTTGGATTCAAAGCTGTGGTTTCAAGATAGTGGACTTAAGATGTGCAACCGCTTCCGTTGCATTAAGCCCCAAAATAACCACACGGTGCATTGTTACACATTTATTGAAATCTCGTGTGTGTGTGTTAGCGTAACACACTATCCGGTGTGCGCCCCCCCCACTACCCACCCCAGGTGGACTCTGTCCAGATGGACGGGTTTCAGCATTAGCAGCGGAGGTGGTGGTGGGGTGTCTAATGGGTCCAGGAACATGGCCTGTAGCGCGGCACCAGGCTCATTAATCATGGTGTCAGCCGTAAATGTGTTTGGGGTTAGGGAGTGATACCCTATCCCTCCTCTATCTGCTGCAAAACAACGGCCACATCTCCCTCCCCCCTGCCCTTGGCGCTCTCCCCTCTCTCTTTTTTTTTTGCTCCTATACCTTTTTTTTTCCCTTTTACACCTTATCCCAGTGCTGTGGGTGTTGAGTGTGTGTGGCATCGACGACCTTGTACCTTTGGTCGCATTCGTGTCTGTGTGTGGGCGTGTGTGTGTGGGTGTGTGTTTGTTGCCGCCGAAGCTGATGCTTCTCGACGTAGACCGATGAAGCGGCTAAATGTGCAGCAAGACGACGGCCTTGCGCGCTTGATAACGTTGATAATCCTTGAATCCTTGAATAACGCCGCCTGTGTCCTATAGACGTAGGAGTTACTTAGTCATTGGTTGCAGCTCCAGCCCGAAATTGTCCGAACGCCTCCATCAGCCCTCGCTCTGGGGGAAATGACCTTCACTGACCAGCAGAGGCTGAGAAAAAGTGGACAAATGGACAGGAGGCAGGAGGGGAAATCTGAGAGACGAGAGGCAGACAGGGGAGGTGCTAATAGAGACGGGGCGGAGGCGGCGGTGGTGGTGGTGGTGGGTGGGGGGCAGGGGTGAGGGGGGCAGTTAGGATCTGATGGATTAGACCAGAGACAGAGAACAACGGCGGGATCGGCAGAGGAAGAAAGCCGGGGGTGTTAAAACCACTGAACCGGAGGCAGAAAAAAGAAAGAGTCGGTGTGAGACAGCCGAGTGAGCGAGTGAGAGAGAGAGAGAGAGAGAAAGAGACGGGTGCATGTAGGCAGACGAGCTAAGCAGCAGCGACAGGAGCCGACATGAAAGGATGGCGAGCCAAAGCGAGAAGATCATTCCAATAACTCCCACTGCACGTCCACCCACTCGTACTTTCTGAGAGCTTGACACAAGGTTCGCGCAAATTAGTCCTTAACACTCGAGTGTGTGAGCGGAATCTATTAAAAATCCATTTTATTTTTTTTGCCTTGAGTTGCGCTCCCCTTCATTACAATGGAGTTAAAAGGAATTCTCCGTCTGGCCTGAGCTTTGCTGGCACGTCCGACAGAGCTTATTAAGCCTCATCAATTATGGAAGGATGCCAAATAGGCAGCCAACTACATAAACGTGCAAGAATCGGATCCCTGAAGTCCGCAGGCTTCCAATCAGGAGGCCCCGTCGTGTCCGTCCAACCAGGTTGCGATTAGAATCTGGCCTCCGTTTGAGTCAAGAGCTCCCAAATTTTCCAAAGATCTTCTTTCAGAAAAAGCCGGATCTTTGTTTCGGCTTCAGCGGGGCCTCTGGAGGGCGCCGCGTTCAGCGTCTGTCTAATACCGTCCCCTCTCCTGTTGCACACCGCCCTCCGCCCCTCGCCCCCGTGCTCCCCCCCCGGTTTTGTTGGCAGGTGATAATCGGCCCCTCGCGGTTGGGGCCCTTCGCCCAGAGTTCATTGCCAACGGCGGCGGGCCGCACGCGGTAAACAAGGAATTAGCATGCAAATGGAAAAGGGAGGAAGAGGGCGGAGCCGGAGAGGCGAGAGTTTAAGGTCGCAGGTCAGACGCTCCTCATGGCCTGATTGGGGGGCTGTCAATCACGCGCAAGTCCCCCTGGGCAGAGGGGCACCACAAAGAAGACAAAGAGAAGCCCCCCCCCCACCAAGCCGACTCCCCCCAAATCCAAACTGTCCCTCAACTTCAACTCCACTTCCTCTTCATTTCATTTTTGGACCATCAGCGGAACCCCTAAATTAACACAGTGCCAATCAGCCGGCGGTGACTGACGGCCCTCTTGGAGCTGCCGCGACTTGGCTGCCAACTCCTGGGCCGGTTGAGTTCAAGTAGACCAGATGAAACCTCCAGGCTCAGATCAGCTTTTTCTTTTTTTTTTCTTTTGGAATCCCAGAGACGAGCGCCGGAGAAGTCGGCGGCGGCGTTTTTGGGCATGTGTTGCTGTCAAGGATGGTTAGGCAGCGGCTCCGTGCACCATCACGGTGCACAAAAACAAAGCATTCTGCCATTTTTCAGCCCCCAACTTGGTTCGATAGCTGTCTGCTGAGGAAAAGACGGGCGGGCGGTCAGACAGACCGACAGGCAGGCAGACAGACAGACAGACAGACAGAGCCACCAGCCTCGCTGCCGCCTGCCTCGGCTCAGATAAAGACAGACGCTGCCCCAAGAGAGACGGAGGAGGAGGACGGGAGAGGGAGAGGGGGAGGGACAAAGGGAGGAGGTGATAAGGCCAGAGAGGATCAAGTGGGGAGGAGAGAGGAGGCGCTGGGAAGAGGAGCGAGGGAGGAGGAGAGTGACAGATGTGCGTGGAAAGAAGTTTGGCGGAGGAGGAGAGAGAGAGAGAGAGAGAGAGAGAGAGGATGAGGGACAGTGAGCGACACAAATGGGGAGTCGGGAGGGACGGCGGGCGGCCGACTGTGACGAGGCTCCGGACATTGTGTCCGACGTCGGCTCGTATTTGCATAAACACAAGATGGTGTGTGTGTGTGTGTGTGTGTGTGTGTGAGAGAGAGAGAGAGAGAGAGAGAGAGAGTCCTGTTTTGTTTCAGCCGAGATGCCTGCATGTGCAGCGGGGGGGGGCGTCAGGGCAACCGTAACTCTGAGCTAATTAAATCACTACAGGACAGAGATGGATGGTCCTGCACGCACGCGCACACACACACACACACACACACACACACACCCCGCTGTGTCGGAGCTGTGATGTGCATCGTTTCCCGCCATAATCATTTGCCTCTCCCTCTCTCTCTCTCTCTCTCTCTCTCTCTCTCTCTCTCTCTCTCTCTCTCTCTCTCTCTCTCTCTCTCTCTCTCTCTCTCTCTCTCTCTCTCTCTCTCTCTCTCTCTCTCTCTCTCTCTCTCTCTCTCTCTCTCTCTCTCTCTCTCTCTCTCTCTCTCTCTCTCTCTCTCTCTCTCTCTCTCTCTCTCCCTCTCTCTCTCTCTCTCTCTCTCTCTCTCTCTCTCTCTCTAGGTAAGCCGGTGATGATTATCACAGAGTACATGGAAAACGGATCGCTGGATGCATTCCTCAGGGTCAGTCATGCTTTTCTGTTTTCTTCACAGGCATGTGCACGTACGTGCTCGCATCGCGCTGATCCCATCTTATCCGTAAAGTCACACCGCCCCCCTCCCCACCTCCGCTCCAAATTACAAGCTCGCTGACGCCCCGCCCTAATCTCCTCCCTCCCCTCCATCGACTTACGTTTTTCACGGACGACGAGGTGTTGTGTCGCAGGCTCCTCACCTTCGTGTTTTCAGCCGCCGGCTGCCGTGTAGCAAGATTGTGTGAGAGACACTGGTAATGACGAGAGGGAGAGAAATCAAAAGGGAAAGTTTGATATTTTGACAGATGGTTAAAAGGCACTCGTTGCAAGGCAGTGAAAGAATAATTTCATGGCAATAAAAATGTCACTTTAAATACTTTATTTATTTATATTCCAAATGATTACAAGCCAGGTTAAGCATTGGTGACAATTTAATAGTGATGGAGCCTCGTTGACGTATTTTGCTTTTTTTTCCTCCCTTCCCCGCAGAAGAACGACGGCCGCTTCACGGTGATCCAGCTGGTGGGCATCCTGCGCGGCATCGCGTCGGGCATGAAGTATCTGTCGGACATGAGCTACGTGCACCGCGACCTGGCGGCTCGCAACATCCTGGTCAACAGCAACCTGGTGTGCAAAGTGTCCGACTTTGGCATGTCCAGGGTGCTGGAGGACGACCCCGAGGCTGCGTACACCACCCGGGTGAGTCCGAGCGTCAGTGTGTGTGTGTGTGTGTGTGTGTTAGCTGTCTTGCTTGGCAGTCTGCGCACGCTTCACCTTGCTTGTCCGCTCTCATTAACCGGCCCATCCCTCACTTGCAGGGCGGTAAGATCCCGATCCGCTGGACGGCCCCGGAGGCCATCGCCTACAGGAAGTTTACCTCGGCCAGCGACGTGTGGAGCTACGGCATCGTCATGTGGGAGGTGATGTCGTACGGCGAGCGGCCGTACTGGGACATGAGTAACCAAGACGTAAGTCCGAGAAAGGAAATTAAATTTACAATGACGGCTATTAGCGTGCGAGCGTCAAATGTTGCGGAATGCGAGAGCTCAAACAATAACCAACTCCCCCGTCGCGCGTGTGGGCTGTTGGGCTTTTCTTTCAAAAGATGATTTGTCATTTTTAACTCGGTTACATAATTGCATTACCCGCAGAGATGATAAAACACCACCACTCCATTCCCTTTTCTCATTTCACATTAAATTCATTTGTACTTTCCCCAAGTGACTGCGTCGGATTCAATCTGCGGCACAGCCGAGCGTGTTGTGTAGGTGCCTTCAGTCGGGTATTAAAAGGCAGATAACGCATTAAAGTTAATGGGCGGGGGGGGGGGAATGAGGCGGCTGTCGTCGAATTGCCTGCAGGTTAAATATGAGTTGAGGAGAGCGGCGGAGTAACTCATCCTCTCACCAATCCTCCGCGCAGGTGATTAAGGCCATCGACGAGGGCTACCGGCTGCCGCCGCCCATGGACTGCCCGGTGGCGCTGCACCAGCTGATGCTGGACTGCTGGCAGAGGGAGAGGGCCGACCGGCCCAAGTTCGGACAGATCGTCAACATGCTGGACAAGCTCATTCGCAACCCCAACACCCTGAAGAGGACCGGAGGGGAGGCCAGCGTGAGGTGAGAGGATTCGTGCAGCATTTACGGATGAGTAGAAGGACCGGGCTGGAAAAGTGCTTCTGAGAGGCCAGCATGGAGCGCCTTTAATGGTCTGGAAGGGAAAAACATAGCAAGGGAGGAGGGAACTGGCCGGGGTGGGAGGTGTGAAGATGCTGAAGGTCAGGGGTTAGATGGAGGCAGATGATTGGCTGGGGCCACGCCTGGAGGTACCAGGAAGTTTGATGAATGGAAGCAGATAAATGGAAGCAGAAGGGTTTCGGCCGACGTTCCCGCCTGAAATTCCGACTTCTGCCGAAGTGGTGGGACTTCGCGGATCGTCCCATCAAATTTTACCACCGCTGCTCTTCATAAATATGTTAATGCGAAGGCAATGAACTAACATATGCAGCCTATTTAGTGCATGTACATTACTCTACCCCAACACATACACACACACACTGATACGACTCTCACTCCTGCCCTCCTCCTCCTCCTGGTGTTTACACTCCTCATAAATACCAGCCGGCAGCAACGCGTGGCTCTTTTCAGCACCAATGCCGTTCCTAATGGATTTCTTCGCAAACCAGCTTTAGTGGCCCCGTATGCACAGGAATGTGGCCGGGGGGGAGAAGAGGAAGAGGAGGAGGAGATGAAGGAGGTGGAGGAGGAGGAGGGGAAGATGAGTTCAGAAAAAGCCAAAAAAGAACCAAATGTTGTTAGTTTGCAGCGACTGAACGTGTTGAGGATGACCTGTGCCTGTTTACAGACTGGCTAGCCGGCCTGTGGGAGTCTGTTTGAGTTTAACTAGGCTGTGAGAGCACGCACACACACACACACACACACACACACACACACACACATGCTCTGAGACGCTCGTCCTTGTGGAGTAATTAGTAGAGCCGAATCCTATAAATGCCACTTTTACTGCAACAACAGGGAGGGAGAAATAGTGTGTGTGTGTGTGTGTGTGTGTGTGTGTGTGTGTGTGTGTGTGTGTGTAGGTGTATGTAGGTGTGTGTGTAAGTGATAGAGACAAATGGGATTCTGGTGCATGATTAGCGTAGCTCCTGAGGAGAGATGGCCTTTTCATTTTTTTTCCAGATTTACCTTAGTTTTCTTTACAAATGACTCAGAGAGCCACTGACTCCCGACTCATCGGCCCCACGTGAGCGATTCACGCTCAAGTGCTACTGCACGGCCGAAAACACAAAAAAGGGAAAGGGGAAAACGGGAAGCGCAGATGCAGATGGGTTTTTTTTATAAGGAAAGCGAAGATGAAGTTGACCGCGCTGCCAAACTCAGCCAAATGTTGCTCGGCTGTATTATTTTTATTCCTCTGTAAAATAAAGGCTCGCTAACTGTGACGGTCACGCTGGGTGGAAAGCTGATGGACTGGTGCCTGTTCGGACCAACAGAACCTCAGCAAAGCCGGCGGACCTGCAGAGTCCATCAAGAAGGAAGGAATGGAGGAAAAAAACCCTCCTGAGATGTATTATAGCCGCGGATGTTTTACAGTTTGTGGCTGGCTCTCTGTCATCGGCCGAGCTCTATCTGTCACGGCCCTGTGACCCTGGACCCTCTGGTCGGGGGGGGGGGGGTTACATTTCAATTGAGAAACACTTTAACAGGATGTAAATTTCAGTGTCTATTGCGCAGGCAGTTGTTCGTGTCGTGGCTGTTAGGGGTTAGAGGGAGGACGGTGTTGGTGGTGGTGGTGGGGGGGGGGGGTGATATCTCGTGGTTCCGACTTTGATTAGTAACCACGTCTCCTCCAACCCCACCAGGCCCAACACCACCCTGCTGGAGCCCGGCAGCCCCGAGGCGTCTTCGGCCGTGGGCACGGTGGACGACTGGCTGCAGGCCATCGGCATGGAGAGATACAGCGACAACTTCACGGCCGCAGGTTACACCACTCCGGAGGCCGTGGTCCACATGACCAAAGAGTGAGTGTCCGACAGCAGAGGAGAAGTCTTGTCCTAGCTGGTACTAGCTGGCTTAGCACCAGTCAGTGGTGACCTTTCAATATTTCAGAATGAGGCAGGTTTTTTTTTTTTTTTTTTTTGCACTGCCAACAACAACAAAAGCAACAAAAACAAAATCCGATCCCGATGATTGCCGGGCGGGCGTCATGCCCGTCTCCCACCCAAACATCAATACCATCAGTGGCTGGGAGGCTCATTATCGGCGTCTCCCGGCACCGACTGTTGTTTGACAAATGCGAGCGATGCAAGTGATAAAAACACCGATCCTGCGGGCTGCAAAGTGCCGTCGCTCTCCTCGCTGGCATCAGTCAGAGAGCTTCCGACTGGCCCACCGGCATCCTCAAACAGCTGCAGCCCCCGGTGACTTTCTCACAAAGTCAAACTCTTTTTGTTTCCACCCACTTTGGAGGCTCAGGTGGATGCAAAACTGTCGTTTAAATGTTTGTTCCCATGTTTCTGCTGCAAATTCATGTTACGTTCAGGTGCAAAACCTGTCGGCATTTACATCTGGCCTCGGTGCGTTTTTCTGTAATTCATTCATCGCACATCTGGTGTTTAAAAGATTTTTTTTCTTTTTGAAAAAATTGAGTTTTCAGTGTGGCGAGAGAAAAAAACCTTTTGTTTAGCAGTTAAGCTGTCAGAACAAGTTTCCAGTGGGAGGCTGTAAAATTCCTCATGTGGTTCGGGGGGGACTACGTGTTTATTATTGTTGTCCTGAGCGAGCCCTCCTTCTCTTTTCCAGGGACATGGCTCGCATAGGCATCTCCTCGGCAGCGCACCAGAGCAAGATCTTGACCAGCGTCCAGGGAATGCTGTCCCAGATGCAACAGATCCAAGGAAGAATGGTTCCCGTCTGAGAGCCTTCCACAGAGGAAAAAAAAAAAAACATTACAACAACAGCAACAACAAAAAAAAACAAGAGGAAGCAAAACGACTTCATTTCTTATCAGTAAAATAAATAAATACCTAAAAAACAAAAAGAGAAAATATTGAAAAGAGAGAGAGAGACAAACAAACTATGAATAGTTTACCTCATCCATGCACTTTAAATTGGATGTAAAAGAAAAGAAGATGTTGAAGAAGAAGAAGAAGAAGAAGAAGAAGAAGAAGAAGAAGAAAAAAGTGGTGAAAATGGCACTTTTTAAGATGAAAATCAGACCTTTACCTTGCCCTTTTTTGTCGTTCTGGAGATTCGGACGCTTGTGTCTGCAGCATTTACGGATAAGTAGAGGGGACGGCTGGAAAAGTGCTTCTGAGAGGCCGACATGGAGTGCCTTTAATGGTCTGGAAGGAAAAAAAAAAGCAAGGGAGGAGGGAACCGTACCTTTTTCATTTCTTTTTTTTCCTCCTCTCCTCGGGCGGGTGGAGTGTTGTTTCTGGAACTTTCTTTCTGGAGTAATCCTCTGAGCAGATTTTTTTGATTTTCCCCCCGTGACTGTTGTTTGTTGTAACTGAACTGTTTCTGTGGCCGCGGCCACCATTGTTCTCTCTCGGCCGGATCTGTTTGATGTCCCCCAGACAAAATGGAGGATCCCGAGCGTCTGGCGTAAACAGTGCATCTCGGAGAGGTCGGTGGGTCGGATCTCATCGTTCGGGGAGAGACGGCTGTGCAGCGAGGGCTTATTTTCCAGGAGCTTTTTGGCTTTTTTTTTTTTTTTTTTTTTTTTGCTGCATTCTGGCCTTTCTCCTCGACGAACGCTGTATTACGTTGCCCTCAGGATGTTGCCGAGAATCTCTTTGATCTTCCAGAGGAGTCTTCCCGCTCCCCTGTCTTCCCAAAAATGCCCCCTTGCACCCTAGAAAAGAGAGAAAATAGAAACAACACACACAGACGCACACACACTTAAACACACACACAGGATTTGGATTCTTCCATTTTAACTGAGAGCCCTCCAGGACCCCGTCATACTGTTAAATCACCGCCGCTCTTCCACTCCACGTCGGACGGACAAGCTGTTTTTCTGGAGCGGATGAACTTGAGAAAGAATGAATGAAGGAATTTATTTACAGCATTTATCTGGGCAAGACGGACTGGTCAGATGCAGTACGGACGCTGGACGATTTGAAATGGACAGAAGCGTCATCATGCGAGAACAAGATGAGGAACAAGAGCGTTGACCGTCAAGGTGAGCGTCAGAAAACATGTCCAAAAGTCTTCTAATGCGAGATGATTTGGATTGAAAATTGCAATTTTCCTTTTTCTGCAATTGTGGAAGAGTGAAAACAGAAATGCTAGTGCAAAAAAAGCCTGCCAAATAATCACACAATCAGGGATCACACCTTTCAGAAGGTACAAATGATTAAATCGGGAGCGTTTTGCCACATCAATGATTTTTAGGCGGCGAGTGATTTAAAGACTCACGCAGGACCCCGTCCACCCCAATCAGTGGCCCCTGGGCTCCATGAAGTGTTAATTAACAAGCGGGTCGAGGCACCTCGGGCAGCTGGAGCGGATCAATAGCCGCTGCTGTGTGGTCGCTGGGTTTCCAGGCCTGTTAATGGCAAGAATTAATCAGCTACCGAGTCCGTATCAGGCCGGCAGAGACAAACGGAGCCGCCGAAACCAATGCAGGTTTCCCAAAAGGCTAATTGAAATTGAAGAAAAGTTTTTTGGTTGTTTTTTTAATTGCTTGTTTTATGACCAGTGGTTAAAATCAAGATGCAGAAGGACGTTTATTCCTTTTTTGTAATTTAGAAAAGATGGTGCAATGCTTTTCAAAAGTTAATCAGGAAACATTTTTTTTTTTTAAATGTATTTTATAATTACCCCATTAAATCACTAACTGGAGCGGTCTTTCAGTTTGCTAAACGCCTTTCTAAATTTTAGATGAAAGCTAGAGAAAACTATAATGATGATGAAATAATCACACACCCTGTAAAAAAGTGGGGGGGGGAATCGCTGCAAGCGTCCTGCTGAAATCTGAAGTTTGGTAGAATTTCTGCTAGCGCGACATCAAAGGCCGCAGGAGAGGATCGATGTCGGTTGGCAAAATAAAAGTCACGGTGCAGGTTTTGTACAGGATCGTCCTCCACATGCGCAAAGGCTAATTAAACCTCAACTGTCAGGCCGTCCAAGTGTGCGTCAATAATTCAGCCATGTGTTTAGCCCAGGATGCTAACACAGCAGCATGTGGCGCGCACACGTTAACAAGCGTCCGCCGCCAAATCCATATTTTCCCCCCCCTGAGGGTCGACCTCCTCATCTTCCTCCCCCTCCTCACCCTCCTCGCTGGGTTTTGTTGAACAGATGAGTCGACTGTTCCAGCTTTGAGAGCGAGCGTCCTTGCGTCAGAACAGGATGCTGCTCGGCAGAAATTGTTTATATTGAAAACCGCCGTGACTGATGCGCCTCCTCCTCCTCCTCCTCCCTCCTTTCTTCTCTCCATCCAGCTGCTGCCGTCCGTCACCAACAGGATCCCGGCCTTGCTCAGCTCGTCGTCCTCTTCCTCGCCGCTTTTGTCTTCCACCTCCTGCTTCTTTTCTTTTTTGTTTTGTTTTTTCTCCTCCGTCATGAGATTTTAAAAAACAAACAAAAAACAACAACAAAAAGAGACAATCCGCTTGTGAGCATCTTGGGACACGTCGCTCCATCTCCTGAGAAACTGGCCGCCGGGTGCTCGTAGAAGAAGAATGTAATATAAATTAGAAATTCTGCTCCAGAGAATGATGTACTTTTTATTTTGAAAAAAAGTACATTAATTTTGTGTTTTTTTTTATTTCAGTTTCACCTTTTTTTTAAATTGTTTTTTGTTTGCATGTAAAATAACAAGCGTTTAAACTGAAGCGTGCGGATGTGATCACGTGTGTGTGCGTGTGTGTGTGTGTGTGCGTGCGTGCGTGCGTGCATGTGTGTGCGTGCGTCTAGCTACGTCTTGACTGACATCGTCTTTGAAGTACTATCAGTAATTGTGTCTGTTTTCACACCAACTGTGGAGGAAGACGAGGCAAGAGAGACGCGTCTGGAAAACAGAGGAAAACTCCAGACTCTTTTTTTTTGGGTTTGCGATGCTTTGGCATCATTGAACTGTAAAAACAACAAAAAAAAAACGAAATTAAAAACGCAGTAAAAAAAAAAAAAAAAAAGGGGTGTTTTCAAAGGAACTCTCCTCATAAACAGCATCAAACGGACGGCTTCTCTCTGAGTGCGGCTGATTTGGACACTGCGGTGGTCTGCAGCTGGACTCTCGGGGCGCCGCTGAGAGCGACCAAGAGCCTCCTGTTACACCGACGGGACACAGTTGAGAGTTTGGACTCAACACAGAACCCGCGACAAGTTAAGGAGGAACCGTTTCACACCTTCGCAGGAAAACGGATGAGAAAAAGCAGGAAAGCAGTGTTGGAAAAAGGGAAAAAAAAATTGTTTTTCTTTTTGATTTTATTTTTTCTCCCAGAGCTCAACATACAGCTACAGGTTTTAACCCAATGGACAATATTTTGTTCCCTTCCTTTATCTCTTCAAACTATACTTATGTGAATGTTTCCGAACTGTCGAGCGACACGTCAATATAATACAAGAACACCTCCGTCCTTAATACAGCTCTAATGCGCTTTTTTTCTTCCCCTTGGTTTTTGGCAATGCGTCGTTCTTTTTGGGTTACCTACACTACGGAAAAATAATAGAGGACCTGTTTGGAGATATGCAAGACTCGTTAAAGATGGAGAAGGAACCAGAATGTACTGTAAAATACTTTTTTCCTTTACTTAAATGTTGGATGATCTGTAAAAAAAGAAAAAAAAAAAAAAAGAAAAAAAATGAAAACACAATGAAAACGCAAAAGTTAATGTTTGTCATGTTATGCCTTCCGATGCCATATGATCTAGTCATGTAGATCTAACATTCTCTCAATCTTTTTTGTACTTTATCTTGACATGATCATTGCTTTTTTTTTGCTTTTGTTTTTTTGTTGTTTTTTTTTCTGTCAAGGAGATCTAGGTACATGTAACTTATGTCATTTATTTATGTCCTTTTATATCTAGTTTGTAAAATAATAGCCTAAAGTGAAGAAAATAAAGGGATGCCGGTGTGCATTCTTAATAAAGTAGAAACCATACGACAATCTGCTCGCCTCATTTTTTCAAGACAAAGAGACAAACGCACAAACAAAATGAACCGTTCAAACTCCATGGATGTGGAAAACTGTCACGTATTTAAAGAGACAGTTCACCCCAAAAAGTGTTTTCACCCATTTACTGATGTGAGAAAAGGCTGCTAATGTGCCGGCATCCAGATAATCAGCGACGTTGACATGATGTTGTTAGCCTCCATCGCCAAGAATGAATCCCTCACTAGACCGGCACCTTCTCATAGCATGTAAGGTAACTTGTCACACTTGCAAACAGGCTACATGATCGCACTACAGTCTATTTCCTGTAACAAACAGAGACATTAATGTCGCAGCTGGCTTGTTACAAACTGCACTGCCGAGTCTTTGTTTGCAGGATACCACACGCTATTTTTACAGACATGTTTCTCGCCTGTTGTTGATTTTACATCAAGCTCACGGCTTCCACTGGGCAATGTAATGTTCTTTGGATGAATGGAAGATGTCATCCGAGCCTGCATCCACATCCAGATGAGATGAGGTGAAGCGCGGGTGAAATTTACATTTTTGTGTGCATCGTCCCGTTTTTATTTGCCGCTTGGCCTTGTTTCAGTTCGCTGGGGTTTTCTGGTAACACAATGCACAAATCACGAACAAAAACAGCCTGTCAGCACGTCGTGCCCGATAGATGTAATGATTGTGGAGTGGAGAAACCGACTCGAGTCAGACCTTGAGGCAGCAGCGTGCATTGCATGGTGCATGTGTGCATGTGTGTGTGTGTGTGTGTGTGTTTTAATCTGCACAACATCTGCTTCCTGCGCTCATTTCCAGCAGCGATAAACTGCTGATTGTCTTTCGTCTTTGACAAGAGGAGGAGGACGAGGAGGAGGAGGTGGAGGAGGAAAGGACACTTGAGAAATGGAGCTCAGGCGAGCGTTGAGCCAAATTGCGTTTTTTCTTTTCCTCTTTTTTTTGGCACATTTTGCTGAAAAATCAGCGGCATGAGGCACACAAACACTGTCAGGCTGTGAAGTTTTGCACAAGGAGATGTTTATCTGCAAGGCTCAAAAGGAAAGAGCCGCACCGCCTCCCCAGGTTGCTCCTGCTCAGAGGGGGGCGCGGAGGCCGATGGCGAGCAAAGTTTCGCTCCATGTGTCGGACCCACACTGGGAAGGATATGAAGTGTTCAAGGACTTCAAATAGCTCACACGTTAAAAGTAAAGATTTGTATCGCCCCAGCCGTGTCCTTCTGTCCAGCTGAGGTCGGGTCCCAGTGGCTCTGCAGGGGTCTGCACCACTGACACCCACCGAAACCCTTCCATAGGGATCCAAGGCGCTCCAGCGGAGAACGGTGACCTCTAAGGCTGACGTGGTTCTAACCGTCTGTGTCCGTAACCTTGTCCTTGTGTTATCAAAAATAATTACATAGTGATCATACCTCCAGGAATAGTGAGAGAGTTTTTCAAAAAGAAATGGAACTTTGAAATATTTACATTTTTTGTTTCCACTTGTGTGTGAGATTGAAAGGCTCCAACCCATGAAAACACATTTAGATTCAAAAATGTGGGCGTCAACTGCTCAACTTAGCCACCAACTTTGTCACAACACTCCTGTGTTTTGTTTTGTTTTTAAGAGGAGCAGTTCTCCCACTATTGAAATTTAACCTAATGGCAAGTTGTTTCAGTTTTTTCCCTCCCTCCTCCAGCTGGGCGGGGCTTCCTTCATTCTCCTGCTCTCAGCACACCTGCCCTGCCTCTTATCATCAACACACCTGTTTGACATCAGCTCTAATCGCTGCTGCATTAAAACCCGCTCCTCCTCACTCACCGCTCTTTGCCAGTTTGTTGTGGAGTGGCTTGGTCAATCGGCATTTTTGCTTAAGAATTTATCCTTTATTTATTTCAAACTTATGTTAATGCTAACTGAGCCCCTGTTTAATCAAAAATAACTACTCAAGAGTTTTATGGCCAACTCAACAGTCTTCTCTGGTCACACTTTTAAATCAAAGGAAAACATTTTATAAACATTACAGCAGCACAATCAGAAGCTCACTGCACCTGTTTGCATCGATGCCCATTCATGACAATGTCCATTCCTTTAGCAACACAAAGGGACTAAAAGATCCAACCATTTACACACACACACACACACACACACACACACACACACGCACACACTTTGTTGACCAATCCAATTAAGCAACCCAGCTGAACAGTTGAAGTCCATCAAACTGGCTTAACCTCAGCAACTCCACTATTGTCAACGCAGCTCTTTTCATTAGATCACTGTGGGTTTTTTTTATTCATAATTAAATTTCCAGACTTTAGAAGATAAAAACCCTCCTGGCCCATCCTTGGAACTCAAGACAGCAGTGGCACCAACCTTTCCACTAACACAATGATGTACTTTGTCGTCTCATTGTTGAACTGAAGTACATCCTTGAGTTGACACAATAATTTTTAATCCGGCCTCGCAGTGCTTCAGAACTAATCTCCTTCAACCTGTCTACTGTTTTTTGTTGTTTTTTTTTACTTAGAATTGTTGGCATGTTTGTTATTTTCAAGGACAATGTGGCCAGCTGGAAGGAAAGCAGTCAACACAAACTACAAGTCTTGAGCAGGGAAAGCGGTGGGGCCGAGCCCCTCGAATGTTACAATAAAGACTCCAGGAGTTGATGCAGCGTGTGTTCGGTCTGCAGACATTCCTTCCTTGTGCAGATTTTTTTTTGATGGACAAGGGGAATGCAGCGCTGCCTATAAAAAGCACCCGTCCACCCTCCACCTCCCTCCCCACCTAAAAAGATGGAGAGAATTTTGGCAATGTGACAAACTTTGACTTTAGCTGCGTTAGAACCCTCTTCGCACACAGGCGATGTGTGTGTGGCTGTCAAACACAGCTTTAGTTAAAGCAACACCACAGGCAAAAACTATTGCAGACAAACACACTTAAAAATATGAAGAAAATCTCCTGGTAGAGAGAGAGAGAGACCCTATATTGGCTCCAAGGCATCTCTCCCCAAACTGTCATGCCTCTTGTGAGTAATGAAAATGAACAGGTGACGAATGAGAGTCGGGGAACAACACAAACGTGTGAGAACAGAGGCAAGTCGGAGCAACAGTGACAGGAAGTCAAACTGAGGCAGTGACGAGACAAAAGCAAGGTTCTCATGTGTTCGAGCAGGAACGGCTACACACACACACACACACATTCTTTCATTTTCCTTCTCTTCTCTGTTTCTCTCTCTCTTTTTCTTCTCTTCTGTACACAATTGCTCTTTTTAAGATAAGCTGGCTTCGAGATATCAGTGCAATCAGCCTCTTTGTTGTTTAACTGGGATACAAAGTCGTGAGAAGGAGTTTGTATTCGGGACCTTGCACTTTTAATCTTACATGTTTGGGTGGTAAATATCATCTGCTGATTGTTGGTCAAACATGGTGAGCAGTATTTTGCTAACCTCTTGCCAAAGCCAGTCAGAAATAATGTGACAATAATTTCACATCTAATGATTTTTTTATGTAATTCGTTAAATGTGGAAAAATCCATAAAAGATCGGCAAACTGCAGCATCCAGGGTTACATCTTCATCCACAGCCAGTGTTTACAGCCCGATGGCCGCCTGTGTGGTCCGAGGTTCAGTCAGTCTGGTCTGACTTTTCTCATCCTTTTTTGTAAGAAAGGATCAACTCACCTAACAAAAGTGTTCTCCCTCGTGACGTTCCGGCTCTGCTTGGAAGTGATTTTTACAACTTGTAGCCATTTAGTCTTCCTTTTCTTCTTCTGTGGTTTTCGCAGCAGCTTGGAGCAAGTTGGCTCTCACTCCTCTTGCACCTCTGGCTTCTTTATCCCACGAATAAAGGCAACCGGTTGTGTAATCTGATGAAATTTGATGAGCCCCTCTGTTGGATGTTGGCTTACATGACTGGATTCTAAAGCTGAAATCAAAACTGTCCAGCTGCCGTTCCAGGTTTGCGCTGTTTCCCAAGAAAAGATGGCCTGTAACGTTATCGTGTCGAGCAGAACGATCGTTACGACGAGCGAATAGATGATATTTCAGAAACTTAACATACCCAAATAAGACTGCGCTTGCCAATTTGTGGTGGGCCAAAGAAACCTTGCAGCAAATCTTACTGTGGTTTGAGCGTCTGGCATTTCTTAAAGCAACATCATAAAATCCCAGCAAGACTTTATTCTTTCTTTCTGAGGCTTAGATGCTGTTAATGACTCGCTCAGAGTTTTGTTGTTTAATAACTCTTCATTCACTCCCGAATGACACATGGCTGCTTGAAATTAGTAATGACATCAGTGTTGGGAAAAGTATGCGTTGGTTTGACAGCAGTCAACACCAATCACAAGGGATTTTTGGGTGAGTTGAGGGAAAAAAACAAAAATAAAAAACAGTTTTTTGACAGTGACAAACATGCAAACATGAGTTGGAATGATCTCACTATTTAAGGGAGGTTTTAGGCTCACGGTCTCTGCATTTCTCCCCTCCCAGCTGCTCTGAGTGGCTGAAAGAAGCAGAACCCTCAGTGGCTGCAGATGCATCGTGACAACGTGCTGCTTTATCAGCCAAACCAGACTAATCTCACCTCCGGGGCCAAAGGCTGCCGGCGGGTGGCCCCATCCCCGTACGGAGGCAAGGGGAGGTCACCTCCTTGACCGCTCAATTGCTCCTTATCCACCTCCAGTGGCCACACTGCTGGCTCCACCTGATAGGCTGACCTACGACCCTCAGACGCTCACCACAGACAAACACACACAGAGCGCCACAAACTCTAGCTAATCTCCAAAGCTAAATGCGTTTCTTAGCCTCAAGGACTCCTGATTCTGAAAGCACAGAGGGCTGGTCTGGGATAGAGGAAGGTTAAGGTCTGGTGATGTGGATTTTGCCTTTCCCCTCTCTGCCACCCAGATGAAGGTTAATCAGGGGAGAAACCCCAGACGTCCTCTTCTCCGCTTTCCCGCGCTGTCTGGAGGCCGTTCTGATGAAGGTGTGGGAGGCTATCAGCTCAGGCAGATACGCCCTTATCGCCGTGAATGCAGCCTTCAAAAAAACACCAACAATAATCGGCTGAGAGTAGTAGAAGCAAAAAAGGAACTGAATTCAGAGAAACTTTAACCTAAGCAGTCAGTGCTTTTGGCAATGGCAAACCGTGTGGTGGGTGTTCACCTCAGCTATCACCACCAGCATGATGTGGTCATCACAGGGAAAAAAGCGATAGCAAGATGAATTGAAAGTGCTTAACTGCAATCATCCAATCATGATGACAAGTATGTCAACAATGACATCTATGACGTTCTACGCTAAAGTAACCTGCTCAACATAAACCCCACGAATACTGCAGATACGGACATGGACACGGAGGCTCTCTTAATCAAGCCGTGTAACACCACACACTGACCAAGTCAAATAAATGCATGCATCATCAACATAAAATTGCATTTCAAACACACAATACGGCAAAAGTTACACATCGCTCTCTAACTACAAAACACACAACTTGGCCTTCTCCCGGATTCATGAGGTCCAAACCAATGAATGATAGATTCTGGCATTTCTGATTGGATAACATGTTTTCAGGACAGTAACCCTTTCATTACTGGTGTGAACTTGGCAGTAGGTTGGTGTAGATGAGAGAAAATGTATTAAGGGTACTATATTAAATGAAATGAAATTAATTTTATAGTACAAATAAATACCTATGTTTTATTTAATACTCCTATTTTTTTCTCCAGAAAATTCCTTGGCCTTCTCTGAAGGAGCAGAAGACCCCAAGGGTTCCCTGCTGGTTTTTGGTGGGTCCTGATTTCCCCTGGATTCCACAACCAGAGCGGCACGGAGGTATGAGTGAGGTTCAAACCAGCTGGACTTGGCTTTCAGCTTCCGTCTTAAAATTTAAAAAGATTGGCAAAAAAATAAGACATGACAGAGCAAGGCAGGGAGGGAGAAAAAAAAAAAGTGCCCCTTGTAACACAATTGCCATCCATCATCCGCTGTTTTGAGCCCAATGGTGAGAAAAAGGAGCGTAGATTAAAGGAGACAGAGAACTCCGGCTCGGGGGGATTTTCTCTCCGCTGGCCACAGCGTCGGCCTTTGGACCGTTGACAGCAATAAGATTCCTATCGCTGCTCACATGTGGGCCGCAAGACATGAAAGCTGGTGTGCTTACACACACACACACACACACACACACACACACACACACACACATGTATGCACACACACTGAGAAAAAAAATGCGGTGGTATACATGTGCACTCAATCTGCACGTTCTTAATCCTCACTTTTCAGCAGGTCGAGGCTCGGAATTAAAATAGCAGCCGTGCCGGAGGGATTCCGCAACATCATTCCCAGATAAGATCGTGAATGGGGGAATATTGTGCGAAACAGGCCTTTGCCCTCCTGTGTGTGTGTGTGTGTGTGTGGGTGTGAGAGAGAGAGAGTTCTGTCAAACCTGGCAGGTTTGCATTGACACGAGCACTTGTGCGATATAAGATAATGCGATTTGCATTAAAAATGCATCACATCCAGCCTGATATGCACTATTTGAAAAATCAAAACAACTACACAAACGGGTGTGTTGTGTTTTTATTGTGTCATAAAGCCACACATACATACACGGCCGGCAATTTATACAAAGCAAATAGGGATAATTAAGAGGAGAATGGCTCACAGAGGAAATAAAAAAAACAAATCAATAAAATATGGGGCATAACAAAATTGAATAATAATAGAAGTAAAAATAAGAAACTAACTGAGAGATCCTTCTTTGGTTTGTGAAATCCCCCAGAGCCAAATTAATTAAATTAACATTTTTCCCTCTCTCTCTCTCTCTCTGTCTCTCCGCTGAAGCAACAACGCTGAACAACGGTCGCGCAACAACTGGCCGCTGTGAAGCGTCTCCCTCTTTTTTCTCCCCAAAGGGATACAAACACTCTCACTTGAATCTTCAACCAGTGGAGCGTCTTATTTTATTGGAACCTTTAATATGGGCACCTCTTCGCGTTATTAGAGTCTGTTTTCCTCTCGACTGCCGCCTTCCCTGCGGACACCGAGCCGCACGCAGGTTACGTTTATTAGAGATTTTAACTATTTTATGTGGCGGCTGTTGCGCCTGCTGGTGTTTCACGGCTCCGTTGATGGTGTTTGCTTACCTTCAGCTGCTGCCGCGTGGCTGCAGCCACTTGAAATATTGATATTTCCAGTCATGTTCCCCTTTTCCCCTGCTGATTATAAGGCACGGACAGTGTGCCTGGTGTTGTGTGTTTTTGCTTTGTACGAGGCACTACAATTTGCACACAAACTGTCAGGGTCAAAGTTGGAACGTTGTTTACTGACATTTTGGGAGTTGACACAAAACGTTAGGATTACAGCAACTCAGGCGTCATATGCAATTTTCCTTTTTTCTTCCAAACAACTGCAAGTTTCAATATGAAGCCCGAAGAAGAGCACAACCTGGCAACCCAATGCAATACAGCGGCAAATATATTTCCCCCCGTTTTCCTGAGGGCATTTTTCAGAAATAACAAGGCTCAGCATGGTTTCCTTGGGCAGCGAGAGTTAATAAAGCAGCGTAATAGGCAGAGCTCTGCTGCTCTTCGCCTGCATATTTAAACACCAATCTTTCACTCGACGCCTCTCGGCTCGCCTCTTTACATCCCACATGAAGACATGATTCAATCTCTGAGCGTCAGCAGGCACCGTCGGGGGTTCCTCGGCCAACTCCCCGCGGCTCCGGTCCGCGTGAGGCATTCAGGGGATGGGCCGAGTTCCTCACCCGAGCACGACCCCATCGGCGGCGCTGCCCTCCTCCAGCTGAATGATTGATACTCGCCTCTGCTAACTAGACCCCCGAGTCCATAAGCAACTAAGGCCGACCGGCCAGTCAGCTGTAATATGTGTGAGCATGCATGCTTGTGTGTGTGTGTGTGTGTGCACATGAACAACCAGCCCAGGAGACTCAGTGAAAATATGTGGGCAGGCATGAGGCAGAGTGTTTGTGTAACTTTGTAAAGGGAATACGCTTCTGGGTATAAAAGTTTAAGGCAGACCATCTTTTAAGGTGTGTATATTTGACAAGTGTGCGTGTGTTTGTGTGTGTGTGTGTGTGTGTGTGTGTGTGTATTTTGGAAATTCTGGAAGTCTGAAGCAGCCAAGGATTCCAAAACATGTTACCATGTTGTCAAATCTAAGTGTCTGAATATTTAACAGTCCAGTTAGTACTTTGTTTATTGCCAAGGTCTCCACTATATGTGTTTCTCATGCAAACCTGGCTTGTCAGTCTAACATCGGTCGAGGTGCAAGCGTTGTTGGGTGTTTTCCATTGCCGCACCCACACCTCAGAACAAACCTCCAGTTGAGTTTAATCTTACCTTTTGGGTGGCTGCATGAATGAATGTTGCTGGACTGACTGGACTCAAACCATCTCTTCCATGAAATACGAGTCACATGGATTAGAGGAGCAAGCCTCCGTCGTCACAGTAGTACATGGGTGGACCAACCATTTAAAGGCCCCACAAGAGCTTTTGATTTTGTTTGCCCACTAATCCCAACATGCAGAATAGAACGGCTGTTTTTACTGTGGGACTTTGTGGCGCATGTGATCTCACACAGACACACACACACACACACGCGCACACACACACAGCTGGTATTGACGGGCCGCGACTCGTTCATAACAAGGTTACAGTTGAACTTAAGTGAATAAAGCGCTCCGTGCGCTGGCCTGCCGGGTGGCATACTAATGTCCCGTGCAGCAAGAGGACCGGGATCGTTCAGGTTCATTAGGAAGCCTTAAGGAGCCGATACAAAACACAAACTGTTCCTCAACAGGTAAAAGCAGAAGAAGCTCCAGCCCCAGAGGGATAACCAGTCATTAATGTCCCTCAGTGACGGTAGCCGCTAATCAGCCGAGAGAATCCTTCACTTCCAGCACGGCTCCGCACGTGGTCATTAAAACTCCTGAGGTTCTGCCACCCACCCATCAATAACTATTATTACTGTACCTCCACCAACATTACCGCAGGTCAATGATCTATCCGCAGAATTTATGGCTCGACAATCGCCATGGAAACCAAAGTCCTGCCGATTATTAATTGGCAATTAAACTAGGTCAAGTAACCTTAAAGAAGCGGCGGTGGGCTAATAAATCCACCGCTCTTCCATTAGGGACAGTCGCCCTTACATGTGAAGGACGGGAGGAGGCAGCTGTAGCTGGGGAGAGGATGTCAAGGCAAGTAAAAAAAAAAAAGGGAAAGAGACAAGAAAGAAAAATGATTGTAGCATTTTAGTTGGTGTCCATGAGGACACATACTGCAAACAAATAAACAAAAAAAAATTCAGAGGCGGAGGGAGAGGTTATTCCCTCTAAACCAACAGTCCCAGCCATCTGCAGAAATCAAACAGGCGGCCTCGACAGACAATCCTCCAATTTACTTGGCTCACAGCAGGCGGCCAGTGGAAGGCGCAGCTAAAATGGAAACACAGTAACTGACCTTTAATGTAATATGGCGCCAATGGCTCACCAAGGAAAGTCTCTGGAGTACTCTTCACTGTGTGACTCTCTCTCACTCTGTGTGTGTGTGTGTGTGTGTGCATCAGTGCGTGAGTTATGACCAGCTCTCATGCTGGCATTTGGGATGTCGAGAGCCAAAGCCAGGTGGATCAGGGTGACTCGCCTCTGCAAAAATGCTCAAAATGGTTTCAGGAAAGTGTGCGTGTGTTAGTGCGTCGTGCACATGTGCAGAAATATATAACAGGGGTATAAAAAGGGCCACCTTGAGCAAAACAAAGCAAAACAGGCAACCCCCCCACCCCACCAGACCTGTCTGTGTGGAATGCAATTAAAGCAGGAAAATGAGAAGGGAAGGAATAAAACCCCTCTGGTCGTGTTCTGGAGGAACCGACCTCACAACGACAAACTTCCTCTGGCCTTTCACTGGCGGGTCACGACCCCTCTGACCTCTGAAACAGGTGCGTCAGTGAGGCCTGCATGTGCGGTTGAAACAAATAAAGACGGCTTTGGTCTCGGGAAAACGAGGGCAGGAGGCTGATGAGGGCGTGGCCTCACATAAAATATCAGCTGGGGGGGCAGAGGACAGAAAAAATCTCCAGAACTCTCTAGAAGTGCACACATACCCAGACTTTAAACACTGTGTGTAAAATATTAGGGATTAGTGGGCCATTAATACGCTATCCACTTTCTATCGCCAGGAGGAGCTTGATCAACGAGTTGTTTCCTCAGAAAATATATATATATTTTTTTTTTCAGTGGAAGAAACAAACCGGTAGAATAATTGAGTGTCGGCTCAGAGGTGCAGCAGGCAGATGAAACCTTTCTCAAAGTTTCAAGGCTACGTGCGCTGCTGCCGGCTCCAAGGAATTGGGAGTTCTGACACCAGAATGAAAAAAAAAAAAAATCTAGGTTACCTTTGAATTATGGCCTTAGCTCGCTGCCGACGTTCTGCGAGATAATCGCCGATCACCTCAAGGGAAGAGCCGGGCCTCTCTGTGATAAATAACGTTGGACGGACAGCGGCTCTGCGAGATGCAGACATAACGTTGGCGGGTCAAATGTGGTCTTTTTGTTGACCGTAGAACTGTCTGTGCTGTATAACATGCTCTAAACAAAAGCTCAGCTTAAACCGTTGCAGATGGCGCGTCGCAGCAACTGCAATTGTCTCTGTTTATTACCGCCAGCTCCTCAAAGGTCAACGTGGTCATAACGGATTCACAATGACAGCCACTGAAGATCAAAGAGGGAAATTCAGCGCGTTCCAAAATCTGCATTCTTCGGCACTGAAAAACTCAAGTTTATGGGTGTGGGAGGGTGTGAAATATGAGGAGAAATGTGTTTGACTCCAGCGTGCTTCTTACAACTTGCGAAACATTCACTTGGACACTTCAAATCCTAAACAAATGTGATCTTGGCAGCACAGCAACAGCCACGTCAACGGAACACTGTCGACCTGACACGCACGTTTATATTTACAAATACACATTTGTATCATGTGCTCAACATCTGTAACATTTGTTGGCTCTGTAATAATCTGCTAACAGTAGCAATCTAGAAATGTTTTCATTTGCTAACATTGTAGCTCGTAACATGCTAGCGAGCAGACAGTGCATTGTGTTTTAGTCATTGAGTCAGTCATGTTTTTATGCCATTAATGTTGTCTTTTGTATTTTTATGTTTGATAAATGTTGATTTAGAACATTGATGAGTTCAGAATCTCTGTACATTACACATATTTGTGAAACGCCGCTGCTAGCGTTCGTCGCAATCGTCACATAAAATCAGTGCGAACAGAGTTTGTGCAAGATTGCTGGTTAAGAACACACCTTCCACTGACATTTCACTGAAAAACCCAAGAGGTAAAGTTGACATAATCTTTTAAGTGCATCTTTCTCCACTCTTCGATCGGTTTCTCCCTTTTCAGAACCACCATGTCAGTGGGAGAAAGTGCTCCGCTAAACATTGTTCCCTTTTGTCACTCACCGAACAATGAGTCGGATTTCCTGTTTACGTGCTCTGAGAGACGCAGAGAAAACATTCATCTAATCCTGTGTTTTGCTCACGTGTTCCTTTGTGAGCGTGAGCGCTGTGTCGTCGGTAAACATTAATATCCGAGGACGGTGGTGTAAAATGACAGGGAGACGCAGCGAGGGAGCCAGCACTGCGCTGTGGAGATGCCACGGCCGCCGGTGAACACCTATTGATTTACATCCCGCGCCTGCGATGAGAAGCTCATGCATAATTCGTGCGCGAGGACCTATGAAAGAGCCATAAATATGTTCACTTTGCTCATCAGCGGCAGCGCGGCTCTCGCTCTCGGCCAACTTGGATAGTTAGCCCAGGAAGTTGGAGACGCGGCAGAGGCGGAGATTAGGTTGATATAATGTTCAGCCCCTGCCTCCGCTTAGTGGTGCGCATCCACATTCATGCAGAGAGCAAAGCCATGAATCAAGTGTGAGTGCGTTTTGGACCCTTTTTTTTTTTTTTTTTAATAAAGATTCACCTGCATTGGACCCATGAGGGGGCTTCCTATCTGCAAATCCTGGAGACCTGCAGATTTTCCCTGAAACCCATTTCCTTTCTTTTGTCCTTTTTTTTCTCTTTTTGACGAGTAAGAGGATTTTTGCATTTCAGCACCCTGCCTTAAACAGTCCGCCATCTTTCATTTCTTTGCTCCCCAGACCCTGTGAAGATGGTTGTGGGTGGGATAGTGGGTGGAAGGCTACCTGAGGTTTGAAGGGCGCTTGAGCTATGGGTTTTGTTTGACCCAGAAGAAAGATTGAAAAAAATGTGATAAAGCCGAGGCATGTGAGCCACGTCGAGGAGGATCGTCTGGCTCGTACTGTATGTGTGGAGAATCCAGAGGGGGACGGAACAAGGACGACGCGTGAGCTATGTCTGCGCACGGAGGGAAGAAGAGTGGAAAAAGCGTTGCGTTATCATTCTGGATTGTTCACTAAATCAGCCAAAAGCAACGCAGTCAGCAGGTGACAGGACGAGGACGGAGGTGCCGAAGCTTTAAGGAGAATTCAGCTGCACAGTCTCACTTTTCAACGCAACACAAACTCCGTCCGCCCCTGAACTGGGCAGCAGCGGCTGTTTAATAGCCCGTAGTGGACAATGCTTCATTTTTCAAAAGAGCGTTTTGCCCTGATGCACTTCACTAAGTTTGACCATCACCTCACCACGTCACCCCTCCCGCTACCGTCGATCTCAGCAAGCTCTGCAACTCCCCCCACCAACATCACCATAAAACACACAGCCTTTTCTCTCCGATGCCCCACACAGACACACACACATCCAAACAAAGTGGGACAAAGCTTCATTCCAGGCCGACTCCTCTCGACCGTAAAGAAGCAAACGGCTGCCCCGACCTTGAACGTAAACGTATTACAGAAACGGACGAGGCGGAGGAGGAGGAGCAGGGAGGCAGCAGGAAGAGGAAAAACAAGGCAAACGAACCAAAGAAAAAAAAAGGGGCAAGGAAGGGGCTTCCTTACGCTGGCAGCCATCTCGGTGGAAAACTAGGACTCAGATGTATGCCGATGATCTGCGACTCGCACTGTCTCATGCTAGAGTTGAAGCTGACGAGGTAACCGACGCTAGACTTCGAGGTTAACAGTTAATCCCAAATTAAATCAATAAAAAAAAACCTACATTCCACATTCCAATCAGCTGACTGGGGTTTGACAACACGGTGCTCTGTGATAAGGAATGTTTGTGTTAGGAAAGTTTTTCATTAAACCTTAATTAAACCATTGTGGGTTTTTTTTTGGAGCCTTTGTGTTTGGCAACGAAGTTCTGATTTCAAACGGTTGTTGCATCTCTCAGCTGATGATGGCAGCTGCAGCAGCCTGCGGGTCCCCGCTGGGATTTGACCGTTCAGACTGTTTAATCCTGTCGGTCAAACTGGTCTGTGACCAGTTTGTGAGTCATCACGAGTAAAATGAAAAACGGACGTTCCTCTGCCAGGCCATGGTGCAGCATCAGGCCTGGCGAAGGTCAGCTGGCGCTGAGGGAGGCATTGTCGGGCTAATGAGGGCCAAGCCAAGCTGGCGGCGGGGGGGTGGGATGGGTAAGGGGGGTCAGTCTGGGGGGCCCGAGGTTGGCCAGGATCAGCGGTGCAGCAGGGCGCATCGGTCCGCAGCAGCAGGCGGGGAGGCAGGGAAATATGTAATAACTGTGTAATATTGGCATGATGTCGCAACAGCTTTGGATGATGTAAAAATATATTTTCCATGATACAGCATAATTAATACATGCAATTTATAAATACTGTCACTACTATTATGATAACATTGCTGCTAATATCAAAACCTAGTTCCATTATTACGATAACTGTTCATAATGAGTGCCATCCTATGTATTTTATGGAGTTCATAATTCAGACTAATCATTGGTGTATGGGTAGAGTGGTGTTCGGTGGAACAATGTGTTGATGGTGGCCAAGGGCTGCATCCATGAATACATTAATGATATTTAAAATCAAATTATTCAAAATCTTCTCCCTCCTCTTCCTTGGCCACGAAGCGTCCGCCAGCTTCCTACTTCCTCCCAAAGTGAGCCGTGCGCGGCCAGATAAAGAGCCGTCGCCGCTAATTAGCCGACGAGCACATCAAGGATTCCACCGGCGGCCAGGCGGCTCTTCCGTGTTGTAGGTGTCTTTAATTAAAGGAGACCACGGGCCGACTTAACGGGCCAGCTTGGCGGCACGCGGCAACGTGCATGTTGACGCGCTTGTAATGAGCTTCGCATGAACTGGGCCAAGGGTGCGTTTCGTACCGCGGCGGGAAGCCTGGCTAATTTCTAGGCCATCCGAGTTATCAGGGAAGGGAAGAGAGCGGATTCGGTGGAAGCCCGGGCAGGACTGGAGGTGAGGAGGCTCCTACAAGCCGGCCTTTGTTGGGAGAAGCAAAACCTCAACAAGTCCAAGCGGGAATGTGTGAGTGAACGAGCGGGATCTTTATTTAGCCTCTGAAACTCCAGGGCCTCGATCCCTGACATGAGCTGCAGGATGTGTTCGAACCCCGGAGGGAGGCGAGATGCCGACTATTCAAGGCGCTCAGACGCATCCTGGGGCGTTTTAATATATGTATATATATATATATATATATTTATATAAAAATGTAAGGTGGAAGAAGATGAGGAGGTATTCCTTTTTACCTTGAGCGCCCCTCTCTCTCTCTCTCTCTACTGAAAAAGGCTGAAGTGCAGCAGAGTGGATGGCGGCGGAGCAGACAGGTACGTCTGGAATGCTCTCAGAAATAAACTCTCTCTCACTCTCAGCGCCGTCTCGTATTCCTCTCGCCTCCTTTCTTCTCTCCTTTTTGGGTCAGTTACAAAACCTCAAAAAAGCGGGATCCGCCGGTGAATACAGTTTTGGATTATTTACCCGCACACTGAGATATCCATCTCAGAAACCTGCTCCAGGTTGAAAGGAGAGAGTGTGGAACTCTGTTTGTGTTACCCACACTGCGGCTGTCAGGAACTTTCAGCGGCCTCCACATCTTTCCTCCATCGCTCCTTCCAAACGTTCTCCCAGAAGGTTCCGACCAAAATACTCCAATTTTGGGGAGACTTTAACAATTTTTCCTTTTCCAGTGTACTCTCATTGACCACTTTATTTGGTACAAAGCCAGCTTGCTCATGAACACACGTCAGCCAATCACGTGGCGGCAACTTATTGATCCTTCTGGTTAGTGGACATACATAGTGAATGAAGACGACTCACCGGAGTCCAAAGTGAGCATCAGAATGATGTCAGAGGTCAGAGACCATAAAGTGGCAACAGGAACTCAAATAAACTCTGTTTTTCTCATGTAATAATGCAATGGCCATAAACTATACGACAATATTTTTTTTAAATAATTTTCTCGTAGCTGTTTTTCACAAAAAAAAGCGATTTTTCTAAAATTACGATAAAGTACAATTGCGATTTGCAGGTGTTTCCATTGAATGTTGTGAAGCGCATGAGCCGCAAAATCTCGTTCTGCGAGAATTTTCATAATTCTCGACACATTCATGACACTTTTGCGATATACCTCGATATGGACATGTCTGGAAGACCACCTCATGAGAGCGTCAAAACCTTTTAGTGATATTTGAGAGGTTTTTTTAGAAGTTCAAGTGTTTCCATGACCATTTTTTTAATTGCGATATTGAGGTTTTTCTAGGGTAATGGAAACGCAGCTACTAGCCTCACTCAGTCTGCTCAGTCGGGGAGTGCGAGGAGCCCCAGCAGCCGTAAAGTGTTGTTTTCTCAATGACAGGGCGTTGCGTCTGACAAAAACCTGTCTGTCTGTCATTCCCGTTAGATAATTACAAATGGCTCGCTCTGAAGGAATGGCTGGGTTCAGCCAACATTCTTCATGGTGCGATTTAAGACTTTTATTTACTCTGGAATGTTGCCGGAACGCCCAGCCCGCGGCGGCTTCTTTGTTGCTGGAATAAAAAAACAAAACAAAAAAAACAAACTCATTAAACATCGTGTTGCGAGCAAATGATTACACTTTTTCCTCTTTTCACTTCCCTCCCTCTTTCTTTTACAAGCTCTTGTTTATGTCAGGGTGAAGATTTCCTCACAGTCTCCTGCATGGCCGCAGGTTTAATGAACAGCAAATTTCAGCATGAGCCTTCCCACACGTGTGCTGTGAAAAAAACCCCAAAAACTAGCGTAGCGGGGCAGTAAATGTAAGCGCACACCAATAAACACTGAGCACACACACGTGTGGGTTTGTGCTGCCGACCCAGACAAAAACGCCAAAAGTGTGATAAGAGACGTAATGAATTTCTGCAGGCCGACACCGAACTCAGTGTTGACTCAGTATTTACTGAGCAGGATGGAATGTAGGAAGGACGAAGGAGGAGAAGAAGAAGAAGGGAAAAAAAAGGCTCTCGGCTCATATCTGCTGTCTGACTGCTGTCTGTCTCTCTGGCACACACACACACATATATATTTGAAATTTATCACATTTTTATATACAGTCTTTACAAGGCTGTTAAAGTGAGGACAAGGTGTGTGTGTGTGTGTGTGTGTGTGTGTGTGTGTGTGTGTGTGTGTGTGTGTGTGTGTGTGCGCACACCGGGCTGTGATTCCTCTGCTGCTCCACTTTTCTGGCTCACAATATTTCCTTTTTCCACCAGTGCCTCCGTCCGTCCGTCTCTTTGCCATTGTCCCTAAATCAATTTCCCGGTGCGCTGACCTTCACCACTAACTGTACGTGCCTCTTTCCCTCCCAGGTGCCAGGATTGATAACCGGATTAGGGGCTCGCTAACAATGGCAGCCTTTGATAAGGGGGGGGGGGGACGCCGGGCCGAACTGGGGACCTGCGGCTCGCCGAGGCCGCAGCGGATTAGCGAATAAAAGAGGCATAAAACTCTCGGACTTTGGCTCGGCTGGAGAAAAGCTTGTGCGAACACACACACACACACACACACACACACACACACACACACACTCTGGTAAGGATTGTGATATCTGCGCTTAAAGCCAGAGACCTCGTGCTGTAAATTTCACATGCACGCAGTCCTGCGAGACACGCTGATCTACAACCCTGTGACTGCCGTCGCCTCCCTCCAGCTTGAGTTTTTACGCAACGTTTTAAAAGAGGCAGCACGGCAAAAAAAAAAACTGGAGTTTCTCCCACTTACTACTGACCCAGATGTCGACGGAGACTCTGGTGACATTTTCTAATCTGCCATAACCGCTCTCGGGTTTCACGGAGGACAAGAATTCCAACAAACACACGTCAAAGAACAGACAGTAAACGTTCACGCTTTTGCCCAGTTTTGAAAAGTTCCAAAATCAAATTATCTGATTTTCTGTCCCAATGTCTTTTCTTTTTCTCTGATCTATAAAGGGAAAATCTCTTGAACGTTTTTCTTGAGGCTCAGGCTCCTGGCATTTGGAAGGACGCGTCCAACCGTTGCTCCACTTGTTTTTTCTCAGCCAGTCTTTTCTTTTATTGACGGAGAAGTTTGCCAGAATGCTTTACACGTGAATATCTTGAAACCCTGATCTCTGCCCCTTATCTTTGCTCTCCGCATCTGCTCACCGTTAGCAGGAGAGTGAGATCAACCCTCTGCACTGTGCGAAGGTTCCACGCCAACGCTGGACTTGTTTCAAGTGTCCCTGGGGCTCAAATCTTCACACTTTCCAAAAGCCATTGTAGATCATTCGAGATCGTCCAAAAGCCATTGTAGATCATTCGAGATCGTTCAAGAAAACTATTTATTTTCCATCGTTCATCTTTTTTTTTTCAGCCTCATTACACATGATCAGCATCGGCCGTTTACCATTTTGGGATTAGCGGAGTGTTTAAGATGAATTTGAATTTTTGTGATGCAAATGGCACAAATTCAGGATATATCATCTACAAAACTTATCAAGTTTCTGTATTGAGATCAAAATGACTGGATTACACAGAAACTGCTTAATATGCAACAACAGCATGAATGAAGTGAAATCCTGAGGTTAAACAAGAAAAGAAAATTGTGGCTGTGTGGCTGGTAATTCACCTCAAATTATATTAAAAAATAAGGCAACAATTAGGTAAAATGTATATAAATAAATAACGAATTATGATAATGTATTTTTACCAAAGAAAGGAAATATAGGTATAGGTAAAAGTAGTTCTGGGTAATCACACCCAAAGTTATTGTTGTTGTTAACTAAGTCAGTCAAAACTTTTGGATTATGTATATTTACAATAAAAAGTACTTTATGCTACATCTTCTAATTTCCCAGATGCTGAATGTGGTCAATGTAACTTTTTGCATTGATCTGACCATCATGCACTAGCGATCTTAACATCACAGACACTTTATGTGGAAGTTGAAGGTTTTGATTCATCTCCGGTAATAATCTCATTACTTGCTATATTATTTGGTGACCCCCACCTAACAGTCCCACAGTTGACTCCCAATTTTTTTTTGTTGATTGCTCCTCCGCCCACTAACCTCTCTACCAAAACAAACCCCATGACAAAGGCACATAAGTGCGTGCACAGCGCAGCCATCCTCTGGCTATATCTGTCAGCGCTGGTTTATAGCGGGAGCCAGGCACTTCATTAGCCGACAGCTGCTGCACCTCCTCCTCCTCCCACCGTACCTTCACTTCCTGCGTCTCCTCTCGGCTGCCCTCACCCTGAACCTGTCCTGGGGGCGAGGACAGGCAGCGAGGGGAGGACAGGAAAGGGAGGAAAGAAAGAAGAGAGGAAGAAAAAGGGGGGAGGAGGGTGTGTGATCTCTGCGTGGTCAGTTTTTTCGCCAGCATTTGTGTGTGTGTGTGTGTGAGCAGGAGAAACATTCCTTCACTATCTGCCTGGTGAAAGTCCATTAACATCTGATATTTCGGTCGGCTTTGGCTCCGTGTGGTTTTCTGCAGTAGTGATCAAAGTGCGAGTCGGGTGAGTTACACTGCGTCTTGTCAGCATGCTGTCAGTGAGGCGATGGTCAAGCAACCGTGACCCACACAATCACACTCACACACACACACACAGAACACCTAAGCACCGCAAAGTTAGTTGCCAAAAGAGAGATGTAAACACCGACTCCCCGCCATGAAATACTAGATCATCCCGGTATCTTTCTTTCAGCTACATCCTTCTGACAAAGCACTTATCTGTCCCATCTCACATATCTTTTTTCACGGCCGAAATAAATTCAAGCTGCTGCTGCTCCCAGAACCTTTCACCAAAAAAAAAAGATCCCTCCCCCTGAAGGGCCCGGCATCCATCCCTGGCCACCTCTTTCATGTCCGTGCGACTTTTACAAGGCTCGTCCCTCATAGGCTGACTTTTACAGCCCCCCGCTCCCGATTGGCCAAATGACTGAGTGTCGCCTGGCGGCACAGGTGCAAGACATTACTGCTTTAATAGGAGGTGATTACAAACAGGTGTGTCAGCAGCAGTGGCGGCGGCGGCGGTGCCGGTGGAGGTGGGCGGCGAGCGTCCGAGACGGGGGAATACACGGCCGCCGTTCCTCCGAGCGAATCGACTCCAGTTAATAAGCTCTGCTCATCGCTGGTTGGGCCGACGCCAGTTCAATTATGACTGGAGCTGTGCCCCTCCATGCAAGCGCCTTCGGAGGCAGATTTAAGGTGAACTGAGTCACGTTAGGTCGCTCCGCAGCTGAATCCAGCTCCACGTCAGCGCCTGATTGGTTGCCTCTGATGACTCGAATTAAAAAAAGAAATGTCCAGAGTGGAAAAATTAGATCAAAGGATCAGAGAGCGGTCACAGGGAGTGGGTCCAGATGTTGGGAGTTGTCATCCAATGAAACGAGCTGATTGCAAAAGACAGAAAACATTGTAATTGTGATTTCACAACACTGGCTAATGCACTAGTAGTGTTTCACATCACTTAGTGCTGAACACCCTGAGCCAAAATGTTTTTTTTTTTAATTGTGGATAAGTAGCATGAGTGCCATCAGACTGATGTCAAACTTGAGCACAAAATTTTTTTCGATGCAATGTTGTTAGCATGCTAGCTAGTGTGCTTCTAGTGATTGTTTGATTTCTTGGTGATGAGCTGCCATCTTTACCCTCTGTTTGTAAATATCTGCTTTGAAAAGTAGAAATTGTTAAAACTGTTGGTCACTTCTGTCAAGTACAGAACAGTAGCTCAGGGACATCCAGGGACTCATTTTAGTGACTAAATCTAAATTCCGCACTGCAAGCAGTCTGAAGGACACTGTTGGACTGCGTTCTCCAAAAATGGAAAAGTATCTCTAGGTGGCCACACAGTTTCAGTGCGACATGATGCAAAGCAAATTACCTGTTAAAGACCAGAAATCAATGTCAAAAATGTTAATCTGCAGTTGAAATATCCAGAACAAAATGTGAAAACAACTTTGTGGTACATGTACAGTAAAAAACTGCTTGCATCTTTTAGTTTGTAGGAAAAAAAAAAGAATGTAATTATTGGAAGCAGATTGGGACGTCAAGTCAAAGGGTAGTTCAGTTCCCAGTCGACAGTGTCCAGATCCAGTTTGAGGTGTGCGGTAATGCCAGCGACAGAGCGGGATAATTCCCAGGAAGGAAGTGTCGGGAGTCGGGAGCAGGAGTTCAGTCAGCTCACATCTGTGACGGCGGGACGTTAGAGGGTCGATTACTGTGACGGAGAGCAGCGCCAAACTTCAATGACGGGGGGCAATTTTTGTTCCTCACCCGCAGCGACCCGGCAATGAAAACATTCAACAGATTGCATCTCTGTACATATATTTGATAACTCCAACTGGTGCTCTCTCAAACTCGAGTTGAGAGCGATTCATTCCAATCGCACTGCGGATGTAAATACGTTTTGCCGCCTCAAGCCTTCGCCGGCTGCCAGCACCGAGTCTAACAAACAGCTAAAGTGACTCATTTGCTGACTCGGCCTGCTGCGGTGGCGTGACACGCAGGCGTTTTTACAAGATCGATTGATTCTAATTCGCTGACACTGATCTGCATTCAGCTCGGGCGTCGCACACCACTCTCACAGTAGTTTTAGTGAGGAGGAAGATGCAGATGTGGGTGACTGTAGTGTGCCTGTGTGTGTGTGTCTTCACTATTCTGGTACTATACTACATTCTGTTGTGACGCTGTTACTATGCTCTTTCTTTGCTAGTTTACTGTCACTCTTTGTTTTATGAGTACATTGGATGAGCTCTCAGTGTGACAGTAGGGACCTGCTCAAGGTTTCTCCTTTTTATGAAGCCATTTTTCTTAACTTTCACTTGGAACACCTGCTATAAAGGTGTGGTCAAGACCTGCTTGACTTGATGACCTTGTAATCTAAGGGCAAGCATGATGCAACAGTGGCCTCAAAAAATTCTTCAATGGGAAGAAACCTTGAACAGACCCCAACTTTGGAGACCGGCTGTCTACTTTGTTGAAAATTATTAAATAGACGGATCTAATTTGTAAGATTGGTTTTTATGGTTGTTGTCCATATAAAAATAGACTGTGATGAGACAAGATCAGCCGTTAATTCAAGTCCTGAGTCCTGAATTCTTGACTGCTGACCCTTGACACCGAGAATTTCAGGACTGGGTTCTCTGGTTTCTGAGGTCTTCCTCATCGCCTGCATGGGGAGAACTGAGGTGAAGAGTTTCTTACATGAGTTAAGAGGGATTTCAGGAAGAGTTTGGAAGCTTTGGCTTGTTCCTGAGTCGGCCAAAATGGAGTCGGCCTGAGTCCATCCTGACACACGTCCAACAGCGACCTGGCTCGGAGAATCAAAGTTCAGACGTAGCGGAAGGTCCTGAGGCTCGAGTGTGAATGACTAATAATCAGCACGTCCTCCGGGTCGACAGTAACTGCCAGGGACGTCTGGAGGAGGAGGAGGAGGTGAGAGTTCTGGAAAGCGTTCTGCGTTGTTAACTTTTACTGACCCTGGGACGCGGCGGACGGCTGGATAGTCCGTGTTTGCGTTGGAGCGCGTCGGCCTCCACAGTGTGTGAACACCTGTATTTGCACGCCTCTGTGATTTTCATTCATTTTGGTTAATGGAAAAAAAAAAATGTTAAAATGAATTAGAGTTCATTTTTGTTTGTCAAATGTTTTTTTCTATGGTTTGGTAAGAGCCAAGTGCACGTTGGAGAACGATGCATATTATTTGCATATTTCAATAATCAAGACGGATCAGAGGGGGAGGCTGCACAAACATGATAAGCTAAACAAAAGCAGTCGAGTAATAAATCTGTTTGTGTTATAGGTGAGCAAAGTCCGATCAAAAAATTCAATTTATTGGCTGACCGAAGATGGCGTTACACTCGAGCGCTTTTCAAACAATTTCAGAGCCAATTTTTCAAAAGTCAAAAATAAAATAGATTATCTCTTACTTGTTGAAAGTTATCTTTAATATGTTCACAGTCAAAGCTGCTAACTCAGTAATTTGCAGCATAACTAGACAGGGTAGCGGGTTTAGTTGGGTTTGTTTTTGCTTTGGGAAAATGAAGATTTCAAAAAGAAAGAAAAATGCTGAAGGTTTCTGTCCTCTCAGAAGTTGTTTTGCTCTTGGCACTGTGGTCTCACTATTCTTGGTGGGAACAGCAGGCAATAAAAACATGATCTTGACCAACACCCTTAGATGACTTACAAGAACTTAACGTAATTATTTTCCTCTTGATGAATCTGCTTCCTTGACTAATTCCAAGACACTGAAAGGACCAACAAACCAACAAACCCTTTTGTTTTTCTTCAACTGTTCATGAACTCCACCATCGGAAAGTCTTGAGAAGTCGAGTTTTGAGTTTTTTGAGTTTCAGCACTTCCAGTGCTGAGAAACAGAGGAAATTTCCAGTGAAAATTATACATCCAAGGACAAACTACCTTTTCCTCAGTTTTTTTTCTTCCTGTCCGTCCGCCTTTCAGTCTCTCTCTCTCTCTCTCTGTCTTTCTCCCCCTCTGTTGCGAGCCGTCGCCGGCTGCTTTCAGAGGAAGTGATGCCGTCCATCTGGGCTGTTCATTAACATGCTCAACGGAGAGCAAGTGTTTGGCAGGGGAAACAAGGAAAAAATAATAATAAATCCTGTGCGTTGAATACACAGCATAACTCTGGGGTGCATTATAATTGGGGTATTTTTTTTTCTGGTGGGGAGAGAGATCGTCTACAAGGACAACAAAACTGTGGGAATTTTTCTCAGACGACCACAAGAACCTCTTGTCTTTTTTCTTTTTTCCCCTCGGTAACTCTCACCAGTTGATGGAGAGGAAAAAAAAAATTGCGTAAAATATAATCATCCAACGCCTTTCATTTGTCTGTGAAAATCAGCCGCTAAGATCTTTTACTTCTTTTTCCTCCCCCGTCGGCCTCTTCATCCACTTAAACTCTGCAGCAGATGCACTCAGCGGGACTTTTTTTTCCCATTTTTTTTGCTACAGTAGCAATACGTCACCCCGTCCTGCAATAAAACGCCCACAGACTCTTAACACCGTCCTGCCCTGCCATTGAAGATGGAGCGACACGGTGACGGACGAGCATTTGGCAGCTGAGTAAAGGCAGTCAGATTCTCCCGGAAAGGTGACACAATCTGTGATGGAGTCATACGGGATAAAGTTGCCATTATGCAGATTTATGCTTATTAAATGGGCTAATGAGCTCAGCCGTGTCTCACGCTGGGTGCCTGGATATGCACTTATGTATTTAGTGCCACTGTTAACTGTGAACTGCATTTATGGAGAGATGATGGAATGGTGGTTTTTGTTCCCCTTTTCTTTTTTTACCCCCTGACCAGATGTTACATCTGATTCATGCAAACTTCAAGATATGCCACCAGAATTACACCATAATAAGAAGCTTAACATTAGGATGTTCACTCTTTAGGAAGTTGCTAGAATGCTTACAACACCTTTGGGCAGCAATTGTATAAGAATAGATTGTTGTTTGGTGCATTTTGCTGACGGAAATGTATTGTAAAGTTTTTTTTTTAATGTGCTTTTATTCTGTCCCTAAACCATAGGATAAACAGTATGGACATAACACATGCAATGCAAACCTCCTCTGGAATCCTCAATTGAAGTCAAACTGTTTACACTGTATTTTTGTAAATGGGTGAAACTTCAACGTTTGATGGACCTTTAGCCGCTTTTTTTTTCTACTTTGGCTGTCTGTCTCCTGTATGGCCTGCATATATTTGCCAAGTCTTGTGTGAATTTCAAAGAGCACACGTTCCTTAAGTTGCAGTGATGTGTGCGAGGGGTAAAGTGGGACTAATTGGTGCATATTAAATATATAAAACGGGCTGAGGTACCTATTTATATGAGCTAAAGCAGCCGTAAGTGCTAGCTAAGAGATTAATTCGTTCCTCCAAGGAGCAGCACATTTTTAGCCCCGAGGAGAACAGTAAGGCTGGCAGGTGTGTCCTCACACACACACACACACACACACACACACACACACACACTCTTGCACACACATACCCATACATTAACATTCGCGCAGCGTGGAAGATGCATTTGGAGGTGTACAAATTAACCTCAAACTATCATTCGTCACAAGTGCTGCGCTAACAGATAGCGCCCGCTGATTAATTTGCTCCGTCTGTCGGGCTACAACGTAAATGGTAAACACCACGGCGTGAGGTCGTAAGCGGGAGCGCGAGAGGAACAGAGATAGGAATACATCCTCCTCTTCCGGGATCCCTCTGAGGAACCCGGGCTGAGTTCTCAGGGTCTGCTCAAGGCTGCGCCTGCTGCAAACTACAGGGGATAGGAAGAACTCGCGTACGTGCAGCAGGTAAATGGATGCAAAGACGCTGCCGCGGCACCCACAAATTGTGTGTGTCAACACAATGCAGATAAAGTGTAGAGCTGATGTTGTTGCAGAAGAATTGCAATGTGGAAGGCCTGCCGCCCCAAACTTTCCATCAGGCGTCCGCAGCCCCGCGGGAGCCGTTTAGCAAAAATCCATATTTTAAAACGGTCGAGAGTTAATCTGCCGCCGATCCGAGCAGGAACACGACAAGTTCAATGAAATCATCGTCTCCGATTCCCACCTACTCTCGCTGAAAAGAAACCCCGCTCGCCCTCTGGCCCCTCCCCCCCACCGGTTTCACCACGAGTTCTATAATCTGCTTTAAAACCTCTGGGCTGCAGGGCCGCCGCTCTGCCTTTGCAGTGCTGCCATCCATGGCCAAACCCACCGAGACACAGGAGAGGAGTGTGTGTGTGTGTGTGTGTGTGTGTGTGAGAAGGCTAACAGGGGTGTCTGAAATGAATCTGGATTTGTGCAGGAGACGGTGGTGGTGATGGTGATGGTGGGGGAGGGGGGGTGCAGATAGATTTCCATTTAAATACGTCTCACTCAGGATTTGGCAGGTTGTTCCCATGGCAACAGTGGCCCCCGTCTACCAGATTTTCTATGTGTGTGTGTGTGTGTGTGTGTGTGCAGGTCTTATTGTACGCACGCGCGTGTCATGATCTCTTAGCTTGACACCTTTAGCCGGTTAGTTTCGCTGCAGAGGAAGGGCGGCCGAGCGGCCGCTACTCATTTCGAAGCTCGGCTCGCTGACACAAAACATTACTTGGACTCTGCCGAGTTCCTGGGACTTTTCTGGAAGGGGAAAAAAAAAAACTACCTCCAAGGAACCGACTGCAGCAGCCACTCACTCCATCCCTCGAAGATTCGCAGACAAATGTTTCTCTCTCTATTAAAATAAACCAGGCAGCTCGTTCCAGCCACCTTCCACCCGAGGCATGTAAATATAAGCAGTTCGAACTGGAAGGGAAAAATATAGAACTCTATCTGGTGGGAATTCTCATCTGAATGCCGTCGCCGGGGCAGATTAGACTCCTTTCACGGGAGATGACGCAAGCCGGCAGATGTCGGCGTAGAAGCAGAAATGGACCAAATCCGTTCGCCGGGTCGTCTGAAAAGACCAAACCAGCCGTGAAAACATCGGCTTCAGTCCCCGACGCCACTTTAAAGCCAATGATGGCGCCGTCATGAGATGCGGCGACAGGGGCGCACTACGGGGTGGAAGGCGTGAGAGGGTTGGTGTGGTGGGGAGGGGGGAGGGGTGACACACACACACACACACATACACACATGAGAGAAAAAAAATGAATAACTGGAAGCCGCGTGCACCAGCTAAATGGATTACTTCCCCTCAAATTGAGAGATCATTGTGTGTCAAGGAAACCGGTGCCCCATGCTGGCTTTCAGGCCAGGGGGGCGCATTGAGGTTGGGAGGCGGGGAGGAGCGGGGGAGGGGGAGGGGGAGGGGGAGGGGGGGGCGCGGAATGGGTGAGCCGTCGCGTTTGACGGAGTGGAGAAACGGGAGGAAGCAGGATCTGACAGGCTGCAGGAAGGCAGCAACCTGAAAAAGAATGTCTCAAGCAGAGGAGGAGCCCGCCGAGCGGCTGCTGATTGAAAAATCCACAGATTCCTCAGCCCCCCCCCCCCGGTCTCCCTCACCTCCCCACTCCCCCTCCCGCTGTGAGGGCGCAGCTGCGGTGGCGCATGTTAAAAAGACTGGCGAAGAATTGGGGTGAGTTTAGGTGTCAAAGGGAATGTGAGATGAATAGGTGCATGCCTGTGTGTGTGTGTGTGTGTGTGTGTGTGTGTGTGTGTGCCCGAGCCTGCAGCGTCAGTAAAAAGAGGCAACGCAGCAGAAAAGTGATTTAACTTTCCAGAATAGTTTCAGATTTGAACACGTCTATATGTGACTCGTCAAAGCTTTTTAATGTCACACTGGAGCCAAATGGAGACAAAAAAAAAGTGAACGTCCCGCGGCTTCGCTTCCTTTGTCCGTCCTCACAGCTCCTGGTGCCGCATCGCTTCCTGGAGGTAAATGGCTCCCGACTATTTCAATTTTTAATAAGCTGAAGCTTAGGAACAATAGCGATGCAATGTTTGGGGGGAAAAAACAAAATGGTTTCTCACAAAAAGGGGGAGCAAAAAAAATACACAGTAATCTTGGAAACCAATAAGTAAAATAGCCGGCAGCACTGTTGCTGAAACAATTTCTGTGAGCGGTGATAAGAATAGCATGTTGATTACTGGCTCATGTGACTAATGGATTCTTTTCTGTTTTTTTTTATTATTATTATTATTATTATTATTATTTTTTAACATTATAGTTGCATCCATCATAGTCATTTTGTTTCCAAACCATCTGTCAAAACTGTCGGTAAACTCAGATAAACAGGCACGTCCGGCCCCCTTCAACACTAAGAAAGTATTTTTACCTTCACTCCAGTTGAGTTTCCATCAAACCTTTTAGGGCCTTCGAAGGTCCAGTGAGCAGTCAAAGCCCACAGTGTTTGCACACTCGTCATTAGCTTTGGCTTTTGGATCGCAAATGGTTTACACATTCAGTCTGAGTCTGAATTAAACAACATTTCTAGGCTTGTAAAGTCTATGGCACCAGCCTCAACCTTTCTGTAATAAAAACGTGTATAATTAGCAGTTATTTTATGTTTTATTTCTTAAATCATTAATTCATTACGAAGCACTGTGTCCTGAATGCGTCAGACGTTGTGGCAAGCGGAGCTGCAGTGTTAATAAAACCATCTTCCCAATTATGTCGAGGCTCCCCTGCAGCAACACATAATGAGATGATAATAAAAAGGTGAGATGTGATGCAAAGTTCTGAATCACTTTTCGTCATCCAGCCAGTCACCTCCAAATATTACAGCCCATCTCACTCCGTCTCACACCTCTTTTTACAGCTCGTGTGTGTGTGTGTGAGAGAGAGAGAGAGAGAGAAACACAGAGCTGCTGAGAAACCGTGCGTGTCCTTTAGGGGTCACAAGGTCACACGATGTCGGCCACCTGTTTGTGTTGAGCTTGCCCATTTTTTTTTTTTTGTGCAATACCCCCCGCCATCACGTGCGCACGCCGTGGCGCCCGTGCTCGGCGACACGCCTCTCTTCCTCCCTGGAATGGCGACAGACAGCGGTAAATTAAACACAAAAAAAAAAGGAAAAGCTCTTTTCCTAATAATTATCTTCTCAGCGGAGGCGACCTTTCTGCCTCCGCCGGCTGGAGGAGCACACAGGTAATTAATGCTCCGCAGCCCCGCCCCTTTTCTCCTCCTCATCCACGGGGGGGCCGACGCACATGCACAGCCGCCCTCTGGGGTCCCGGGGTTACATGGGCCAGTGGGTCTGAAAACGATACCCCGTCCTCGGCTCCCCTGAAGGATGTGGCGGCCGGCCGGGGCGACTGTGGGCAGTGGCCAGGAAAACAGCGCGCTGTTGTGAGTGTGTGGTCCTCCAATGGAAGTGAAACGGGTACGATCAGTTGCACCAGCGGGTTATTGCAGATATTACAAGGGCTTTGAAAAGGAGGAAGGTGTGTGTGTGTGCGTGTGTGTGTGTGCGTGTGTGTGTGTGTGTGCGCGCGCGCAAAGTTTTGCTGTCTTTTCAAGCGTGAGTCCATATGGGGTTGTGGATATGGATAGACTTTCTGTGTGCCCAAGCAGACCTATTTGAGCATATAGCCATATGGGCTGTGTGTGTGTGTGTGTGTGTGTGTGTGTGTGCGCGAGCGTGTAATAGTGGGTTTTAGGCTGTCAGAATACCTGTGTAATGGTGCGTGGTCCCTTTTGATAAGTCTTACAGTTGTGACCGTGCCCCCCCCCCCGCCTCCCCTCCCCTCACCCTCCGTTCTCTTATCTCCAGAGGACAATGTTGCACTCAGAGCAGCCGCTGACACACACACACACACACAGAAAACTGCCGCTCCACACAGGCTGCCATTCATCTCCACACGCTCAGCTTGACACAGACATGCAGTTTGTGCACACACAAACATGCACGCGCATGCACAAACACACACACACACACACGCACAGAGAGAATCACAGACGCAGAAAAATCTTGCCAAACATTTCTCACACTCCTCTTCCTCCCCTTGTTCAGCTCCGGTGCAACACACACACACATGCAAACACACACACAAAAAGGGCAAATGCATTGTAGGAAACACACACGCATTGCTGCAGTCTAAACAACTTAGTTCTTATCTCTCAAAACTCTTTGTGGCTTCCAAATTACTGCATCATTATCGAACACTCACCTCCCTAAATGGTAATAATTGATAAAATGAGATTGATTAAGCATGCTATTAGTGTGGGATAATTGGCCTGATAATGAGCAGATTGCTTGCTAATTGCTGAACAGATAATATGCTTCAAATGTGCCTTGGGCTTCAAAAAAAAAAAAAAAAAGGCAAGAGTGCAGAAATACACGGCAGCAGAATGATCCGACTGCAGACGCTGTTCGATGGAGATTTTATTTCCTTGTGTCTCAGCAGAATGGACACTGACTCAGTGTTTACGCTTATCCAAGATAAAGCCTGTTTTCTGTGCAAAAATAAATTGTTTGCATCAGGACATGTTTAGCATTGGCTTCCTGTTCTTACTTAGCCAATTGTGCCTCGAGAGGTTTTACATGGGGCATACAATGTTAACAGCTTGTCTTATCTGATTATCCCGCTTTACTGGAAGATAATTGTCGTTTACACGGATAAAGGCCACCGATGGAACCCAACACCGTTGAGCTCTGGTCGAGGCAGTTGCTGTTTGTTGCAGTTGTTTATGATGGAAAACCAAAGCTCGGGATTAAAGTGCTCTCGCTGAACTGACTTCATGAGTGAATAAGACCTGTTGTTTCCTATCTGGCTTGTCTGTCGACAATTGTCGATAAAGATCTCTTTAAAAGAGTTAGCCTGTCTTACTAACAAAAATGCAAACAGGAAAAAAGTACGAGGTACCCAGTTTGTTGAAACCTCCTTTAAGAGACCTGCTGGCTTCGGCATTTTGCAGACAGAGTCAAAGGTAAGCTAGCTACTTTCTGCTGTAGCTAATGTTAGCTGTGTTAGTTTCTTATTGTTGGTCACTTTTCGTTGGCCTTATCTGACTACCGACTACACTACACATTATCACATCGTCAGAGGGTGACTCGTTGAAGTTAGCGACTACTGCAACACTCACAGTGGCACAGAATCTGCCGTTGGCTCTGCCTGAACTGTGCCAGAAATTCAACCAATTGTCTGCTAGTCAGTCAGGAGCAGAAACTCCTTTTGTTCCCACCTGTGCACTGCACTGGATAATGGCGCCTGATGAAACAGAATTTGGCCAGACTTGGGCCCCAAAAAACTACAGCTAAGACTACAACTCATTGTGTATGCACAGCTTCTCCATTCTCCGCAAAATATGTTCTGGGTTTACACCTCGTTACCGTGTCTGAGCTTAGCTCTTTGTTATGCTAATATTTTCGCAAATGTTTGCATTATTCGATATGTTTAAAGCTGCTTTTGGGAGTCGTCAGGAAAGTAACAGCCGGCCACGTCGCTTCAGCTTAAACTTTGAGTGAATGGGCCAGTGCCCACGCAGCTCATGTTTTTATTTCTTCCTTTGTCCTCCCATTCATCCGAGTCGTCCTCCAGGGTCCCCATCAATACGGAGGCCATTCAATGGCGCTCTGTGCTACAGCCCGGGCCTCTGTTTGCCTTCGGCGCTGCTTCCCCCCTGCTTTTGCTCCGAGCAGCCTCCCCACTTTTTGTACGCGATAATCGCACGCAGGAAAGAAAGCAAAGATTGAGGGGAGGGGCACAAGCAGGGCACAGACGAAGAGTTTTGGTAAACAGTAGCCTGTCACGGCGCAGCGGGAGGTTAGGGGTGTAGGGGGGATGCTTTAGCCACCGCTGCCACCAGAGAGATTTTATTTAATCGCCGGGGCCGTCCGAAAGGGCCAATTAGACAAAGGGGGGTTTTGTGGCGTCTCGACAGAGCGGTCTGGACATTGACAAACAACTGTGTGAGAACCGAGAGGGATGCTCTGGGGGTGGCGGAGAGAGAGGCCTGCTACGGTCAGGAGCTGTCTGATTAATGCCTTCTTGTGTACTGTAATGACAGATGGGCTGGGGTAGTCTGGAGGGCCTGCTTGGTTGGGGGTTGGGGGGTGGAGAGGGGGTTCACCAATCGCCTATAGAAAGTGGCAGCAGGAAAAGAAAGAAAAAAAAAAAAACAGACTCTGGCTTGCACATTTTTTTTTCTTTTCCACATTCATTAGTCTCTTCTAATAACGCGTCTGAAAAAGAATTAAGGCGCTCCAGTCGGCTCCTCTCAGGATTTTTGCTCAACTTTTAAAGAGGATATAATTCGAGGTCGGAGTCGCTGAGGGCGCGCGAGAGGAAGAGGATGTCAGATGTCCTAGTCTGAGTTCCAGGCGTGTTCCCAGACACCGGGCCACTGCGGCTGTCGCGAGTCTCTGCTGTCATTAACCTACATCACTCTAAATTACTTCCCTATTCCCAAAGAGAGGAGAGGGGGGCGAGGGAGAAAAGCAGGGTGCGTCTGGAAGGAGGAAAGAAGTTAAAAAAAAAGAGAGACGGAAGAAGTGAGACTGGCAAGAATTTCAGAAGGTGGAAGAACCAGAAAGAGGAGTTCGGGACAGTGATGGAAGATGACAAAGGGGGAACCGAGCTGAATGAATGGGAGAGGGAGGAAGGTCGCAGCCCCGACCATTAGGGGATGAGAAGCCGCAGTTAAACTCTGTCATGTTTTCATTCCCACGTTAAACACGAAATGTGATTTATCGGCGCGATTCGCCAGATTGTAAATATCAGAAACGACCGCGCGTGTCATTTTCATCCATTTTACGGCGAGTTTCTGGGCTTTTAATTAAGAATGCAGAGGAGGAGGACAAGGGGGGTGGAGGGGCAGCGTGCTCCCTCCGTCCTGTTCTTTATCAGCTTTAATGTGCTGTTCTGTGGGTTCCCCTCGTCAAGCTGTGCACAGTTTGGCCGCGACAACCGAACAATGACACACACACCACCAGCAAGACGACTCAGAGAGGGGAGACAGACAGAGCTGACTGGACTAGACTGACACACACACACACACACACACACACACATATAGTCACACAGTCCATTGCCTCAATTACCAAGCAGAGGAGCAACGAAAATGATTATTGAATTCCAAGACAATTGCGACTGAGGCAAACAGTCATAAGTAATGGGCATGTTGTGCGAATTGATTACAGGGCAGAAACGGCCATGAAATTGAAAAACAACAGCAATCAGAGCGGGAAAACAGTGTGTGTGAGAGAGAGGTGGTGAAACCAAAAAGGCGGAACGGGCGGAGGAGTTGGAGGTGGCCGCGTGACTGGCAGCTATTGACGAAATGATTGGCAGGAAGTCAATGATGGGCCTGATGCACCTGAAGCCTGAGGGCAGGTGGGCGGGGCCAAGGGCATCTCAGGTGACGGCTAAGATTCCGAGCGTGACACTAGCCAGCGACCACACATGGGGGGAGTGGGGGGGTGCTGACAAAGGGCTCAGTCACCTCAACCTGCTCATGCACGCAGAGACTGACACACACTCGCACGCAACAATGCTGTTTTGAGTCAGATGGATTCATTATGCACTCTTGACTCACCCTAATCAGGACATAATTGAAGGTTTTCAAGTGATTCGGATGATTAACTTAACCTTCCGCTGCTGTGGGTCAACTTGGACAACTGGTTTACTTCTTCGGTAGCAACAACTTCTGTGTACAAATGGAAACTTGTTTGCAGTGTCAGTGAAGTGAATGTGGCGGGTGTAATTAAAATTTGTTGTAAATTAAATCTGACATGTTTTCCAAAGCGCCGCAATTAATGGAGAGCTGTTCTTTTCTGTTTTTTGTTTTATGTTTTTTCACCCATTAATCAAGGCTGAGCAGCAAAATAAAAAAAAAAAAAGCTGCTGATCTAATAAAGTGTGGCTCGAGCTTCTTTGGACCTCTTAAATATCTTTTCACACTACGTGTGCTTCGACAATTGGGAAACACACGTCGGAAAACCTAGTTAGCCTCAAAGGTACCTTGTGACCCAAAGGGATTCATCCATTTTTAGAGCCTCTTTGAAACAGAGGTGGGAAATTTTGTCTGACAGTGTTGTTTGGCACACGATCGTAACAAGAAGTCACAGTACACTGGAGCTCAACTTCCAACTTCTGGAGGGGAAACTTGCTGAAGGAACACCGAATGGAAAAGGCGCGAAACCATAACCTTAGTAGTCTTTTTCGGGATACCGATGGAACAAAATCCTGATATAAAAACAGACCTTGGTAGTCAGACAGGTGATGCATGTTTTCATTCTCTTTGCGTTTGACTCAGTTAGGGATTCAAGATGGCCACAGAGTCAGGCTCTCTCTGCAACCACTCACCTCTTGTTCATCTCCACCCCTTCTTTCCCATTCACCTTTTTGCTCCTATCCTACTTAAGGATGCAAATGAAAACCAGTTGTTTTATCCCCCCGGTGGAGGTTCTATAACACTTCACCGGAGTTTCCTTTCAGCTTCCTCCACCACCGTTTTGTTTGCTGACTAACAAGGGAACTCAGCGCTAGTTTTGCTCGAGTCGACATTCCGGAGGAAAAAAAAACCCAACTCATTTGTGACTGCTTGTTTTCCGCCTAATGACTGGGATTTGTTGGTTGTTTTTGTTTTAGTGAGTGTGTGCACTTCAAACAGAGGCAGAGATGCAAATATAGACTCAAAGGAGGACTGATTTCAGAGCCGCTGCACTCACCTAGAGTCGGGATTTGCTGCTCAAATTTGTCCCGAATAAGTTTTACATTGCCTCTCCGACAGCAGCAGCGCAGATGATATAGATGATGTAGCAGCTCATGTGCAGGTAGGACGGCGATGTTGGCAGGTGGGGGAAGCAAGACAGGCGTCGGGGGGTTGGGATTTTCCTTTTTCAAACAAGTCACAACCCCCAAGCGCTATGAATTGCCGGCGTAAAATGAATTTGCGTGACTCAGGTGCACACGTATAGTCTGCGCGGGCTGTTATTTGAAGTGTCTGTGGGAATAATGGAGTTGACGGCCAGAGCTGTGAGAGGTCCGCGAGGAAATAAAGGAGCTCGCAGGAAGGTGTTTTCTCCTTGATAGGTGACTGTTAGACAAACATTGCTGCTTGCGAGAGTGCTCATAAATCATGGCCGCAGGTTCAGGGAGGCCTCGGCTGCTCGCTCGTGCTTGCACGTACACGGCAGACGGCCACGGTGGGACTCACCTGGAGCTGAAGTGTAGGGTGATGAGGACAACGGTGATGGCAGGAACAGATAAGGAGAAAAAGGGAAACGCGGGAGGAGATAAGAGGGGGAAAGAAAACAGAGAGCCCTGGGCTGAGAACAGCAGCGACTGTCAGAGATTCTGAAGGTCCTTTATTCTTTCTGTTTTCAGCTATTTAGTTTGTTTGTTGTTCTTGGGGAGCAGCAGCCTCGCACTGTTACTGTGTCAGAACTGCATTTTGAATTGACTTTTTGAGGTGGATCAAAGGTATTGTTTCCTTGTTTCACTCCCTTTTAATCTTTAGAAATGCCACATTCTGTTCATGTCTACTTTCATTTTTCCCATTCTGAAATCTGATAGACCAGCATCCATCGCAGATAAAACAAGTAAAGCATAGAAACTTCTGTTATTTCCAGGGAGTTCATTGACAGACTAAAGACCCGATTTTTGATAGACATCGTTTGTTACAAAATGTTTGTAATACAGGACAACTATATAGAAAAAAAGGTGTATAATTTTGGATGGTTCAGATGAGTCAGCCCAGTGAAGCCACCAGACAGCGTGATTGAGGAATGTGGCAGATGCTGGGCGAGACGGACTGAAAGGTCAGCGGCGGCAGGAAGGGGAGGCAGTAATTGATGAAAACCCTGAGCCACAGGCCCTTGAAGGGTGGACGGGACGGCTCACTCCATCACAGTCACACACGCACACACACGCCTTTTGTCAGCGCTCAAGTCCGGAGAACACCCTCGGAACTCTTTGATCCCGCAGACACCTTGAAAATGACTCACGAGGCGGCCGGGAGACATCCATCCCCATAAACGTCCATTCATGGACTGACCCCGGACTAACCTCGGCACGCACCGCCGCAAAGAGTTTTTGGCGAGGGGGCACTTTTAAAACTTTTGGTTCTAATGTGAAAATCTAGCGCCGCATTACGATCTGGCGATACGAAATAACTTTGATGATGTGCAGAGCTTTGGGGACGAACAAGTTATTTATGAGCCCTTTTCAGGGCTTCAAATGGAACTTTCCCCCAGCCGTATTGATGCAGCCCTGGCTTTGAAGCCACTCCGGCGGTTATAAAAATGTGCTAGAGCAAAAAAGGAATAATTTGTTCTCTCCATTTTCATTATTATTTGAAAAGACTTGAATCATTTTACACTTTGGAATGATTATCGCCACCGATTGTGGCGAATGGATTGTCTGTGATTTGTTACCAGGATTCTTCAGTTTCTGCTACTTGTTCGTGTCCACGACCGGGGTTGCAGACGGACCTCAGCCACAGACTAAAACGATGCTTCCATGTATTTGGAATGGATCAGAATCAAGGCCCGAGCAGGAAGGGTGGAGCCAACACCTGTCTGGGGGTTCAGTTACAAAGTATGTGTATCTGTTCCTTTTGTGTCATCCCAAATAGGTAATTTTCAGAAGTGAGCGTTTCAGCAAATAGTTCTCAAAAGTGAAGCAAAGAGAAGCAAAAGAAGTAAAAGATAGACTTTGACATTTCTGGGGAGTTCACTGATTGGCTAGATGAAAATTTGAAGAATTTGGTAAACATAGCTCCTTGGAATTGGTGCGCTGTGTCAAAATAAGAGTGTGATCTTTGTGTGTCTGGATCATTGCTCTTGATTCTTTCAACTGTGTTTGGTTGAAGTCGGGTTCTAGTACAATGCTACAGGCCTGTTTCTGGGAGCCACGTCTAAAAAAAGATGGTTTCATCTCAGGTAATACATGATTTATAACTCTGTCACTATCACACACACACACACACACTATACACAGATACACGATACACGCACTTAAAGCCATCTAATGCAAGATCAAACAGCATCAGACATCTTTATCTTTTAGTGTTGCCTGCCAACAGGTCCACAGGGGGAGCCGTCTGCGTTTTCTGCAAACCCTGCTGCTGCCAAAAACCCAAATATCATAACTCCTCTTTGTAAATGTTTAAGATAAGTCTCAGATGCAAAAGAAAAAAAAGCATTTCACCACGTCTGGTGGTGGTTTTCTACTTGAGCGTCTTTAGGGAATACACCAGGCACTAAATCCAGCGTCGATCCATCTGGTTGCAGCAACTGCTGGCAGGATTATCAGACCCAAGTAGCCTCCGTATGCTTGACCTTAATAGTTGTTTTTAAGCTTGAAGACCTTGCAGATGATTATGTCACTGTGGATTGTGAGAAAAAGCAGACAAAAGCTGCCAAACTCAAGGCCTCTCAGTGTTATTTTGTGTGGCCCGACAGAGCTTGAAAGGTATGTAACTGTTATAAAGTCTGAAACTCTGAAGCCACGTAAACCATAAATGCTTCATCTTTGGAACCAGAATTAAGGAATCAGCTCAAATAATTCCGAGATGTCAAAGGTGAGAAAAGTTGACGCAGAATGAAGAAAATTCAATGAGAGTTTTGAACAAAGGCAACGTAGCAACTCGTGTTTGATCATATTTGTCTATGTTGTTGACTTGAAACCTTTGATCTCTGATTGGGGAGTAGCCAATGGGCGTTTGTTCAAGCAAATGCACACAAATCACTGGCAACTTGAATAAATAACATCAGAGACAGTCACTACTACTCATGTATACAGTCTCAGCTACACCCTTTGAAGGCGGCCACGATGCGGCTGTGGCCCTCTGTGAAAATGACTCTGACATACAGAGCGGGGACGATAAAAAGCACTCTGCCTTCTGCCCGTGTTGCCTCGTCTGTTTCATGAAAACGCCTCCACGGGAATCTGACATTACAAAGCCACAGGTAACATGCAACGCGGCGACAGATCCACTTTCGGCAGCGCAGACTTGCCAGGATGATTTTCCTGCTCGACAGAGACAATACCGGGGTGTAATAGATGCACATGATGATAGCCGGCGTGGCATCAAACGGCAGTCTGCAGACACTCGGTGGATGAAATGCTAAAGAGGAGCGAGCGAGTGACAGTGCCGAGGAGAGAGACGAGCGCGGAAGGTAAACAGCGCGTGGACTTTGATGTCGTTTGATGTCTGCTGCATATTGGCCCCATTCTCTTTATTAGACGAGAAGGGATAGGAGGCAGCGAGACGGGCAACATGAAAGCATCATTAGACGGCGGTGGGTTTAACCTCCCACAAAAAGGCAGATTCGCAAAAGCCGCCGACGGTGGAGGCAGAGGAGGAAGGCGTGCATGCCGGAGGAGCTTTTGGCAGCAAACACAAAGATGAAGCCGCCCGCCACTGATCGACTGTGCCTGTATCCAGCCCTGCTGGATCGACAACACCAGGAAATTAGATCAGGTTGTAGTTACAGATTTAACTGCGACTGTCACGTTTGGTAAAGCGTCCTGATGGCAAGATGTTTCAGAGGATCAGTCTCCTAGGTGCAGTAAAGCGGAGCAAAAAACAGCAGGAACTGCCCATCATCCTTTGCGCTGCCTTTGGGGGTTGCACAACCACGAGAAGGGGCGAGAAAGGCGAAGGACAGGCAAAGGAGAACACATTTTGTGGAACAGCTCGTTCCTGTGCGAGGAGGAGAGACAAGGTCTCACAAAGCCCTCTTTGGGTTTCTTGCCTCTTCCTGCATTCCATATGATTTTCTGTTGTCAAAAAATGTTCTACATAACCTTTGTTAACTGTGCAAAATAGACAGACAGACAAGAAACAATACGTAGGCAACTGACCAGACACATATAACACATTTTACGCATGATGTAAGATTCTGTCTTAAACCTTCTTCCAAATATTTAGTTGTGTCTTTATTTGAATTGGAAACGAGTATTTCAAATAAGTTGATTAATTGTAAGGTGACTTAAGGTGACAGATGTAAACAAACAGCGTCAAATAAATGCTAAAATGTCATAATGAAAATTTTATTTACTTGTTTGGAGTAATCCAAAGTCTGATTTGTTTTTTTCTTGTTTTGTTTTTTAAGTTTTAAACTCTGACATTTCCCTGTTCGAGCTGCTCAGCTGAAAAACCACTGCGCCGTCGTGGCAATCTTCCATCTTTCCAGCTACCGCTGAGCAGCGCTGGTTTTGCTAACCTTTGTCCAGGTATCGACTGCTGCTGCGTTTGTCAGGGAGCCACATTCCAGCACTTCCCTGCTGACACACACACACACACACACACACACACACACACACACACACACACACACACTTTCCCCCTCCATCATATGCACAAGTGACCCTTTGATCCCTGCGTCAATCCGTCTGTTAACAGACCCGGCTGACCTCCACCTGACTGTTGATGCGTACACAAGGCCAGAGATCCTCAAGTTGCTGGCTGTGTCCTCTTTCCCTGTCTCTCTCTCTCACACACACACACACACACACACACACACACACACACACACACATACAGTATATTAGTACACTGGCGGGATTAGCGGGGTGTTAGCGATGTAGAACATTCTTGCCCTTCGAACTAAAATAAGGGACCTCTGGGCTGAGGCGTAATCCTCTGTAAGGTTCCCACTCAGGCCATCTAAGCTTTAAGCTCACTGCGGTCCCGGCTAAAGCGGCCGTATTCCTGCTGTTGGGAGGAAGTGTATTATGGTAATCCATGTGCAATGTTGATTATGAATCAGGGGACGAGAACACAATTAGTGCGGGCGAGGGCGAAGGCGTGGGCCCACAATCAAGGTAGAACACTCTGGAACAAGGCTTGCAAATGAACAATAGTGAAACTACTTTATGCGCCGGCTATGATGTGTGCCTAAAACACTGATCCTCCATTATTGTTTGAGTTGAAAAAATAAATGATGACAGAATTAGCAAATTAATAACATCTAACACCGCCTTCATGTTGACAAATATCAGATCATCCTCCAAAGTTATTGCCTCAACACTGAAGGTTCGTCCTTCAATGTTCCCTCGCGGTGATAAGACGGAAAAAGTTTTGCAGACCTGTCGATAAAATCAGATTTCAGATTTAAATCCCCACCGCACGACCGTGACGATACTCGGCGGCAAAGATCCAAATCTTCGCCGCCGACACTTTCTTCGGCGCACGTCTTCTCTCCTTCTCGACATTCCCCCTGAGGTCTGCAAACTCTCCTCCTCCTCCTCCTCCTCCTCTTTATCAGCGGCAGATTATCAGCGCCTACTGTATTGTCGCGGACAGGCACACCATTCTGGCAGCCTAATAGGCTGCCTAAGTGATTTTGCCTTTGTCCTTTTGTGTCCTTGCTTTTCAATCAACAGCGGGCTGATTGCAATCTAGCCAACCAGGTGAGTGGATTCATCAAGAGAGTGACAATTGGCTGCGAGGACTGGCGGGGCAGATCCTTTATCTCAGAGGAACTTCCTGGATTAATTGAGAGCGGCTGAACGGAACAGGGCTGGAGTCGGAGACGGACGGCCGGGGTGTTGAGGTGGCGTTTGGGGACGTGTGTTTGGGTGAATGTCACGTTTCAGTGTTTCTCAAAAGTATGGGGTAGTTCGACGCCCATTTCCCCCCTTCTGGTACTACTTTTAAACTTTCAAAGAAAGATGAAGAAATTTTTGGCGGAAAAAAAATCAAAAATTGCTTGGCATGTATGTAGCTTCACCCAGCTACTGGCAGGATTCATTAACCACAGTGAAAACTCATCTATATTTGGAATGTATTTATTTGCCGCCCACCTGAATCCAGAAAGTCAGTGATTTTACAATGGAAACTCAACACTGAACACACAGAAACACAAGAACTGTCCCAGTTTATACGATAAAAATCTCTGAATTCCAAAAAAAAAAAAAGTTAAATACTAACATATTCATTTCTGTTGCATGAATAAATAAATGGTAACAATGTGGTGCTGTGGGAACATTCCAGATTGTGACCTCATTGTTCTTCAGTCATATCAATATCATCAGTGACATCAGTAACACTGGCCAAACGCTGGAAATTTAATCATGTGCTGATCAGCCTGAATTTATGTCGGCTGACTTTGCAGCCAAGTGATGAGAGAGAGAGAATAAGAGAGAGAGAGTATTGTGTTTGGCACATAATTCATTCAGTGATTAAATTCAGTGTTCACTTCAGAGATTTTTTTTTTTTCCTCTTCAGATTTGTCCTTTAAACGCTCTCGCTGCGCTTCAATAATAAATCAGAAACAGTCGCGCCCGCTCCCCGTGTGGCGCACCCATCAAAAGCTGCTCCACAAGGACTAATTGGAGATATATGTCATGTGAAATAAAAAATTAAATTAAAAAAAATGTCATGTGTGTCACATGGTGCGTGTCGTTCCAGGTTGTGGTGCTTCCAGCCTCCTCCCCCCGTGTGGCCCCCCGGAGGCCTTGGAGCGCATCGCGGTCTGGCATTTACATCGTGTTCGGCTCACCGTGTGGCCTGCAGCCCTGTGCGGACCACTAGACACGCACAGACACACACGCACACACGCGTGCGCACACATGGACGGACTGCAAAAACACACACATGCAAAAAAAAAAAAAAAAATGTCGCAGCATATTTATCAAGGGGGTGGGGGGAGAACAATGTAAAAAGTCGGGCTGGAGTTCCCGTGTAAAGTCAGCTGCAAGCAGGAAACCAGAGCTGCTGTTCACACACACATGCACGCACACACATGCACACTCAAAGGCCAAAAAAAATTTTAATCAGACAAACTGAAAGCAGGGGGCAAGGAGCAGGATGACAGCTCCGAGCGAATGAAGGAGAAAAGAGATCGCCTTGTGGTTTCCACCCCTCCTGCTGACAAATGGCATGTCACGGGCCACAAGTTAGCGCGCACACACACACACTTCCCTTCCCCATCTCCAGTTTCCCCCTCCCCTGTTCCCCCCATCGTCCCCTCCCTGATATTCTCCCCCCCCCTCCGTCCCAAAACCTTCTCGCAGGCGAGCGGCTCGTCCACATGTCACACGCAACATTAAATCAACTTTTCCCCGACAGCGATCCGATGCATGCCCAGCATTCCTGCCACTTCCCTGTTTTTAATCCCTGGCTCAGTTCTCTCGCTTGGCCACGCATCACACCCGCTGCACTTTTCTTTGGCACCTCAGTGGTTCTAACGACCAGCCGGAGTCCCAGGAACCACGGCGTTTTCTTCCTCCAGACGACAAATCAGCCGCAGATTCTTTTATTTCTAATGTTTTGATTAATATCCCAGATTTTTCCAGGTCACCAGCGAATGACTCGTGTGTGGCCTAGACAGTGCAGTCAATGTCTTTTCAAAGTTAAACTCACTCGTGACTCATTTTCAATGGCGTGTGTGACAGCTGAGATCTGGCTTCTTCCTTTTTTTATCGGCCCCTCGCCGGCAGCTCTGGGCTCCTGCACCGGGCCTCCGTCTGCTCTCCTCGGCTCCCTTTTCACAGTCGGATCTGCTTTCTGACCCGTCAGCCGTAAAAAGAAGGGAAAAAACAGAAGAAGTCACGGCCGACATATGTCAGAGGAAGCTCACGGCTCTTTTACAGTTTTATGTGTCAGGGCTGAGAAGAAAAAGTCGAGGTTGTGGATGGCAGCGCGTGGGACGGATCTCTTTAAAAACGCCGCTCGTCCTTTTATCGGGCAAAACATCACACGTAAAAAAAATAAATAATTTTGATCCCTTTCAAGCAGGCAACATTAAGAAAATGTGCAGACTTGTGACATAAAACAGCATGCCAGTGATAGAAAAAACCAAAACATCAGGAATGGAAAAAAAAAATGTGTGGAAAATTACAGAGGTTTTTTTTTTTTTTTTCCCTCTTTCTCTGTTTCTGTCCTGGTTCTTCAAAGAAAGCAGCCTTGTGATCATGAGAGATGCTCTGCAGAGAGGAAGAGCAGAGCTTCAAAAGTCTTAATTGCAGTCGTATGGCTGGTCGGGTGGAGGGGTCATACCTCGCTAATCTGTTTGCTCCTGCGGCTGTTTTCACAGATAAATGCAGTTGTTTGTTTGCAGATGAAGCCTGATTTCCTTGGAATGCTGCTGAATCCCTTCACCATCGCCCGTGAAAATGCAACTTGCAAACCCTGCATGAAAAGGGAGCCACTTGACCACTTTTGCTCTGATATCTCAGCAGCGAGTGCCGTCACCGTTCTGAATCGTCTCGGGAAAAAAAGCAGCGGCTCGTCAGAATGAGCGGCTGAGTGAAAAAAAAACCAACAAAAAACGCCAATTCATGCCCGAGAACAATGGAACAAAATGTGCCTGCGTCTTCTGCCAGAGCGGCAGCAGGAGGGACAAAGGTAGCCGAGCAGCCGCGCAGCTCGGCGCCAGCGCCGCCGCCGCACCTGCTCTCGCCGACCTCTCACCTTGGCTGCGGGCGCGCCGGCTGACGCCAGGGGAAGACAGGAAGCGCAGAAATTACACCTGGCAGGTGGGGAAAAGAAGGACGGGAGAAACGCACCGGCGAGGACGGCAAAAGAGCAAAAAAACGGAGACATCACTTGCTCAAACACGTTTGCTCTGCCGCTGTTTTCCGGAAACGTAGCGGGAAAGAAGCGGCGACGCAGTGAAATCCTTCCCCGAGAGCGAAGACAACACGGTCCGCAGCGGAGCCGCATACACAACACGGGCAGAGACACACAGGCGGAGAGGCACGCAGTGATTTATCACCGCTAAAGTCAATACAGTGATGGATGCAGCAGGAGCTGGTGAGAGGAGAGCAGGAGAACGGAGGGATGAACAGGTGGAGAAACGCTCCCTCAGGCTACGTTCGACTCCTGCAAAACGCCCAAGGTAAACACTGGCACCGCACCAAGACACGGACATCAACACGCACACATGTACACACACACACACACACACACACACACAAACAGGCAGACTCACACATGCTTACACGCACAGGTTTCCGCAGACATTTGCACTTGTAAGGAAGAACCAGGACGCACACACACACGCACGCACGCACGCACGCACGCACGCACGCACGCACGCACGCACGCACGCACGCACGCACGCAGCCCGCTGTAAAGCTGTCATATTGCTGGGCTCTGCTGCAGCGCTGAACCCAGCAGCCTTCTGTTCTTCAGGCCCATCTGTCACTCCAGCGAGTCTCAGCGTCTCACTTTGTCCGCCGTCCTCTCCTCCTTCCACCTTCTGAACGTCTCCTCCCGCTCTTCCTCAGGTCTCCCTCCGCGCCTTTCATTCGCGCTCTCTTTCTCCCGCTCTCTGTCTTTGTATTTTTTCCCCCCGCTTGAAGTAAGAAAAATCCAAAGCCCAACATGAAAGAGGCACGATTGAGAGAGAAGAAGGAGGTCGGGAGTGGGAGAGTCTCAGGGTTGGTGTCAAACGCTGAGATTTAAAACTACTGTCGAGTTAAAAAAACAAACAAAAAAAACAAACTCCCGTGCTTCCTGTGGTGCTTTGCTTGAGAGGATTGAACTTTATTATGCCCTCTAGCACTATGATATTTTTTCTTTCCTGTTTTCTGACATTTTTTCTCTGTCATCTTCAAGTAATTTCAAACTCTTACAGTCAGTCTGTCCGGACTGAATGAATCAATCAATGTGTCCTATTTTTTGGGACACAGACGTGAAGATTATGGAGTGTGTTTGGTTTTGTATGTGATGAATTTGCAACCAAACTTTATGAGGTGGCAGCAGAAGCAGACATCGCTACCAATGTTGGACACAGAGTAGCTCACAGTAAGACGTAGTGACTTAAAGCAGCAGAGTAATGAACAGTCTCAACGACTTTACTCAACTGCCTTTGGTTTGTGTTGTTCAGACGGCATTAAAAGACTAAAAAAAAAAACAGGTTAATGTTAACACATGTATTGAACAATGTCTGGGATTGTGACTTTTTTAGTAATGTCTTTTTTTCAACGTTTTCCACATTTATCCTGCAGGTTTCCTCTTTAAAAACACTTGGAAACAGCTGCTGCTGCTGCTGCTGCTGCTGTCTGCTCTAATTTTTATTGCAGTTTTTTCAGCTTAATGCCACTTGGCATTTGTACGCACATAAACATAATTAGTGCTATTTTTTAACCGTTAAGAGCTTTTTTCCGTCCTTTTTTGGAGGAAGACACATTTTTTCCCATTTTGGTTCAAGTCTGACTGAAATTCCAGTTCCCCGAGCGAGCGGCAAAACATTCCGTCCTCACCTTTTGTGCTCCCTGCTAGGCCGCCGCTGACCTTTTCAAAGAGAGAATTAAGAATGCACCCGAGGACGCTCACTCAATTTACCTCGCTGCCAGATACAGTAACCCAGATAAGACTGGAGGTGCACGAGAGGAGGCCGACTGTCCATCTAGATAAAGTCCCGCTATTGATGGCACGAGGAAGTCCCGGTGACAGGCCGCTGACAGGAGGGTCAATAAGGGAAGGAAGGGCGGAGGTGGAAATGGGAAGACATTGTCAATCATTGGGGGCTAATGACAGGGAGGGAGGGGGGCCAAAACACTGGCGTAAGCATTAGCATACCTGCGTGCTGCGACGTGCACACCAACGCGGCAGAGGAGCAGTGAGAAAGCCGACTGGGGCTTTTCTTCGACCGGCTTGTCAGAGTATTGATTGGCAGCGGAGGGAGCGATGTGGTTAAACACGGGGTCACGTTTTTTTACACGACTTTATCGGAAAGCTGCACGGGAGCCCGCCGAGGGCGCCGATGAGGGCCGGAGCAGAGCTCCCACAGCTGAAGCCCACTGCAATGGTGTAAAGAGGGTTCAAAGTGAAAATGTTTTGTGCACAACTTCAGTTGTTGCTATTTTATTTTAAAAGTTAGCTTCAAAAGTAGCATCAATATTTAGCATCTTTTAATGTCATTTTTGCGTGAAATTCTCTACATTACCAGGCTGTTCCCTGCCCATTTTGTAAAATGTGTCAATTTTTTCAAGAGCATGCTGGAAATGACGAGCGACGGGCAGAAAGAGAGAGTGATGGATGAATGCCACAACTTTCAGCAGGATATGGGGAAAGACGAAACAACAAAAAAAAACACGAGCTGTGGGGGCAGCTGATGAGGGAAGATATGGGGAAAGATTGGAGGAGGGAAAAAATAAGAGGGAAAATGAAAGAAGTGGGGGAATTGGCAGTGACAGCGAGGTGAAAAGGGACAGGGGTGGAGAAAGTGCGGCGGGAAAGATGGCGGAGAGGAAGCAGAGTGTGCGGATAGAGTGACACAGAGAGGGCGAAAGTATAGCATTAATAATGACAGGTGGGAGAGTTGCTGTGTGTGTGTGTGTGTGTGTGTGTGTGTGCATGTGTGATCGGCTCTGTGTGAGTTTGTGTGTGTGTGTCTGCGTGTGCACATGTAGCAAATTGGTGCTGACACGGCTAGCAGGTTGTGACACTAATTAGCAAGACTCAGCGATGGCTGAAACCTAATATCCCACAGAAAGAAGACACCAGGGGGACACATCCACACGCACACACACACACACACACACACACACACACACACACACACAGCCTCTGTGTTGACCTAACATCCTGCCACTCACTATGAGGGTACACACAGGGAGGTTCACTGTCTTAATGTGGAAAAGATGTTTGGGATGTTTGTGTTTCAGCATTTGTGCATCTAAACAATGTTTTTAATTTTACATCCAGAATCGTTAATTAGCGGAATGTCTTTATTTTTCATCCCAATATTAATGGATTAGTTCTTAGAAAACACAGGTAATGTGAATTTTGAAGAAGTGTAAAAGAGCAAACCAACAGAACAACACATTATGAATCCCTCTCAGAGTGGGTCATAGACATAGAGGAGAAGTGTTTTTGTCTTTTGTTTTGACAACTCGGCTCACAAACGAGAGCAATGCTGGATGATATTTTCAGGGTTTTCCCTTTTTAAATTATGGCAAAGTGCTCTTGTGCTGACAGTGAGAATGGTAAAGGTTAACTTCATTTGTTAGTTTTATTTTCCAATCTATCTCTCTCTCTCACTGTGCCTCATCCCTTTTATTGTTGCCTTTTTGGAGGGGGCAGAAGTGATGTAGCATTATTCTACACCATTAGCATGAGATCTTCGGCTGAATCGCAGGAACATCAGTGCAACACAGAATCTCTGCGGACTCGCTGATGATGAGCGGCCCAGCTGGAGATTATCGAAACGTGAGGCTGCGCAGACGGTGCAGCCGCCGGCAGCTGTCTGCAAACGTATGAACACATTAAAAACAAAATGATCCCCCGGTTTGACCAGGCTGTTCTGACACGCACTGCGGAATTTTGTTCTGTTGGTCATCACGTTGCATTAGCAAGTTTCATCAGCTTGTGCCGCCGCACAAACAAATCAGAGAAGAGTGAGAAGTTTGAAGTGGTGGAAGTCTCGACGGGTCGCTTCTCTCACTGGCTGTGACACTGACAACTGGGTTCTCTGTTTACTTCCTGTTGCATCCACACGCACACACACGCACACACACGCACTACACATAGTCTCAGGCCTTTCATTAAGCTCTTGCTATTTCACCAAGCATGTAATTAAAATACTCTGTCTGCCTGCGCCACTGCTCCTCACATGAGAAAGTTGCTCATTTGACTGTCGCAAAATTTTTTTCCTCGGCGCAGTTTCACAGGTTTTCAGTTTTAAATCATTGTAAAAAGAACCTGTCTGTGAATCTGTGGCTGTGGCTTTTTGGGCTTTCACAATCTGAAAATTGAAAAATGAAAAATACCAATCAGACCATGACCAGACCATCAGAGTTTCATGTGTGAAAAAGCTGAAGAGAACTGACTCCTCTACTCTGCTATGGAAAACCACAGGGGGAGGAGGAGGAGGAGAAGGAGGAAGAGGAGGACCTACAATCTGTTGCTCGGCTGCTGCTAAAGAGGATGTTATTTTTTACACAATGTTATCAGGTTTGAAAGGCTTTTTTCACTTTAAAATAATGACCAAGTGATTTGTCTTTGGTTCACTTTCAACTGACTTATCCACGAGTTTAGTTAAACCTTTGTCTATGACTCCCAGCAAAACGCAAATGAAAACAAATACATAATCATAATCGATGTTGATAGAGACAAGAGTCTGAGTATGCTACAACCTACAAAACATTTTTTAAAAGTGGAAAAAAAAAAAAAAAAAAAAACGCAAACACCTTTGCCACATTTCCTGCATGCACATCCTATGGGTTCTTTACCCAGCGGATACTTGAAAAAGCTCAAAGGACGCAGGAAGCGTTCCATCTGGCGCGCCCAGTCGGGACACAGTCAAAGTCTTTGTCCTCGGTCGACTTACAGTCAGCAGCGGCGGAACCGCACTGAATGTGTCTAACCTTTGGCCCCGCCGGGATCACGTGTCACCGACTTACATAAACACGCATGACAAGACCGTACGCTGGTGACAGGCCATACGGTAGAGGAAGGTCAAAGGGCAACAGGGAGACACAAAGAGACACAGAGACGGAAGGGGGAGGGGGGAAGAGGGGGGGGGAGACACACGTTTAACCTGCAGAACTTGGACGGACACCAGCCGATGCAAACAGAAACAGCCGGGCCGAGCGTGTGTGTGTGTGTGTGTGTGTGTGTGTCTGTGCGTGTGTGCGTCCTTCTTCCTGGGGCATCGGGTTTTAATGCAAAGGGAGGCCAAACTGAGCCGGTGTTTGTAGAAACTGGGTTTGTCTCTCTGCGGCCGCGTCTGGTTCCCATTCAGCCCTGAACGCCACGTTTAGCCGCTGCGCGCACATAAAGCTGTTTTCACGGTGCCTTTCGTCACATCACGACTCCTCGGTCAGCGGCGGGAGGAGTGGCGGAGTGTGGAAGAGCCGACTGTTTTATGCCACAACACGGGTGCGTAGCGCTGGCACACGCGGATGCAAAAGGTGAAACACGGATGTGATGGTTTTTGATCCATCAGACTCGACTTGTCCTGTTGCACTGAAGCCAAACTGTCAATTGAAATGCATCAGATTGCACGTCTTTTGGTAAAATGAAAGATTCCATGTGATGCCAGATTCACTTTAGCAGAGTTTCCTAACAATACGTCCCTCTAACCTGTCAGTGAACTCCCCAGGAATGAGAAAAAAATCCAGCATTTTACTGCTTTATCTCACTGCTTATTGCAGAGACTGTGGAAAAAACAAACCAGTCTGGAAATAAGCCCATTGTGATGTCACAAAGGGTGATTATCCCCGCATCATCAACATCTGGAGGGTCCAATAAAGCATCTGTTGATGCATGAAGCTAAAAAAAAACAAACTGGAGGCCGTAAACAAAGGGCTAAATATGCTGTTTTCTAGACATCTATAATGTAATAATTTTATTTTGAAAAAAATTAATAATGCATAATAATGAAGGAATGAGCAGAAAAGTGTTGTGAAATGGATCACTTGGTGTCTCATCTTGATGAGATCTGGTGCCCTGCGAGAGGTAAAAGTCAAGAGAACAGTGGCTTTTTTTCCCCACTAGAGCTCAGAGAGTTAAATTAATTAAATGTTCCGCGTCCAAAGAGTTTTCATTCAGCCTTGACCATCCTGCCTCTTAAAACATTCACACAATTTGTTAAAAAATTCCTCAGAGAAAAAGAGGAAACCTTCATTTTTTTAATCAGACTTTTTGGTTTTATTTAAACACAGAATGTGGTTGTTCAGCTCTTTGTTGTCAACAGGGGAACAAAAAAAAAACCTCTACGCCCCCACCTCCCTAAAATTATTTCCTCTTGTTTTTTTTTTTTTTTGCAAAATGCACAACTTCTGATCTCATGCAGCATTAATGAGCTCATGTGTCTTTGGGCATCTGAATAAGGCAAATCAAAATCTATCCAGACGTGCAAGGTCATAACAGGGTTTTTTTTGTGTGCGAGTGTGTTTTTACAGTCGAGTCGTGACTCACTGGCTTGTTTTTTTTTCCTCCTTTCTTTTTGTTGTGGTGAAACCTCTATTTAACATTCATAGCAAAGTGAATGCAGGTGGATGCATATTCGGGCAGACATCATGACCCCCTTTTCTCTCGACGGCCGGATCGGAAATCGCTCGGAGCCAAAAAGTGTTTGTTTTGCTTTAATCCAGAGATGAGGGTGAAACACGCAGGGCAAGATTTTTAACATGTACAGGCTTAATTTTGTACAACAGGCTTCATCTTAAATGGTCACATCCACTCCCCTTTCAGAAGAGAGAAAAAAAAACCTGTGGATCTAAATAGGAACGAGGAAGGAATTTAATGCGAAACACATTGGGCGGCGCGGCAGTCACGCTGGACTCAGACTGTGGCCATCAGACGGAGAATCAGCTTTGACTCACTTCATTTCACGCTTCTCGTTTGTGGTGGGACAAATGTGGTCGTCCACACGCTGGCCCTATAGGAAGAAAAAGAAAACACTGGGAATGGCCTACATTGGGTTTGATACATTGGAAAGTGTGTAGCGGTAACCCACTTTAATTTCCACCTTCCCTCCATCCGGCTGCTCGACCTCGTCCTGGCTCCACGCTGCCCGCTCCTCTCCCTCGCCGCGCCTTTTCACCGTCTTCATTCCTCTCGCCTCCCCCTCCTCCCTCCCCGCCCGGCTCTCTTCTCCTCTTTCACCGCCTCTCGGGCCACGTCTATATTTCACCCGCTATCACTTTCAGCTCTCGCTTTGTTTCCTGTCCCACCTTCCGTCCGCCATCGCACTTAATTCCCGCCGGACCGAAGCGAAGGACAGCAATGGCAACACACAGTGTTTGTGTGAACATCTGAGAGTGGAGGGATGGTGTGTGTTTGTGTGCGTTTGTGTGTGTGCCGTCTCGGCCCAACAAGGCACTACTTTGTTGAATGAGCTGAAACCTAAATACGAGGCTGCTGCAGGCGCCCTAAGAAGTGGGCTGTGTTTATCGCGCCTGTATGTCGCCGTGTGTAAACAGTCAGTGGTGTATACATCTCTGCATTTACGAGTCGGCGTATATTGGCGCTGGCAACCAGGACCGACTGGCAGGGGTTTTAGCAGGGTTTTTATTTTTCTGGCGCACATGGAGGACTTCAAAGACATCCAGTTCTCCTGACTGACTGCAGTCTGGAGATCACACACACACACACACACACACACACACACACACACTGACTTAATTTTCGATTTTGTTGTAAAGCCTAAGTCGAACTCTATATCTTACCTCTGTCAATTTAAAATGTAATGATTAAGTGTCTTCACTTTGTTGGTGTCGGTCCTCATAATGCGTCCTTAGAAGAACACACAAACATGCACACACACACACACACACACACACACACACACACACACACACACACACACATTTAGGAAATTGACTAAATCTATTGAATTGTGAGGTTTTGTACATTTTGCAAAGAGACTGTTTTTTTCTTGACATTCAAATGAAAACTTACCAGTCAAAATTGTTTGTTTTGTTTTTGTCATTTTATTTTAATTATTCATAGCCAAACCCAAATAATGATGACACGTCTTGGCATTCTTCAGCTACTTCCTCAACGTTGTCATTCATTAGTTTATTTGCCTCCTTCGGCAGCCTTGTTTTCTGCCCTCGATGTGTCTTTGCAGCACTGAGAAACATCAAAGTGTGTTTAGTTACCTCCAGCCTCTTCCTTCAGTAAAGTTCTGCGGACACTAGACTTTAAAGCATTAAAGCGGCTTGTAGCCTCGCTGTCCTCCGACTGCCCTCCTCCAGTCTGTTGCGTCATCCGTCGTCTCCTCCTTTCACCCGCAAATCGTTTGTCGGCACTTTTCCTTCTCCGCCTCACCTTCAGCCGCGTCTTGTGCTCGTCCCTGCTTCCCACCGCTTGTCCAATCTGTCCCCGTCCTCTGTCCGGGCAAACGCTCTGCCAGCTGGCCGCGGACAGCGCCTCCCTGAGGGCAGAACAGGTGTAGTGACACACACTCCACTGAGCACAGGGGCTACCTGTGGCACCGGGCGGGCGGGCGGGCGGGCGCTCACCCAGCCATGAGTGCAGACGCAAGAGGTGAGCTCCTGAAGACTTCCACCAAGTCGCACTGAGGGCGAAGAACTAAGTGAAAAAACCGCCATGTCAAACCCTCAAAGTCACAAAATAACTGACAAAATACCGGCCGGGTAGTTGCAAGATTGTCGTCGTCACTCATCAAAGAGCGAAGGCCAGGCTCGGCGGGTGCAATTTGGCAAACAAGCACGCTCAGGTGAGCACAGCCGCGTTATTCACACGCTGACGAGCACATGTATCGGCGGCGCCTGGTACAAATAACTGGCAAGTCACTCGCTCTCCGCCTGCTGTGCGCCGTCAGGTCGGTCCTTATGAGGCTTTATTTACTGAGCTCCCACATTAAGCTGTGTTTTTAGAGCTTATTTTATTGTTTTTTTTAAATCCTGGATTCAAGTGGAGCTGCGTTGCATGGCTAAATGTCCCCAAAAACTCTACAGAAAAAAAAGGTAATTTAGCCCTCTGTTTGCAACCTCCAAAAAATCCCCGCAAGATTTTAGCTTTCCGCTAAAAGTGTTGCTCTGTTTTGTTTTCCATGTTGTTTGGACGAAGACGAGGTAAAAGTCTCCAAAGGTGAGACCAATATCTGGCTGGGGTTTCATCCCCTAACCTGGGAGATGTACGACTGCCCTTTGTGATGTCAGAAAGGGCCCATTTCCACAACTGTGTACTCTGTCAATTTTTGGGGTGGTCACTGTCAGGCTGAAGACACATATTACGGAGACGTCGGTAAACTGAAGTTGTATGATATGGGACCTTTGATGAAAGCCGAGTGTTGAGAATTTCAAATTCCTTCATTTAAATGATTGCTTGGGAAAAAAAATAAATACCTGCCGCATCGCACAAACAATCAGCGCCTCCTCAGTCCATCGTCACGGCTCATCAAGGCGGCGAGGGAGGATCATTTTTGTTTGTGATCAATTTGCATTTAATCATCTGCGTGCGTGTGTATGTCTGTGTGTGTGTGTGTGTGTGTTGGGCGAGGTGTAGGGTTGAAGCCGAGGAAATGTGGAGCATCGCTGGATCGATGCGTCTGTGTTTACACCTCTTTGTCTTGGTGCGTCTGACACTCCCATCAACCACCGTCCATCCGTCCGTCGAACGTGGCCCCGGGACCGCAGCAGCAGCGAGAAGGTGAACCAGCTGCGGCTGTGAGCTGCGAGCGGTGGGGATTAGCGCAGAGGATGTTTGTGTTGCCGGCAGGTAAACACTGGCAGAAATGTGCACACGCCCGTCTCACGCTCGCGTCTCGCAGGCTACATTATATTTTTCTTCTTCCGATCCGTCGAATTGTTTTGTTTACCTTTCCATTTCAGACTTGGGAAAACACGGCGGCTTGCGCGCATCCAGCTAATCAATCTTGATCTCTCGCTGGAAGGGCTGGGATTGATTTGTTATGTCTTGAAGACGCCGCTTGATTTCCCCTCTTCTTTTTCTTTCACTCCCCGGTCGGGAGAGAAAGGCTTGTTTTGTCTCCCTTTCTCTTGCGCCCAAACAAGTCCAGTCGGCAACCTTTGACCTGTGACCCAAGGTGCCATTGATCAATCAAACAGAGGGATTAGCAATGAATCATGGGAATTGGTGTCTGTAAGAACAGCCAAAGTCTGGAATGTTTGCAAAGGAATAAAAAGATATGGGCAAAATATCAGCAATGATGCATAAAAGAATTAAAATTATAGCACATTAGCTTTGCTTAGCAGCAACGAAACAAATCCTGTGCAAAAAAACTGAATCTGCGATCAGGGGTTCCAGAAACAAATGTTATCTTGATTGCTTTGCCGGATCCTCTTTGGGTTTCACTTTGATGTGGATCACTTAAGAACACCGTTTTCTTGTGAGCGTATAATAAGATCTAAGCAGCTAGCCGACACAGCGGGTTTTTTTTTTTCTTGTTTGTTTTCTTATTTTGGTGCAGGCGGTAATGTGATCGCGGCGGTAAAGCCAGGCGAGGCTTATGGGCCTTTTCCAATCCAAAGTTAGTCTGTGCTGTCATGAGTGAGGGGGGTCATTGAAATGGATGTGAAGTGAATCCACTCCAAGTCTCTCGGGGAGCTCAAAGAGGGAAGAATTAGATTAGCGGCAGAATGCAATCAGCGTGTCTACATTACTGAGCGTGATGAGACGGCAGTGGAGGGCAGACGGCCGTGACAAGACGCTGGACGGCAACAAAAATAAATAAATAAATGAAACTTTTTTCCTTCTTGCAGAGCTGCGCTGCCAACGTTTAAGAGGAAAAGGCAATCCATAACCGCAGAACGTGAAATACCTCCAAAAACCAAAGCCAGAAAATCAATTAGAATGTTCTTGAAATAAATCTATTAAAATTTTATCCCTCCTTCCTCTACCTTTCCTTTGCCCTTATTTCCCTTGGAAATCAAATTAGCTAAATACCCGAGCAGGAAAAACTCACGGTCTGACCAAACAACATTATGGAAATTCCTATGACTTGGGACTTGAGTCCCATGAAGCGAGGCGACGCTGGGCTTTCTGATCAGCGGAACAGGGGAGTGAATGTCTGGCACTGGTTTAACCTGGTTTCCTTCTGGGTAAACTGAGGAACAAAGCTGGAGTCAGTGTGTGCGGGACAGACGCCGCTGAATGCGCCGGCGGTTTCCTCTTACACTATTTACACTGTCTACAAACCTAATTAGCTTAAATCACATTCCGTGTTTACACTCGCATCGGGCAATGATTAAGCGAAACCGGGTTTCACGTCCGCCGCTGCTCTTTGTTCTCGTGGTGGGTCACAAACGCTCTGACACCGAGACAGATGACCAACCAAGGGGGAGGAAAACAAAGTTGCTCTGAAGGTTACAGAAAGTGTGAAGTAAAAGAAGAAGAAGAAGAAGAAGTGGGTTTCATACTGTAGGTTGTGATGTGTCTGAAACCAACACAACCCTTTCACAGGCACAGAGAGAATTTCATGCACCGCTAATGTATAATCGGTGACACTTTGTTGTTACTCTGTCAGTTCTTTGTGAAAATATGTGAAACTCCGGATTGGTTATTTGGGAATTTCACCCATGTGCTTCTTGGTGGTGAAGTTCTATAATCCAAACAACCTTTCTAGGAACTAATCAACTCATTAAGCTTGCAGTGGAAGTTTGCTAAGGTACCTTTTTTGGGGGGGTTGGAGGGTCTTGTAGCACACGCATTGTGGAGACGTGATGTTTTCCTTATTTTTTGTTTGTTGTTTTTTTTTCAGAATTCAAAGGGTTCCATTGGGTCCGCACTGAAATTCCTTCCTTCCTTTCTGTGAAACCTCAGACTGGTTATGTGGGTTAGAAAATGCCACTCTAGAGTCTCTCCATCCACATTGTGCTGAGTTGTTACTGAGTTGAAGCATTTCAAATGACACAAATGAATAATGTGAAGATGCACCTTTAGGATTTTCTTTAATGTTGAGGATTGATATGGATTCAGTGATTGCTCTGAATCCATATCAATCCATTTATTTAAAGGATAACGTAGTAATATTATTGACTACACAGTGAAATATGAAGTTCCCAAAATCCAGGTCACAGGCTTTCCCTGCTAATCAGGAGAAGTGGCTGCACCTGTGATGATTCTGCTCAGCTGCTGCTCGTCAGTAGCCAGGCAGGCTGGGAGCTGATACAGGGAGGCAGGTTTTGCCGGCTCAGTGTGCGCAGATGGTCAACACCTTCAGTTGGCTGTCTGTGTGTTTGGAAATTTGAGTTTATTTTGTTCTTTCTTTCTTTTGGGAAGTGTGACTTCTTTCAAGAGCCTTTGTTTTGTTTCCCTCTTGTCCACGGGTTTTGTTTTCCAGTCACTCGGTCACAAAACATGAGAGTTTGCTTCCTTCCTCTAACTTTAACATTTACACTTACACAATTTACACTGTTGTGTTTAGAAGCAACATTCTGTAAAGTGATGGAAATATACATATATATATTTCGTTTCTAATATTTATCTTATTTTCTATCTGAGCAACAGTTTTTTTTTTTTTTTGTCATTTTCCACTCACCAGCAAAGTAGCCCATCATGAAGTGAAACTCACTGACTCCCGTCGACCCACCTCAAACAACCCTGCAAGCGACCTGGGTTAAAATCAGCTCTGGTCAGCACTGCTCTGACTGGCTTGCAGTGAGAAAGGCAGAGCCGCGTCAACATCACATCTTTTACTTTAATGTGAAGCCACACAAGGGAATGCAAACAGTGTTTGGTGTCAATATCATTGTTTGCCTGTTTTTGTTTGTTTATTTATTTATTTATTTATTTATTTATTTATTTATTGCAGATTAGATTTGTCTGTTTCTCTGCTCCCTAATGGAGGAAACGCTACACGAGTCTCCCGTACGCAAACGCTGCCAAGTGCAAAAAACGTTGCCGCAAGCATAAAAAGAAATGCTTTGCGTTCCCACATTTTGGGCTAAATAAATGCCATTCGGATTAAACGATCCGTTAAGAAAACACCAGAACGCATTTTTTTCCACCGCCGCTCCTCCATCCTGTGAAGTAAATCCCATAATAGCCGCTGTTTAAAAGCCTCCCCATAATGCCCACTCACCGAATATAAACACGTAATGAATTCTCAGCTAATTTGTCCTCTTATCTTTTTAAATTACACCCTGCTAGCTCCTCCAGGGAGAATAATGACAGCTTCCTCTTGTGATTTACATGGTGTACGAGGATTAGAGGCTCTTGCGTGCGAGTGTGTCTGTTTCTGAAACCTGTGTGTGTGTGTGTGAGTGTGTTGTGCAACAAAGTGTGTGCGAGCTGTGAGAACTACTGTCTCAGTTCCACAGTGGTGTGCAGAGGAGGGAAACGGTGTAAAAGCAACAAACTTGTCATTGTTTCACCCATATCGGCATCTTCTCAACGGCGCGCACACTCGCGCTCACACCCACACACACACACACACACCGACACAGACAGAAAGACACACACACGCACTCGCACACATCCACGCACCCTGCCAAGGCTTCTCCTGGGCTTCACATCAGAGACACGAAGCGATTGCGACAAAAGCAGCTCACATTATTCTTGTGTGTCTGTTTGTGTTTCCTCTGGCGGAGCGGCGCTGCTCCTTCCCATGACCAAATCCGGTACAAACCGGGTTACTCACATGATGTTGTTTAAGGGGGACACGTATTGGAAAGGCAGGCTGTAACAAACATGGCCTGCAGATGCTCTTCTGTTTTGGCTCTCGGTGTTGAGGTTTTGGACTTTGAAGCGAAACGAAATAAAATCTGATCTGATTTTTTTTTCTTTTATTATTATTTTACTCTCCTGATTTTAAACCCCCAGTTCTGTTGATTCTATTTCATTCTCACCTCCAAACTCTCATTTATCTCACTCTCGCCCTCCCCTCATCCCACTCCAGCCAAGGCTCACCTTACCTGACCAGCCGACCTTTGACCTCTCCTCCTGTCTGCTCCCCTCCAGACATGAGAGCAGCTTCTCGTCCTCCCTCTCATCTCTGCTCGCCCCTCTCTGAACTCCCGGTTGTTACCCGCACACCTGCTGGTGGCGCAGACTCGGGTGCACCAAGACATTTTGAAAAATAAAAGGAGGGGCTCAGCGTCTCTTAAAAAACAACAGTGGCTTGTTGGATGGTACCTGTAGAAAATGAAAGATGACAGAGTGTCATCAGAAAAATCAAGGCTTTCCTATCTTTTTTTCCTTTCTAGAATTTTTCTTGCTAGCATGCAAATCAAAAAAATAGATTTCCTTAGACGAAGAATATGGAAATGTTTTTTTTTGTTTTTTTTTTAATGAGGCAGGAGTACTGACAACTTGTTGAATAAATCTGTTGAAATGAGACACTTGTCCCTCTCTTCCTACAACTCACTGACGACAGACTGCCCCTCATAGCAAGCTAGGCTAGCTCATTAGCGGCTGCGCGCTGTAAGAGCCCAGTGGCAGACTTGCGTGAAATGATATGAGCAGAAACGTTTAACTGTCTGGGCTCTTTTCCTAACGCAGCGCAACGCCGTTAGGAAAGAAACGTTTAACTGTCGTTACGAGCAAACACCTGGTCAAAAACATGCTGATGTAGCTGAGAGGACATCTGCTAGCTACAGACACTTGCTAACATGTTTGCAATTGTTCATTTGCTAAATTTGTCAGAATTGTGTTGGTTTTTTTTTTGCCTGTATTGATGACACAGTATGTTGCATTTTTGCCTACTGTCTGACTTATAAAAAGCACTTGGAACCGAAACCACACACCTGCACTCTGTTAGCCTTTTTTCCCTGCTCGGATGTTTACATCTTCCAAAGCACTTTCTCTCCCACCGCTGCCGCCCCTCCTCTCTCTCTCTCCCCTCTCTCTTCACGCTCTCTGACCTCCACCTTGGTAGACTCCGCCTCCACTATCCCGTCCTTCACTCAGCCTCTTTGATGTGGTGATGCGGGGATGTGCCGAGCTCTGTCCTCGGGGGAGGATGGGCAGAATGTGGAAAAAGAGGGATAAACAGCAGAGAGAAGTCCTCTTGTAAGAAAGCTGGCGCCAATAAATCCACTTCACAAGGAGCCCCGAGTCCCCCCTTTTCATTTTAACCTGAAGGCTAATTCAAAAAATGAATACTAGCTGCAGATCGTGACGGGAAGCTAGCACGACTGCAGCGAGCAGACTGAAGATTGTTCTTTTACTTTTTACCCTTTTTTTTCCCTCCCCATTCAAACCCTCCACCAACTGTTCCACCGCGTCTTTTGTCTGAACTTTGCAAGTGTTCTTTGCAAACTTTCTTGTTTTTCTTTCTTCCCTCGAAAACCTGCCACATCCAACTCGGTGGGTATAATACACAAGAGGGGTATTTTTAGCGGAGAAACTCCTTTCTTAACTTAAAACGAGCTGAGGTGGAAAAGCACGTTGGGCTGCTGGGATAAAAGGATTCATATTGAGGCAGGGCTGCGGCTCAGCAGAGATCTCACTTTTGCTGTTTATTGAGCTGTTTTTTTAGGGTGCGGGGGGGCATGAGTTGCTCCCAGGAGGAGGGAGGGACTTCGTCGGCGGATTTCTCTCCTCGGGGGCCCACCGGGTCAGCGTCCTGCCAGCCAGCCCACCGTGTCGCCTGCCAAGTCCGATTAAACACAAACACCCTCACCTACGCACGCTGCTGCTGCTGCTGCTGCTGCTGCTGCTGCCACCACCTCGCATGCATACGCTTAACCTTCACTCACACCCTCACACGTACACACGGGTGTGTGTGTGCGTGTGAGGGTGTGTGTGTACTCCAGCAAAGTATTTGCTAATTAAGAACCAGTCAGCTGAATGAGGCTGTCAAAGGGCTGCAGAGGACCGAGAGGCCGGCTGGGTAATGAGTTGATCAAAGACTTGCAGACATCTGATCAATAGACGCTGCCTTTCCCTCCGAGTGTTGTCTTTTAATGTAACCATCACAAGCTGACTGACTGACTGGTGTGGCAAACAGCATTATATATACACATATACATATATATATATATATATATATAGCAGAGTGCGTGATGGCCATGTGAGCTGGGTGCAGTGGAGGAAAAGTGTATGTAGGGAAATGATTTGTGATCCGCAGTGTTTCTGGCCCAGGGTGAAGTTGGGCTGCATGCGGTGAGCACATTAGCATTTTCACCGCGTCGGCTTGCTGGAGAAAACCGACGGCGTTGATGTGGACTCCGGTACACAAGAATGTAATGAGTTTTGTTTTGTTTTTTTTCAGCATTATGCAGTGCGTTTGTGTGCAGATTTGCAACCCCAAAATGGTGCGATAGCGCCGCCCTCATGGAGTTCAATGATTATCATTACGTAACCCCATCAGACCTGGCAGAACTGTTTATTTCCTTCTTTTTTTGGCCACGAACTTCCACAAATATCACAGGCTTGTTTTCTTCGATATGACAAAAGGTGTGCACACGTGCACCACAGATATAGGAACCCGTCCTCGGCTGCCCTAAACTCAGTTTCCTCTCGCTCTCACCTGCAGGCTGCCTCCTGCAGCCGCCGCCACCATTTGATTGTGCCAACAACACACAGTGTGTTGTGTTTGCACCACCGTAAATCAGCGAGAGCTCGTGTGTGTGTGTGTGTGTGTGTGTGTGTGTGTGTGTGTGTGTGTGTGTGTGTGTGTGTGTGTGTGTGTGTGTGTGTGTGTGTGTGTGTGTGTGTGTGTGTGTGTGTGTGTGTGTGTGTGTGGCGTGCGCACACTTGGCTGCCGGGCTCAGGTGTGCAGCTTCCACTCACTGTGTGTTGAAGGGAGCGACCATGTCCCCCACAGGACGCATTGATTAGTTTCTGCCTGAGCTGTGGGGACGCTGGGCGGACTGCTCCAAAGTCACAGGGGTGGTGGGGGGTGGTGGTGTGTGTGTAGTGGAGGTGGTGTGTGTTGGGGGGGGTGTTATCAGAACATGGAGGCCTGTGGATAAGCCACGCAAGGGCACAAAGTGAAGAGGGGCTTTGCGGCAGGAGGGTTGTGGGGGGTTGGGGGGGGGGGGGTGGTAAACACACAACAGCCAACTTTCTGAACTCCTGACAGACATCTCACAACTTCTCGCTGCTGCTGCCAAAAACTAAACTCTTAAGAGCACGAACACTTCTTCTAAACACTAACATTGTATGCTGTCAAAACATTTTAATGCTAACAGGCACTAAAAAACTTAAAGTGCACATTTAAGTGATGTCTAATTGCATCATGTTTCTATTTATAAAAAGCATCTTGACAACCTCGCCAAGCGGCTGCGCGGCTACCACTTCCAGCGCGTCCATCACGCCAAGCTCCAACCAGGAGCGTTTCTCGCCGGTCTTGCTACCGAGGAGACAAAAGCAGGAAGCGGCGGCGGCGGCGGCGGCGGCTGCTGCTGGGCTGCAGCTCCCTCACGCGCTCAAAGAGAAGCAGGAAGCTGGTGTGAACAGAGTGGACGCTGCTGATTGCAGCAGTCGCATCAGATCGATTGCATTTCCACATTTAAAGGAGAACAAGAAGAAGTGACATGAGGGTTAGGGTTATTAACAGGTTGGATGATGATGATGATGATGATGATGTATCACTCTGGTGCTCTTCAGTTTTACGATCCCAAAAAACTAAAGTATAAAGTTTTGGAGTTAAAACGTTGTCCTCCTTCACTGAATCTCCTCTTTTCTGGTCCTTCTGCTTCAACCTCAGCATCCTTCCAACAACATGTTCGCTCTCCCTCCTCTGCAGACGTCCAAACTATCTCAGCCTGGCCTCTCAGGCTTCATCTCCAAGACATCTAACGTGCGCCGTCCCTCAAGCTTGTTTTTTCTCTCTCTCTCTCTGCGTATTGATGTCTGCGCCGCACAGCAGAGGCGGCCGAGGCAGACGGCGAAAGAACGGAATCAAAACGAGTGAGTGAGAGCGCGCGGACGGCAGATCTGGATGGACAGGTGGTGAGAGACTGAGGGAGCCGCGAAATAAAAAGGAGGGGAGCCGAGCGGCGAGAAAGAAAGGAGGGATGGAGACGGAGGAAAGCGAGCGGCGAGAGCGCGGCAGGGTCTGCGGTGCCCGTGATGGATGAGCTGGAGCTCAGGTGTGACGGCGCGACCAAATTAAATCACTGAGCAGACAGCAATGAACGAGAGACAAGGTTATCACATTCGCCTCCCACCTCACTCCCCGTCCTCACCCGCTCCTCTCTCTCTCTCTCCCTCCCTCCCTGCCTACCTCTCTCAGCAAGAGTCTCCGTCCTCACTCCACCACCGCCGGCTCTCGGTCTGCAGGGAGAGTCGGCCTTCACCTCGCAGTGATGTTAGACACATTTCAGTCCAGCACCCTGGGAGCCAGTGAATGACGTCACCGGGCTTGACAGGTCCAGTCGCACACGAGGACTTTCCAGAGATTGGAGGAGTAAAACAGACATTTGAAGATTTCATTTAGAAAATATGTACTTGGATAATTAACTCAAATGAGTGTGTATTCAAAAAAAAAAAAAAAAAAAAAATCTGGTTCCATTTCAGCATTTCCATAAATGAGTTGGAGTTGGAATGAATCGATTACCCTAATGTTTGTCTTTTTAAAGTGATGCTGTAGTTTTTCTACCTACCTATGAAATCTTTAAGCTGCTCCTGCCATGAACACCCTTGCAGGTGTGACATGTGAAGGAGAACACAAACATAGTTTGCTTTTAAAAGGGTTTCAAAAGAAATCTAGAGAATGTGCCACTCTCACTGCACCTTATTTGTGTCATGTCAAGCAGCTTCACCACTGAGTGCGTCTGTAAGGATTCCATTTCTAAAAGAAATCTGGTACAAACACCTTGCCAAGGTCCAATACGAAGCATTTTCAGTCCGCCTCACTACTGGGGAGCCAGTCGACTTCTTTCAAGTCGTGACAAAAGCAGGAAGCGCCTGCTGGTAGCTGTCCTGAAAAACTATAGAAGAAGAAGATTGACAAACAGGAAGCCCAGCTGATAAACATGGCTAGCAAGGATAATAACATATAATGAACTGGTCCTAACTTGCATCATATACAAGTTGTGGTTGGTGGCAGCAAAAAAAAAAAAGGTTCCATAGACTTTAAAGACTTGCTGCCTTCAGTATTTGTCTCTTTCCCGTGTGTTTTGCAGGCTGGATGACCATCGACGCTCAACTGGAACATGACCTGAAATTATCTGTCACCCTGTTATTGCTGAAGGGCGGAGGGGAGGGGAACAAGATCTGGATAAAATTATGGGGGAACAGCTGAGCGGACGGTCATTTTTATTTCATCACCACTAATTTCCGTGCACTGTGTGATTAACGTGGCCGCTGCTCAGCACGTCGCCATGGGAAATACTGGGACTCTTCCTGCTATATACAAAGGTGTTGACAGAGGAGACTCCCTTAATGGCGGCCCTGTCTCTGACCTCCGACCTTTCCCCTTTGACCAAACGCCCGTGGCCAGACATAATGATCCGCCGCCGCCGCCGCCGCTGCCGCGCTGTTGGCGTTGACATCCAGGTCCCCTTGTCACTGTAGCGCAGCGGACAATGACTCTCTTGTGCCGGAGGACAATGGGCCATAGTGTGGACGCTGAGGAGTTGTGACTTGAAACTTTTAAAAAGATGGATGCGGCAGAGAGAGCAGAGCGGAGCGGAGCGGCGGCGAGGGAAATGAAAACGTCCGACGTCAAATGTGCAAATGGAAGCATGCAGTGGAGGAGGAGGAGGGAGGGGATGAAGGAAAATAAAACATCTTACTGGAGGTGCGGATGTGTGGAAAGTTTAACGTCGCACATAAAGAGGAAAAAAAAATCTTTCCACACGACTCTCCATTGCAAATGATAAACAAGTTAGAATAAATGATTTGCCTTCCAGCTGCGTTTTGGCTTTTTATGTTTTGCTTTATTTATATTTATTTTCCTTAACTGCCATCCTAAATCTACCGCTCGGTCCTTCCAGTCCAGACTCTGATTGGAGCACAAGTGAATTTCGGGAATAGGGAAAAAAACAAAACAAAAAAACACGGCAAAGTCGACATTTGCGCGCTGCCACGTACACACAAACGGCGAGCTCATCATCAGCGCTCTCATTATGTTGTTGATTCTCCGTCTCCCTGCAGACAGTGCTATTTACCCAGTGTCTCCGAGTAGGGGGAGGCGGGTAATGAGTGTGATGTGTGCAGGGGTGCGTTCTGGGTAATTTGTTTGATACAAGGCCTGATGGGAAGTGAAGGGATCAAAAGATTAAAACAGCGCTTTTCTCTCCTACCCCCTCCCCACCCCCGGACCTCCACCACCCCAACCTCCTTCACCTGCCCTCGTCTTTCCCCAGCACATGTGTCAAGAAGCAGGAGCAGAAGCTGCCGCCTGCCTATTTTCTTCCTGTCTGGTTTTGATTTTGGGATTCGCTCCACTGGTCACCACTGTTGCAGGAGCAGTTGCATATTCCCATACAGTCGGGAGAACAGAGGCGTGCCTCCAGGGGCCGCCGCCTCCCACCTATGACCTTCTGCTCCCTCATTAGCTCACTCTGACCCTTGAACCCTGGACGTGAAGCCCTGGAGGGGGGAGGGGTTGAAGTTTCCTCAGCAGGTGGATTCAGGTAACAAACAGGTGTGGCTTCATGACATTGGTCCAACCTTCACTCATTTATATGTCCAACCACAAAGGTTTTTGCGACCTGGTGCTTCCTGGACTGGAGAAGTAGTTTGATGAATAAAGATAACACTTTTCTTTTTTTTTAATCTTGTCTAATGGACTGATCACCAACCAAAGACACTGTGTTAGAGAAGCTGGGATCACTCAGTTTGACACATTCTCCGATGAAGGAGGCTCTTTGATTGAATTTCCCACCTTGTGAAGTGGGAATAAGAAATAAATAATGAGTATTAGTGTATATACATTCAGCCCACATCTTTCTTATATGAGCTGTGATGTCCGGACAAAATCAGAAGTCCTGTTCCTGTAGATGGTGGTGGTGCAATATAGATGCCTCCTTCAAAGTGGCCCTGCTTTAATGTAAATATTACTCCTTCCAGCAAGTATTTTCAATGCAAACATAGGCTGTACATTTTTGCTGACTCCCTGTGTTTTGTGTTGCATTGAAAGATAACAAATCCTTCAGAAGTTTTACACTTTGGGGCCTTAAAGGGATTTAGCTCAGTACAATGTATTTTTTTATGGTACAATTTCACTTTTTTTGTGCGTTGACCTTCATTGGAACCTTTTTTCTACAACTGTGACTCTCAAGATAAGCTGAGGTGAAGAAGTTTGATCCCGGCGTCCACTTGGCAGGGCAGGAACGTGACTAAGGAGCGTGGGCGAAATGTCCCTGTAATGAGGGACGGCCCGCAGCAGCCATTAAAACGCAGCGTCATGAGATGTCTGTCAATATATGAACTTTGCAAAGGCAGCCAAAGGCAATTTAGGCCGAGTACCCTCATTCAAAAAAAAAAAAAAAAGCCCGGTGGTTGAGATGTATTCACGGCAACAACATAAAAGGTGACATTTGAAAGGTAGCACATTAGTGAAATGCACTGGATACATTAATTCAGTGTGGCTAAAAGCCTTGTTAGCATTCACAGTTTGAGCCTGAATGTACAATAATGAGACAGTGAGAAGGAGAGAGAGAGGGGAGAGAGGGGGGATGAACAAAAGGAGCAGAGGTGAGGAGGAGGGGGAGACAGAAGGGGGAGTCTTTCATGTCTCTCCTGAGTTTGAAAGGCCTCCCTTTTATGTGAGCATTGTCATATTCTGTCTGTTCTCATTCCATTAGCTCCGCCCACCCGCCTCTGATAAGGACATCAGTCTTTCTGCGCCGGCCGGCCGGACGAAGCTGCGCGAGCGTCTGTCAGCAACGTGCATCGAACACAGTCGATAACAAACTTTTTCAAGTTTTTAACTGCTGAGGCCTAAACGATTCAGTGAGTCAAAGCTAGCATGTCATTCCACCAACACCTGGGTCACGATTCTTCATCTCTGTTCACCTACTGACTCATCCTTGCTAACGCTAGCCGGCTAACAGCAAAGAGGAGGCCAGCTTTTGTATACATTTATCAAGCTAATGTCTGTATTGGCCCTGTGGGAAACGCTCAGATTTCCAGTTTGAACTCGTCTCCGCCCTGCAACCCCTTTTCCCGCCGCGATGAGGCTGCGCTGTGAGCGAACAAAATCACTCAGTTGCTTGCAGTAGCTCCGCCCCACTCACAAACCCTGGTAGTGGGCGGATCTAGCATGCACATAAGGGTTTTCTGCAAACTCAAATCTTTGATTTTCTTTGAGTGACTCAAAGTTACTCAACATTGATTTTTATTCTGTGTCCTTTATATCTGCGCCTGACCATGTGCATGAAAAAAACAAAGATTCATTTTCTTGTTTGTGGACAGTCGCACAGCCACAGTTGGCGTGGCGTGGAGAAACACTGTGGTCTGTGGTCGGATGGATGTCATGCACGGACTGAACTCATAAACAACAATTAATCTGACCAGCGACGGTTGTCAAATGTTGTGTTGTTACAAATGCAGCACCAACAATACAAGCAAGTTTAGTCATTTATCACCGCGGGAGCCATCATGCAGAACCAAGCACAATAATAATAAAAGAAAGAGCCAAAAACACTCAATCGCTCATTTACTGATTTGCCAGTTTATACTTTTATTCATTACTTACATTCATGTGTCCCTGGGTTTAATGTGGTTCACTTTCTCTTAGCATGCAGGACCGGACGCTGCTCAAAGCCCCCTTCCCTGTTGTTTGTGGTCCAGGGTGTCGCAGGTCACAATGAGTTCCACCTCCTGATCTTAATTGGACCTGATGTGTTCTTCTGCTCCCAGGGTGCCTGTTGAGCCCGGTTCTGTTCGCTTTCATTGTGCGGCAGGCCAAAAACTCTTGGCAGGCGCTGGGATGAAAGAAGAAGAAGAAGAAAAAACCCACACACACACTTGGGGTGCAAAAGCCCTGCTGGAGAGTTCTGGTGAGAAGCGGGACTGAAAATAGCTCTTCTCTTCTTTCTTTTTTCACACTTTCCATTTTTTCACGCTCGTGCACCCACTTGTTGACCAATACGTGGTCATATGGCCGTAACTTCCCTCCACCGTTGCCCAAATATTACAATAATCTTTCTGCTATGAACGGTTCCTTTGAAAACAAAATATTTTCTTCTTTTTTTTTTATAATCTTTCAAACGACTGTGGCGCTGCGCTGTGGAAACGGGATCTTTGTGTGTTTAACATCTCTGCGCTGCTACAGCCCGACACTCCTCTCCCCCGCTGTGCCAGTTTTCCTTGGAATTTCCCACTCTGGTGCGGAATGGCTTTTGGAGGGATCTGGAAGTGGTAACGCAGTGGCCATAATTCAGAGGGAGGGACGAGCGGCTCTTCTTTGAAGCTGCGGCGGACGCAGCTTTTCATTTCTGGCTATTTGTTTTTGGGCGTCGCTCAAAAATCCCAGTTACGGCCCGTTAACTTGGAAAATCATTATAATGTGGAGGGATTTTCGAATCAGCGACGACTTTCATGCTTCACCAACTTGTTTTCGGTTGGAGCATCCAGTTGAAGTGTTTTTATTAAGTGTTTGGCCTCCGTCATTGTAAAACCAGCGCCTGTGGTCAGACAGTTTTTCTACTTTGACAGGAAGATTTTTAGGGCCCGCGCCAAATCTCACACCACCGAAAATGTGATATATGGTGTTGCTGGTGCAATCACAGTTCATTTCGTAAACCTAACCAGGTGGTTTTGAGCCCAAACTTTTACTAAAGTATCTCATCATTAGGTGTCATAAATGATGCGGGAGGCTTTTCTTTGTTTTTGCTCCTAAAGCGCCGAGGAGACGGCTTAACTTAACGTTGTTAGTCACGGAAAAGGTATAAAAGCCCTTGATGTGTTTTTTGGGGGGGAAGGCTGGAAAAACTGGAGGCAGCAGTGTAACCTCGTGCATACAGAGGGGGGAGAAAAACATCAGTAGGTGATGACCCAGCATCGAAAAAGCAGGGCTGAGAGGGCAGAAGATGAGGCGCACCATGCTGTGGCGGAGGCTGTTATCCTGCTGGATCCCCCTGGAAGGCTCATCTCACTCTGCCCGAGTAAACACACCCACCCAAAAAAACACATTACTGGCATTCTTGCTGGGACTAGTTGAATGGATTCAAAAACGCACAGTCACCAGAAACATACGGAGACGTCGATGATAATGAGTTGCTAAAATGTAGGTGTGAATTTCATGCATTCACCGTCAGCCGTGCTTTGCGAAATTATTTCAGCTGCAGCATACAGGCAGAAAATATAAAATCAAAAATGGATGAATGCAAATGAACTGGGGAGGGAAGAGTTGCCTCTTGCATTTGGTGTTTATCGGCAAGCGGACCAGGCAGCTCGCCCGCTGCTGCGACCTCAAAACCAAACACAGGCCGGCAGGCCGACCCTTCCAGGATCTATTTGTCACTCTTTCCACCAGCGCTGGACAATAAAGCCGCATTAACTGCCTCTAAACTTAGACGTCGGCAGTTTACAAGGAGCACTTGAAGACACGTCTCACTGGCTCACACAGAAGCACTGCCACATTTATTTATTACATTTTGCTTTTTTGTTTTTTTACAAAGAGACCATTGGACCTTCCCCATCTTTAGCTCCTCCCACCAAGGAAGGTTTTCCCGGGGCTTCCGTAGAGGGATAGGGAGGGTGGAGAGAGGGGACAGAAGGTCTGTCTTCCATTAGCGTTATCTCTCTCTGGGAGCTGAGAACGGGGCTCTGTCAGCGGAACACTCGTCTTCTGCCAAGAGGAGGATGTCAGAAGGAAAAAAAATCAAGGGGGCGGGAGGGTTGATGTGAGGTGGAGAAGTTGAGGGAGGGCAAAGATATTAATAAGCCGTCCCCCAGCGCTGGCCTTTATATGGAACACCTTGTGTGGCGCTTGTAATGAGGAGCCGAGTCGCAGGTGGGCGTGGCCAGAAGAAGTAGAGTAAAGGGAGAAAAGGAAGAAAGTTCCAACATGTGAAACCCATCTGTGGTTGGCGAGGACGATCGGCCTCTCGTCACGATGCTTGTAATAGCTTTCACTCACTCCAATACGCCCCGAATGCGGAGGAGGCGGAGGCGGAGGCGGAGGAGGAGTCGGCGGTCGACTCGACTCCCGTGACAGTAAATGATCGGCTCACCGACGCTTCGTTTCGCTCGCCTTTAATCGGCGACTTCTGATGGGGCAATAACGGCGGCTTGTCAAAACTTGTCAAGAGCACTGGCTCCTGAGAAGACGGGGAGCAGGGGTGGGGGGGCAGAGGGGTCCAGGTCCAGACTCTGATCAGGACCAGATTTAGTGGATGCGGTTCCATTACTCTGTCAGTTCCGCTTACGCCCTTTAGGATATCTCATTGCACTTTGGACGACTAATCTATCTTTTTTTTCTTTAGCCGGCTCTTTCCTTGTTGCTTCTGATCTGCAAATGCATGTTTTGGTTCCATGACAAAGAACCCCCAAGGGAATAAGCGGTTTGTGAGTCCATATATGGGCGCCAGATGTTGTCGCACAAAGGCCGACAGGTGGACGCAAAAATGATTCAAAGCTCGGAAGGATCGTCTGTGCACATTTTATGGTCAGCATCAAATTAAAGGAAACTGTGATGGCAGTTTTAATAGCTTTTGGCCGTGTTATCAGGGGTTGTAGCCTTCTTAAAAAGAAGTATTGCATTTTATATTAGCAGATGAACTAGAAACATTTGTTTCTTTCTGATCTGAGGTCACTTCTTTTAACGTTGCACCACAAATTAAACACCCTGAACTCAGAGGGAAGTGGGCCAAGACCACCCTGTGTGTGTGTGTGTGTGTGTGTGTGTGTGTGTGTGTGTGTGTGTGTGTGTGTGTGTGTGTGTGTGTGTGTGTGTGTGTGTGTGTGTGTGTGTGTGTGTGTGTGTGTGTGTGTGATAAGATTAGAACCACTTCTTTAATCTGCTCCACAGTTCTTGGGCCTCGTTAGCGATCCGAGGCGTTAACCATTAATCCTCACCTGCTTGTAAAGCTCCGCCTGTATTTGCAGATTGTGATCGCAGTGAATCTGTTACACATTTTCGCGCTCCGCATTAAAAGTGCAAGTAAAACGCGGAACACCCGAGACTGCACGCCGAAGCCGCTGCTTTTGACACCACGGACCAGGAACGCTGAGTTTGAAGGCGCAGCGCCGGGATTGTCGGCGGAGCTCTGTGGATTTTAAACATGTCATAACTGCACTCGGTCCATTTGTCATCATCTAGCGCCGCGTAGCCTGGCGGACCGCAGCGCCGCATAAATCACACATCACGGCCCCCTTTAATGGTACGAGAGTCCAAACACAGACATCATATGTGCAAAGACAGACGAGCGGAGCCGAGGGGTCCGGAGCGCTTTATGGGCTGTGAGTGGTGTCTGTTTTAGACCCAGTGAAGAGCGTCTCTCTCCGCGGAGGGCTCGCCACCCGTTCCTCCGCTCCCTCCGTGTTTACTTGCACCCCTGGACAGTTTTTCCTCTCCGCCGAAACTCGCTCTGGGGCCCTGAACACACAACTGTCCACCCTCCCGACCTCCCCACCACCACCACCCCCAAAATCCCCCACTGGCTTCTCAATCCTGCGAGTGCAGCCAAGAAACACAGACGGGGTCAAACGGCATCAGACGCGGGGATGACCCCCAAATGTAAATAACGTGCCGCACGGGGAACGTCCGATTTGAAAAATGAAGTGTGGAGGCCTTGTGTGTTGATGTTTCACTGTCAGCGAGGTTGAAAAAAAGTTGTAATCCACCGTTGGGTCCATTTGTCAGCTGGTGTGTAATCACAAACCGTCCAGTGTCATCGGTGTGCGTCCGCCTATTCAATGCAAACGGAGAGTAAGCAGTAAAATGTACGAAAGGTAAATACAGTGGTAATTAATAAATAAATGTGGTAGTTGCATTAGTTTGAAAGTTATTGTGAGTTTGCATCTGAACCTTTCGCAAAAGCAACTCCAGGCATTGGTGATGCAACATGCAACTGTGAGCAATGACTCCAAGGCTCATTGTTCAGGTTGGCTCATTTGTATTTGTAAGATTGAATAGAAATAAAAATGGATAATAAAGCTGGTTTTCATTTTTGAAATGTTCCCTTGGAATTTTTTGTACGAATTTGAAGACAGACTGACGGAATTGAAATAAATGGAAATTTAGGCAGTGAAAGAAAAGAAATTTGCAAGGTGAATACAACAAATGCCCCCAAATAAATTAACAATTGTTTCACATTGACTTCAGAGCCTGAACGAAAATCTGTGTTTGTGTGAAGTCTGCGGCGCGGCAGTTGTGTAAAAGCAGAGCGCTTCCATCCAACAACCTACTCTTTTCTTCCAAAAGCGCTTCCAAATTTTGTCTCCCCTGTACTTTCCATTGGCGGTAAGTAAAATAGACGCGCTATCTCTATTTACAATGGCGTCTCCATGCAGGGCGATGAATGAACGAAGTCAAGGCACGCTGCCCAATAACAGAAAAACAGGGGGGAAAAAAGCACAGCTAGGAGGTGAAGATAGACGCAAACTGTCAGACTACTTTTTTTTTTCCTTGAAGCTCGACGCTGCATCGAGCAGATTTTATTAATTACAGGACGTTCCAAATGAAACAAAAAACACATGGCCGGCATTTCAAGCTGACCGGGAAAGCAGGAAGACGAGGAAACGACAGGGAACAATAAAAAACAAAAAAGACGACAAGAGACTAAAAACATAGTGTTTGTGATGTCTAAAACATCTGAAAAGGTGGAGGAGCGCCCGGTTCTGCTGGCTCTTCTTATTTGTGTGATCGCTTACTGCAAACAAACACCCTGCAGCTTAAAGACTGCTGAGAGTCGGAGGAGTGAGGGGGGTGAAAAGCGTTTTTCCCACATCTCTTTGGGTGTTTTTCCAACAGACAGTTGAGCCGTTCAGTTCATTTACACACATACATGCTTCCATACGGCACCGAGCCTGTTTTCACTGCTCTGTTCCTGCACTCCAAACCGTGAGAGCGCGCAGGCGGGCGGAACGCCGAGCCGGTCCACTCTCAGCCGCTGCACCTCCATTAGTGCCCTTGCTTTAGTGACGGGGTCATCGGCCAGGCTCGACTTGTTCCGCCTGCTTTACTTGTGTGTTGGACTCGCCTGTCGTTCCCAGCCAGCAGGTCGATGCCGCGCCGACACCGGAGTCTGTTGTCATGATGGAATTTGTTCAGGAAGTTGACGTTGTTTGATCGTTGATGTCCCACTTTCATCATCGTTGTTTAATTACTGTATGATTTTTCTGTGTTTATTTAGTGATAAAACATTTCCATGCTAGAGGACGAGTGAAGTAGAACCATCGTCATTAGAGAATCCAGAACAGTCTTAGCAATTGTGATCAAAATGTGTTTTTGGTTTTTTTGGTGTTTTTTTCTTAGATACTGAGAAGGAACTGTGAGCACCCTGACAATAAAGGATTGGAATTGTCTCAATTGGCTTTAATGACTAAGTAGTAGTTTAATGGTGCGAGTGGCAAAACATTGTAAATTCAGCCAGAGGCCTGTCATATTTATCAGGGTTCCGTTATTGGAGTGGTTTTATAGGTAGAAACGAATCTGAGAATCTGGCTGGAGATCCTCGTTTCTCTGCCAAAGTCTACAAACAGATCGCGGGGAGTTGCCGCGGACCGTTCCACATCCTCACAAAACCAAGCAAGTGGAGTTCCGGTTCTGGACAATTCCCTGTGATGGACGCTGGGTTTAGCTACAAACAAACTGCTTCTTGTGCTTAAAGCTAAAGATGTCAACGTGTTAGCGTGGCCAACAAGATGTAGTGTTGTCTTAAAATGAATGTTTAAGCTGCTTTATGATAAAAAAATGATGACGACCAGATTCCAGAAAGATTCCAAGGGTTCTACCCCCAGATAGAGGGTCACTATTGAATTGAATTGAATTGAACCATAAGCTTTGATGTCATTATCTGCTCCTTAAAGATGGGCAACACAAACACAGCAATAAATAAAGCATTGCTCGAAAGAGATTTTTGTTTAATAATAAATAGATTCAAAATATATGCTGACACACTGCTAATGCAGATAAAGTTCACAGCATTTATGAAGCCAGACTTCAGTGGGAGTGACTTTGACACTCCTGCTCCATTAGATCAAGGAATCCCACTGTGCGCTACAGTCGCGTGCACACAGATATAAGTTGGGTTCGAGTGGTTCAAGGCTGGAGCATCCCGCCGCCACGTAGCTCACAGTTCTTTGAGCCAAACAGACAGTGGCAGCCGTGTTTTGCAAACAGGGAATCAGGACCACACTGCTCTTTGACACAGAGACGCCGCCGACATCCGACACCCTCAGCCCGAGCGTAATAATATTGACAAGTCTAATAGAGGTCAAAGGGACTCCTGCGCTAACAGGTTTGAATTGGCTCACCACATCCTTTCCAATAAGTCTCCAAAGCTGCGGCTTATTCATAAAAAACACACACGGCCTCGCGGCTCTGAGGCGAGAATCTTGCTGTGTGTATACTTTGAAAACACCGATGCTCCCATCACTTTGTTTGGATAGTTTCACAGCAGGATCTGTGCTTATTTTCACCCATAAGTGCCCAGGAGTAATAAAATCCCAAATGAAATATTTTCTTTGCCGCCAGCCCCTTTTCTGTCTGCTATTTTCTCTCTCTTTTTTCTGCTTTGTCTGCTCCCAGGGAGCCATACCTTGGGTCCCTCGCTCTCACCTCGACTCGGGGATTTATGGAAGATGAGGGGAAAACTATGTAAATGACGCTGCTCCCGCAGAGTCCTACGGAGAAATGCTAGGGCCCAGAAGAGGTTGGAGCGGGAGAGTCGCGAAAGGAAGCGGCGGGCGTGGAGGGGTTGGCACGTCGTGTGGAATTTTCACTGGGAAATCTGCGGATTATCCCTACAATTTTAATGAAAGTTGTCGGGATTAAGAACGGCGGAATCCACCGAGAGGTCATGCCGGTGCTGGGAGCGGGAAGGGGATGGGATGTGCACGGGTGAAAAGAAAATAAAATGAAGAAAAAGAAATAAAATCCAAAGTTGAAACTGAGGGAAGATTTTCCATGTGGTGGCTCAGCGACAGGATCCTTGCTGAGATTTAAGAGTTGGTGGATGAGAAAAGAGCCTGACAATGAGCAGACAGACTCAGTTAAACATCTATCAGACTAAAAATTCCCCCTCGTATGAGCTGGAGAGTGTGGCGGTCTCTCTCAGACACACTGATGAGTGGAAATACCTCTTATCCCGCCGCCCTTCATCATCCTCTCTCAAATCATCAATTCCCACTCCTCCTCCTCCTCCCCCACCCTCCTCTCTCCTCCTGTCGGTCTGTGATGAGCCGGTCACCTCGGTGTCAGTGGTGATGGCTAAGTGGGAGCTTGAGCACTTCCTTAATCAATCTGGGTAATAGAGAGGAGCCGGCCAGCCACACAACCACCACAAAACCTCACGGCCAAAGCTCAGGAAAAAGACCAGTTAGTTCTCGTTCACACAATTCAGCAAAGCAATAAACAACAATTTGATGTACACTGCTGTTGATACACCTGCCCTGCCAAAAAGAAGATGACAAAAAAAAAAAAAACACCCATCAAGAGTAGATAAGCTCAGGAAATTATGAAGTGCACATATCCTGCACAGCCAACTCAGAACACACACACACACACACACACACACTCACACTCAACTGTCCAAGGGATGGAGGCAGACAGCTGGGAATGTCACGCATGCACACTTGACGGGCAATCCAATAAAGACGAGGACGGAGCGAGGGCAAATACCTTAATAAGCCGCGGTATGCCTCATGTAAACACTCGACCGGCCCCAAAACACAGCGATTCCAAGTTGTGGGTCACGCAAAAGTGATTAGTAAAGTGACAGTTACCTGGCGGGATGGCAGCGGAGGCCGCAAACCACGCGCTTCACTTCCTCCTCCTCCTTCCTGCTAGGACGATACGTCCCATTGCTGCTGACGCTAACACGCAGAACGCTAGCCTAAGGGTTAGCCTGTTGAACAGCAGCTTACCCACCCCGACAGAAAATAGAGAACCTAGTGCCTGTTACTTTGTGAACATATTACTGTTATTCTTAAAACACAATCCCAGAAAAAAATAATTTTATCACAGGGTTCATTCGGCGTTCGGTATTAGCGCCTCAGGATGAGGAATTGTTGGCGGGTGAAAGCTTCTGGCAACCTCTGGTCCTCAGTTGTTTCCTGAGTTAGCTAGCTTCACTGCTGGCACTGAACATGTTTCTTCTCTGACTGGGAATCTCACTTACAATATCTGGACACGCTTTCTTGCACCGGTGGGAGTCCAAGCCAAGTCCAAATTCTCTATTCAATCAAGAGCAAAACTGGCTTGAGAGCAGCCAGGAATAATTTCCTTCTAGCTACTTCGAGATTCCAATATGCAAATTCAGTCTAATGTGTGACGCTGTCACGCATCACGTAGTCAAGGACCACCTAAAAATAAAAGAACTGATCCGATTGAATTTTTGCAGCACTCTAACCTGAACCAAAATACACCTGAGAGGGAGCAAACGGCCTAACTGTACCATGAATTGTGTATGTGTGCCCACCCCAGTGAATGAAGACGTCTCTTCAGATGAGGAGGACGATTCCACATTCCTGCACTGCTTCTGATCTCCAGCAACATCTGGCCACTTCCCTCAGTGAGGTTCCCAAATCCTCCGTCTGCTCTTCTCTATTCCTGTGTTCATGGCTACTTACTGTTCCAAGCTCATGTGTCCGCCACGTTTTCTTCCTCCTTCATTTTTTTCTTTAACTTCACAGTGAACTGCCGTTGAACAGTAGCTCAGAAATGTGATCAACACACTTTTAAGTTAGCGGACGACTGGGTGACGGCCGGGTTCTTTTGTTGTTGTTTTTGTTTGTTTTTTTAACGTTGTTTGTTCTTTGTTCTCCTTAATTACTTCCACCTTGTTGTCACCCAGCTCCGACACTGTCAAATTAGCATTAATGTAATTATGTCAGACCACAAATATGGTTTATTGGATTAGGTTTCCCTGACAAGGACAAGAGGAGCCCAGAGAAGTCTAGACGCTCCTCTGCTGTAATTCTTCCCTGACAGAAAACAGAGACTGAATCGTGGGCCGAGACTTGACCACACTTTGAACATGAACATAAAAATTCCGTCTGAAATGTCAAACTACGCCCTAACGGTTGTGTCATAGACCCCACTGACTCAGCCTGTCGGCGGTCCTCAGTCACTCCAAGTCGAACAATGCAACATTCACCAGAGCATTTCGTTTCTGATGGGAAACGCAAACATTTTTGCACTCTGTTTTTATTTTTTTTTTTTTTTTTTATGGCAAAACTCCAGCAGTTCTCAGGTGAGTGCTCAGAGGTGAGTTATGAGACCACCACGAGATACTGTGTAGCCCTTAACTCTTCAATGGAAGACTCCTCTCCTGTAATAAAGCCCAGCTGCGGCCGACTGCACGACCAATTAAAGCAAAAAAACAAAAAGAAAACGGGTTTTGGCTCGGTCCAAAAAAAACGGGGTGACCACATGTTGCAGCTCTGCCTCCAGCCCTCGTGGGACCTCGGCTCTCGGGGGGGTTAAGAGGTCGCAGTGTTTTGCACCAGAGGACAGAGAGGAATGCATGAGCGGCTGCAATCTGTCAGGACGATAAGTGGCACCTCTGAATAATCGTCTTTAACAAAACATCCCACATTGCAGCTCCGCCTGCATCCGAACGGCAGCTGTCACTCAGGTGATTCACCCCCGCCGGTTCGCTCGTGCTGTAATTCAGTGTGATATCTTAAGAAAAAGAAGGGGTTACCAGGGTTTAAACCTCAGGGGGGTAAAAACCGCTGGGCTGATGGAATGAATTACAGTGGACTTTCCAGTTAAAGACGTTTGTGTTTCAGCGAGAGGATCAGGGCTGAACCGTCTCATTTGGATGCGATTTAGCGGTCGGAAGGCGCACGAGGGGGCTCGGATGTGGCGACAGCGACGGGGAGCTTTTTTTGAAATACACGGAGGCTGCCAGACAAGGGCATTCTGTTCGGGCCGGTTAAATGAGGTTATAAATTTATAATAACACCGCAGCGGAGAAGAAATGGAGCGTCGCTGAGCAAAAAAAAAAAAAAAAAAAAACTAGACTAGAAAACTAATGCTGCGGCAACAGATGGGGGGCCATTTCGCGCTAACGTCCTTTGTGCGCGTCCATGATGCCGCTTCCCTGCAACCAAGCACGCCATTATCCTTGTTTTTCTCTCTTCTTCTCCATCGGCACGTCGTGCCTGTTTCATATCAGCGAGGCGTTTGCACTTTCTTTCTATAACGCGGAACATAAACAGGAAATCTAATCACACAAGTAATGCAAGCCCTGTTTTTTTTTTGTAAACATGCATATAGTAACCTTAGGGTTGTCCATACGGCGGCGGGGGAGGGACGGGGGTAAGGAGGAGTGAGGGGAGGGGATGAATCCTTGAGACACTAAAGCATTCCTGCTCACTGATGTCTGCGCAGAAGCAGAAACAGATGCGTACGATGCGGCCATTATCCCGCAGCGCACATCCCCACATCAGGCCAGCCGTGACCTCGTGACCCCTGCGGCGGCGGAGCGAGTACAGCAGCGAGTACAGCAGCGAGTGCGCACATGGAAAGCGCACAGGCCGAGTTCACGTACGACCCTCATTACTCAAAATCCGGCCGCGCTGACTTTGGAAGCGTTCCACGCGGGATTTTTTTTTTTTTTGCGTGTCTGGTTTGTTTTGTTTTGTTTTTCGTCGGTTGGCGTGAGGTAAGATTTAGCAGCGAGCCAAGTGATTTTAGCTCCGGATGACTTGCAAAGCGATGGATCACATGCGGACGGAGCGGAGCAGCGACGCCAAAACATTCCAGAGGGCCGGCAACGTTTCAAGCGGCCGTCAGCGCCGATGTTGTATACTGCACGTCACCGGCGATAAGCCGTCCTAATGTCAACGCACAGCCAACCTGCTTTTTCTTTTTTTTTTTCCCCCTCTGGACAGAGTCTAAAGGGGGAGGGTGGGAGCGAGAGGACGGCGGGGCGAAGAGGGGGGGACGGTAGCGGAGACGCAGACGGACGCAACCACCCAAAAGAAAACAGGCAGCGCTGCTTTAGCCATTAAAGCTTCAGACTTTGAGATGAAGCAGAGCTGGAGAGTGCCAGCTTCGATATCCAGCCCAGACCCCCCACCCCTCCCTCCTCCCCCATCCCCCGACCCACAACCTTTCATTTTTTTCAGTTTTTTGCGGTCATCCGTGAGATCAGCGTGAACGGAGGCGGCCAGCTGTTCCGTTACCGCCGTCCTCTCGCTAAATCTCCAACAAAGACGAGAGCTTCGCTGCGACCTGGCGGCCAACCGGCTTCAGAGAAAACGCTCCGTTTCTCAGCGCAAAACGTCAACGGCCTTGCTGCTCCGCCTTTTTTTGAGCAGATTTTTCCCTCCCCCTCAACGCTTTTCCTTTCCTTTCCTCTCCTCTCGCTCTCTGAAGCCGTTTTCAATTCCCTCCGCGCGTTGACAGACGCCCTCATCTGGACGACCTTGCTTTCTTCCTGTGTTTTCCCAGGGAGGTTGAGGATGGGGTGAAAGGTGAAAGGTCGGTCCTCGTGCTCGGCGCTGTCTCGGCCTCTGTCAACACAACCTCTGCCGCGCGGTAATACCGCTTCCCCTGCATCATGCTGGGGGGGTTGTGGAGTGGGTGGGTGGTGTTGGGGCGGAGCCAGACGGTCGTTTAGCCGCGCCGCTGTGGGGCCCGGCGCGCCGCTGGAGCCAACTCTTGAATATGGAGTGCATCACGGGGGAATTTTAACGGCCTGTTTTACGGCCTCTCATCCACGCATAAAGCTTACCGGCGCATCTTACGAGCCCTTGTAAAATACAACAATTATAATAAAGGAAATTATGATTGCCTTTTAAAGGGACGGTTGGCTCCCAGATCAAAGTCGCTTGTTACTCGTGTACCTTCGAACGCCGTTTACCTCTCTGGAAGGGTTACTGTTTCTGCGTTGTTTTTTTTTACCTGCTTGGCGGTCGACCCTTTGCTGAGAAAACCCGATCAGACGTTCGGATCAAAGCGACGTTTATCTGGACTATCGTCTTTGAAGCTGAACCACCGATCATTTGTTGAGGGAGGGAGAAACTTCTGTTTGGCCCTGTCGTTCTAATCAGGCATCAAAAGAAGGTATCGGTGAGGGTCAGGCGTCGACACTTCCCCACCGTGAACTCTGACCCCTGAGGTCACTCCCCAGGCATTTCGCGACCTCCTCACGAGGCTGTGATCAACGTCTCCTAACTGCTTTCGCAATAGAGCCTTTGCTTCTAAAGGTCAACCGTCTCCAGATGTAGATTTGGGCACAGACTCTGATCTCGTACAGTACTCGAGAAAACACGTCTAGTGTTACAGAAACAACAGGTAAAACAAAATGTCATCGGCATATGGTGGCACTTTTTTCTGGTTCGTTTTCAAATCTTTAGGAAGATAGATGCTCACAAACTTGTGTTGTCAAAGGAATCAGCTGTGCAACTGCAGGCCAAATGTGTTTTGATAAGATTACTGATGACTTAAAAGAGATGCTGTGCAATCTACTCCAATGTCCGTAAGGATCTCATTTTATAAAAAGTTGCCTCTATTACTGTTTCTGATTTAAGTCTAACTTGTTCCATTTATTTTCCACCCGCATGGTTATAAATCTTTGTATTAATTAAGATATTTATTTTAGCTTATAGCTTTGAAACAAAACTGCTTAACTATTCTGTGATGGGGGATTTGTGCAATGTAATATTCATTTGTCAGGGTGGTGCAGGAAAAGAAAAAAAGTATTGTCTCTTATTTGCGATGCTGGAAAATTCAATGCATTTTTAAGACGTGCAGCCTTGAAAGGATTTTACAAATAGAATGGGAGTCAGACAGTGGTGCCACCTGTCATTGCAGTAGTACAACGAGGTACAGTGGTATTGCTTTCTCAGTGGAAACTCCTCACATCACACTTGGACTGTCCTCATGCTCACCTGCTGCACATGTGACTGTTCCTGACCACAGCAGGACTTATTTCACTATTTGATGTTGGTGGCAGCTGGTTGTGTGCAGTTGTTCATCTATTTCCAAAATTTGCATTGAAGAGAAGAAAACATCAACCCACTTCGTGTTTGTTTCCGGGAGTGAACGCAAATCTGTGTTTTAGTGCCTCTGATGGGCAAAATAGTCTCAGAAATAAGCGACTGAGTGGAATACGTTTTCATTTTTTTTCCACTGCCAGGAGAATTGAAATGAAAAAAAAAAAAAGTCAGGGGTGTGATAAAATGGGAGTTAAACCATAATAGTCATTATGGGGCGACCACACACAAACATGCTCACAGAGCACGCAATGAGCAGACGGCCGTCCCTACCCAATATTTGCCCCCAGTGGAAACAAGAGCGACACCTTAGCAAAGACAAAAACCCACAGGGCAAAAATAAATAAATAAATAAAAATATTTTTGGCGTCCTTGTTTTCTTTTCAAAGTCACTACTGAACAACAATGCCTACGACACATTCGATCATTTCAGGTCTCGATAACAGGCTGCCCTTGTCCGTGTTCATGTAATTACGAATGTCTGTCGAGCCTTTTGTGTTTTTTCCGCTGCAGACGTCGGTGTTTGGAAAGTGAAGTGGCCCTTGTTGTTCAGAGCTCTGTACGAACGCCGAGCTTCAGGCCAGACTGCCAGCAGCCGATCGACGCAGTCGCTCTTTACAAGAACCGCCGCTTCATTTTTCGCCGCAGTTCTTTCCCATACATCTTTTCTTCTTCTACCTGTTGGAGCAGGAAGCAGTGGTTCTCTGAGGAGAAGCCACTTGGCTTCAATAGCAAGACACGTCTCTTTATTTCCCTCCATCTTCTTTTTTTTTTTTTGTTCCCCCCAGCTTCACCATTGCAGCTGTCCACTTTTCATCCTTTCATTGTGGGTGACCCTCTCATTCCCAACCCCCACCCTGCCTCTTGTCGTTTTAACCTTCACTCTCTGTCTGTCTGTGCCTGTCACTCTTTCCCCTCCTCCCCACTCTTTCTTGCTTTCATCATGTCTTTGTTTTTCTGCAAAGGTTAGCGCTGATAGCTCCCATGATTCCGCTCGGCCTTTTTGCTCTTTCTGTCCTCCAGCAACCCCGCCTCCTTCTCCCTCTCCATCCCCCTTCACCCTTCGCCAGGTTCGAATCAGACAATTCAGTCTTACACATACAAGCATGTTTTGGCTTGAGATTTCTATTTTTTTAACGTATGATTTCTTTTTTCCTTAGTTCTAACTGTTGTTCATAAAATGTGGTTTGGTGTAAATCTATTTGCTTGCATAAAAATGTGCCTATTTATCTCATGATTGCATCATAATACAGCACAATCAGCAAATATTTGGGGGTTTTGTGGTTGGTCAGCATGGACTGTTAAATTGTGGGCTTCTAGGGCACATCATAATCATCAATCCCATGATGCTTTGAGGTCTAAGTATGACTCAAACATGGCTACCATCTTCCCAATTTCCTACACATGCAAACAAGGGTGGTTGTCACAGTTTTATGTTTTACTCAGTGGGGCTTAAGGCTGGACCGAGGTCGAAACAATCAACAAACTCTCTCACAAGCTGACCAATGAAAAAGAAACAGAAATACAACAAAAGGATCTCCCTACCGAAGCCAAAATTTGGAAAAAAAAGAAGGTAATGGGAAATAAATTGCAGCCAACATCCCAAGAAACAAATAATCCAACAAAGAATGGTATAAAAGATCAGGATGGGAAAACTCTGCTAGAAGGTCAAGTTACCAGCGGATTACGAGGTAGGGCACAGACCTGCTAATGTAGCAAACAGCACAGAAAAGAAGCCAACAGAACTAAGAAGGAGCATTTCTCTGTTCTCACCACTACCAGGGTGCACACTGACTCATCACTTCACTGTGTTGTAGTGCAACAATAGCAACATCAGGGGTGAGTGGAATGTTTAGCTCGTGTTTGTGGGTGGTGTTCAAAGAGGTTGCGCTACCAGCGGAGAACGTTGCAGGCCTTCAGGTGTCAAACACGTCAACACAAACAGCCAAAAATAAAGCCTACGCTCAGCCGCAACTGCGAGTATCAGTTGCAAATAATGTAGCTTGGCGCTGCACGGCGGCGATCGTCCGTGTCACAGTAACCCAAGTAAGTTAAGTGCCTCAACTTGCACAACAATGCGGGCCTTTTTATGTCACTAGGGGACGCTACAGGGAGGGCTTAGTCTATCGGCCGCGGACGCCAAAGGGTCTGCGGTGCGTCAAAGGAGGATTAGTGCATCTAAATAAGACTGGAGGGCTGTAGGACAAGACATTGTTATGTCACTATCGGGGATGGAAGGGGCGGGATGACTCACATATTGACAAAAAAATTCTGTCAAAAGTTTATTTCACATACAAAGAGTTGCACGGTGGTCACGCTGTAACACATAAAGTCATTATCCTTGAGTGTGTTGAAAGTTAATATTTAAAGCAGAGTTTCTATTTTAAAATGATAGTTGCTTTTTTATAGTTTATAGTAAACCTTTTTTTACAGTCCATTGACCTGCAATGGGGAGAGTAACATCCCTGCCATTCACTCTGATGGCCTGGCGTAGTGACAATATAACTTAATTTGCCTGCTCAGCACCCTCAGACGTCTTGCCTTGCTATGAGAAGTAGCTCACTAGCCTGTGTGCGTTTGTAATAGCAGGCACTTGTGGATGTCCCGCACCTCTTCATCGCATTTCAGTGGACAGACAGAGACCTCTGAAGTGTTGCATTTCGTCCCGTTGAATGTGTCATACATCAAAAATATGTGCTGTGGCCTCTTTTGACACCGTTACAAAAATGTGAATAGACACTTTTATTGAAACTGGCAGTTGGTTGTCTGTAGAAACTTGGACTGTCTTGAATCTTAGTTTTTTGTCGGTGCTACGTTGATGTTTTTCTTGTAAAAAGTATTTAAAATTCAAGCCACTTTGTTCCTCGAAAATGTTCTGTTAAATAAACTCTTTCTACTACTAAATGTGGAACATATTTTTTTTGACTTCACTGCACTTCACAATAAATTATAATCATTGCAGTGACTATAATATTCCACTCCTTTTTTCTACTTGTTGAAAACAAGATTGAAGAAAGCAAACAAACGTGCAGTTGCTTCCACCCACACCGCCTAATCAGGATACACATGCAGATCCTTTATTTAGTGTAACAGATACAGACACGTTTCCAGATAATGATGTGCTCACTCATCCTGACAAGAGCACCACATAAAAAAATCTGAAACCCAATCAATCCCTTGAAGAGGACCTGAGACATCCCACAGCATCACCGGCGCAGAGTTGAGACATACTAGAAGCCATCCATCATTCCTGGGTAAGTGGTTATTCCATAAAAGACATCTGTGGTCGTGTTTTCTGGGATCCCCGGAGTTCTTTTAAACAGAACGTCCTCGCTGGAGAGCACATACAATCCCTCCGTGCCCGTGTCTGTTCGCGGTGCTCGCAGCTTGAGTTTCACGCCGCCCTCCAAAATAAGGCCAGCAACAACAAATGACATCCTTCTTTTAAGTCCTGGAGCGCTTCGGTTCTCTCGCAGCGTGGACGGAGATAGATCCATCAACGTCAGAATCGGACCTTGTGCCAATTGTTCTGCCCGGCCCTAATTTGATGGCTTCCATATGAGTGGGTATCTTCTCATATTAAAAAAGGGAGCTGCAATCAGCGTTCAAATGGTAGATGACATCCTAATGCAAAGCACATCGATGGAAAGGCTTCCAGGCGCGCACACACACACACACACACACACACACACACACACACACACACACACACACGCCACGCCACGCACATAGGCATAGGCATGAAAGTTTATAGCCTACCTGAATTTGAGGGAATCCTGACAATGGCGTCCCCACACCCACGCCACACACACACAACCCTGCCTTCAGCCCATATTATTGGTTTACCATCAGTGCAGAATTCAGCCTTCAGGACAGGGAGGCTTCTGCAGACGGCGCTTTCACTGTGAGGTAAAATGGCTCTGTCATTCCCAATCTCAACTCAAATCCATCTCGTCTGTCTCTCCCATCAGCAGCAGGAGAGACTGGGGGGGTGGGGGGCTGGTGGGGGTTTTGGGGCAGATGACGAAGAACTTGGCAGCAACTTGGAATAATTTGTAAAACATTGCATGAGTCCAATAACCATTTTGGATATAGATTTTTTTTTCTTGCTAGCACTGTAACATTTAAGACAGAAAGTCATAAGTGGAGTGAGATTGAGAGTAAAGTAATACACTGGTGAAATGGCACTTTGGGAGTGGAAGACATAAAACTGTGGCAGTTGTGAACTGGCAAAAAGTGGTTGGCGTAGAAGCTAAAAGGGCCAACTGACTGTTAGAAACAAGTTAAATTCACCGTAGTTTAAATACTACTTCCAATAGTTGTATAAAGTGACCTTAAACAATCATTGTTTCTGATGATGTAGCTTGATGTCCTGCCTTACACTTCTTGCAGTTGTTCAACGACACCCCCGCCACCAACACAGCGCCCCACCTGGACTCATTTTGTGTATTTTCTAAGTATGGTTGCCTGGCCGGCACCATCTCAGGAGAAACTGCTTTTTCGCAAAACTTTATGCACTGAAAACAGAATCTTTTACCTCTGCCAGGAAGACGCTAGCATAGCTCACCAGTCTATTCATGTTTCTAATGAAACCAGTCGATCGTGTTCTGGATGGACGATGCTATGTAGGCAACCAAGTTCATCTAATTACTTGTTACAGGTCAATAGATCATAAAAAATTCTCTCAGCTCCAATCGTTTAAAGGTTGGAAACCTACGCAGTGTTGGTTTGGATCCAGTTTTGAATGAGTCTTTGTTGTGTCATCTGCTCAAGGTGCCTCTTCACTGGCGTGCGGTTTCAAAATAAGTCCTGCAGTCTTGATTTTTGTGGCTGCCATCTGCAGCAGCTGGACCAAATGCTGGAGTTCTCCCTGTGACAAATTGAAGTATTTTTTCATGGTTCAAGACAAAGTGCGTCTTCTCGCTCCTTGTCACCTCCCTGCTGGGGAAAACCGTCAGCAGGACGGAGCCGTGGGAGGTATCCCCGATCTGCAGTGTGTTTGGGCAGATGGTTTGTTTGAATTACCATCCACATGAAGGCAGAATGCCGGGTTTTCTCAGCAGAATCTATTTCACTGCGGCAGCAGCGGTCGATGTCAGGCGTTTGAAAGCTGCGAATAAAGGATCGGATGATGATGATGCAAAGTAATGACAAAACAAGGCTGAAAAAAAGGGGCGACGCCATTTATCTTGGCCGGCGTAATTGAAGTGTGACAGACTGCAGGAGTGGAGGAACGTCATCTGCGAGTGGTGCAGAAGAGGAGAAAATGAAAGAGAAGGAAAACCAAGGAGGAAGAGAGAGAGAGAGAGACACACCCCCTCCCCCTCCCATCTCGCCCTCCTGCCTCCCCCTCCTCTCATTGGTCTCCAGCACATTAATTGAGTTTGGATGGATTGGAGATCGATGGTGGGGAGGCCCCCGGATGGCTCCGCCGTAAGAGGGATTAAAATTTGAAATCAATTAGTTTTGTGTCTGTAAACCCTTTACCTCTGCGGGAAAGCGAAAATCAATTAAGGAAATTAAAAGTTGAAGCAGCAACAAGAAAGTCATTTTCAACGAGCTCCTCTGCTTTCATCTCCGCCGGAGCTCGGGAGCCGAGTGGCACTCAAGATCAGATGGCGCCTTTATCTCCATCTCTTTAGAAGAGCAACCCACCTCGACCCCGTGGAGAAACTCATGGGAGGTTTGACCTTTGAACCTTTTGGTGGTGAGGCACACCTGGCTAATCGCGCTGCCTCAAACACACACACAGTGAGGATGAAACGGAATGCAGCTTCAACTCTGGATTCTTAATTGTACAGAAAACTAAAGAGGTTGCAGCAGTAAAAGAGATTATTTCATATTCATAAGGCTGAAGCCCTGCAGTTATTTTAGCGTCTAATGTTACTAAATGAGGTTGGGACTTTTGCAGTCCCCACAAACTCCTTTAGCGTGTCTCATGCGGGTACACGCTCTGCCTCGGTATATCGAAGACGTCTGTCATCGCTCCTCCTCACTCAGGGCCGAGGCAGACGTGTGGCGGGTGAAGGTGCAGACGGATGCTGTGCACGCAGACAGACAGAGGGGGGACAGAGAGCCGCTTTGAAGACCGACGGCCTGTTCTGCCCGGTAACAGACCAAACAGCGCTGTCAGAGCAATCATCGTCCTCTCTGCAGGTGGGGGGGATCATCACCGGGCAGAGCGGGGTGTCAGAGGTCAGCCGGATGGGAAACAACAGCAGGAGGAGCAGTGTACGAGACTAAAGGGAGAGGATGTGACCACCGAAGGACACATGAACATGCAAGGATCTAAATATAGAGAGCTGGAGCCGACCTCTGTTGTATTTTTCAGAGTGTCAGAGTTTTTGTTTGCCTCAAAACTGCGGAACACTTCACTCTGACAATTTGCATTTAAATAAGTGAATAAAAACTGTGAGCTGCTGCTCTACTGAAATCTGAGACAAACACAATTACAACAGGAAAAAACCTATATGCTGGAATTAGTTTATTTGTAACATCTTTAAAGTCTTTTCTCTTTAAATCTCAGAGTGCGCTGCTCTAAATGTGCCGCTCGTAACGTATACCACTTAACGCTCAAGCCAAATCCTGAGTCATTTCACTCATTCGCAGGATTGAAGAGCGGCAACGTTCGCAATGGTTCAACTTGAACCGTCTCTCATTTGGCACAAGGTGTTTACGACGCACGCTAATTACAATGACGTGTCGAGAGCGGCGATTACAGGAACGTCGTGACGCGCGGCACATTGCAGAGTACTTGAGAGAGCGGAATCTTCTCACTCGCATCTCCTCAGAACAAACGGGGCTTTGACATCGGCGGAGAGGAGCTCCCTCCGAGAGCAGCTGGAGGTCGGCCGCTCAATGAAGACGGAGGCGTTTCGCTGCCCTCGTCCTGCAGCGAAGACTCTCACCCCGCGGAATGTAAAAGCATGAGTATGTAAAAGGATACTGGGGGTATGCAGAGATGGGGGGGGGTCAGTGAGGGGAGGACAGATGGGGGAGGAGAGGTGAGACGGTGGAATAAAGACGAGAGCGATGCAGAAATACCATCTTATCCCAAAGTGTCGGCACCTGAGAACAATTTGTCCGCAATTTTGAGGGGGCTTAATCGCCGCCCATTGATGTGAGCGCACGCTAACTGCGCCGCACATGCCCGCCAACATGCACGCGTGCACATGTGCGTGCGCAGCAGCGGCATCGGTGAGGGGTCTCTGGTCTGGTCTGGAGGGAGTTAGACACGCGGATGATGTCTTTGAGGGGAAAGCTGCAGGGGTCTTTGAAGAGGTGGATACCCCGGGCTTCCCCCCCAAACTTTGCACGCTAGACAGTAGTGGAGGTCCTTTCATTTCTGGTAGTGCGATAGGAAAGTGTGTGTGAGTGTGTGAGTGAGACCCAGACTCCACCAACGTCTGACATAGAAGGTTTGTTTTGTTTCTTAATGCTCCACAGGCTCACTTTCACGGTCTGGGCACTGAGTATTTTCCCCTCTTTCTTCTCCTTTTTTTTCTATTTCTTTTTTCTTCTTCCTGTGGAAGTAACTTGGGTGGAGAAAGAGAGAGGAAATGGAGAGAGAGAATAGGGGGAAAGGAGAGAAAGAACACTTGTCCGAGTTCTCTTTGTGGGTCTTATCGCTGTGTCGGAAGCATTAGCCTCTGGAGCTCAGCCAACGGCGTGTGTCTTCGTGATTGGGTTATAATAAAAACCTGCCTGGAGATCAGATGAGACGAGATGAGATGATGGAAGGAGCATTTACGGTTGAGGAGGTGGAACAGAAGAGAAGGTGGAAGAGCATGGTTGGGATTTTTTGTTCCTTTATTTTTCCTATGGCGAGGAGTTTGCCTGAAGTGCCGTCCTGTTATTGCGATGGGCAGTTCAGGAAACCAAAGAGCCGAAGAGTCGAATAAAGTGAAGGTTGGCAAGAGACGGAGGGGCGAAGCCAGCAGTGCCACCAGGCCGACCGCATTATGTCACCAGGGTTTTATGATCTGCTAATAAGCCAATAATGTAAAAGAAAACACTCGCTTTGGCTTTTGATGTAGGTTCCAGGAGCGTGAAAGCACAGCTGAAATGTTCCAAGTCAAAAAATAAATTATGTTCCGAAGGCTTAAATTTCACGCAGCGGTGCAGAATTAAGGTGTCGCCTGACTGTTGTAATTGTGAGATTATTGTGGATAATCCTCCGGATGTCAGCCTGTCACTCCTGATTGGCAGTACCAAGGCCACGTTTTCTCATGCAAATGCTCAACCAAGTCCTTTTCATGATCAGTGCCACAATTAAATTTTATCTTCTGACAGTAAAAATAATTAACGTTAAGATGAGCGATTATGTTGTGGAATGTTTGATGTGGTTTACAGTTGTTGTTCATTTACTAAATATCTTAATTGTTTGTTTGTTTTTCTTTCATCTTATCTTGTTTGTACTTGTTACAAAAAAATACTTTAGATACTTTAGAGCTTGAAGTTTCATTATTTTGAAAAAAACGGCAAATTCATTTGGTCTTTCAACGTCAATGTCTGACTCACCACCGGAGAATCTTGAAAGACCCGGTAGAAGAAGATTCTTCAAGGTTAGTTTTGCCTCCTTTCTTCCAAATGCTTTCTGCATGCGGTTTTTCATATGGATGTGCTGAGATAAATCCAGAGAAACAGCACGCTGGGTTATTAGGAACCTTGTAATGTAGCGAGCCGGTGCTCGATGTAGCAAAACATTCACTGCGGCGATATCTATCGCCTTAACGTCCATCTTATAGAGCTCCAGAGACTCCAGGCAGGGCAAACCGCGGTCACTGCAACACTGTGTTAGAATTAATCCAATTAATGTTTCATGGTGTTTGGCTACTTTGAGGGAGCTTTAGAGGCAAAGATCCTGGTACAGTTTTTCCCCCGACCGAGCTGCCAACGTTGATCACTTGATGAGGTACTTTTAATTAGTGGCTAACACAAGCGGAGACAAATCACCCGCGGCAGCTTGAAAGCGACGGTCCGAAAGGGGAAAGGGGGAGCGGGAGGGGGAGGGGTAGGAGGCGGGTCCGATCCCATCCATCACCCCCCTCTCTGAAGGTCTCTAATTAGCCAGGGGCCAATCAGCAGGGGCCATCCATCAGCTGTACCGTCTGACCGGACCAATCGCCGAGCCGCATCAGTCAGCGTCCGCAGGCCGGTGGCGTGGCTGGATGATGCAGGGCTTCTAGGAGGAGGACGGCTGGGATGGGCCGTGACAGCTTTATTCATCCAGCGCTTAAACGGCCCCGGAGGAGAGGCAGAGAGATGTCAACGTGAAGAGGACGATTACGAGAGATATCGATCCTTCCCCTTCGAAAAGAGAACCTCCTCCTCCTCCTTCTCCCGGCCCGCTCCCACAGATGCTGAGGGACGGGGGGAGGGTCGGAGGGAAGATGCTCCCTCCTCCAAGTCATTCATCCTTTTTCTCAGCCTCTCGCCGGGGGCGAGGCTCCTTTACAGCAAGACAGATAATGCTTACTAAAGGCTCTTCCCCGACGTCAGCTGTCACATCGAGCGGGATGGATTCAAATAAAGGGGACATGCGTTAACAGCGGCGCACGAAATGACACAGCAGAACTGTGTGTGAAGTTCAGAGGAGTCATTTTGATTACATCATGTTGGGAAGTACATCATGAATCCACTTTCTCTTTATGTTGCTTGTGAAGTGGGAAAAAGGACGAGGCCTCTCAGGCATAATGGGATATAGGTATGTGAAGGGAATGCTTTTGTATTTGCACAGGCAAATACAACAGCATTGACCCACATTGTTGATGTAATAACTCATTTTCATGAAGTTTTGCAATCTCATGTGCATTGTGATCATGGTTTTACTGTTACCAAACTGCTTTCAAAATGTAGTATGTAGAAATGGACTGTACTATGAAGGCACTCAAAACTGCGTGAAAATCTAGAAATCAAGCGCACTTTGTGTCCTCAACATCCACTGTGTGGCTGAGGTGGTGAAACTACAGTAAGAACATTAGCATGCTAGCTCACGTTAACAGGTGCTAGCTTTCCATTGTGCGCCTAGCTACGGCGGACACTTCAATTCAATAACGTTGTGTGTTTTGGTTAATGTGTTATACATTACAGTCTGTACTTGTCATTTCTCTTTAAAGAAGACAAAGAAGGAAATGCAACGTGACATTGGTCAACACAAGACAACTTAGCCGCGTGAACACTGGTGCTCTGCCCAGTAAGTGGACTAGCGCTTATGCAGACTCACAGAAATATGTGGTCTGCTCCACCAGTTTTGTCTATTGGATATTTTTGTTTTCACAGTCGTGACCCAACCCGTTGTAACCTCTTCCTCCTCAGGCTACCAGTCATACGGCAGGAACCCAGAAATAGCGACGTGATATTGAGCACAGTTTTCAACCCCGTCACATTAATACTGTGTAAACACACAAATGGTTTTCCCCTCTTATTTCCAGCCTCTTTTTTCCCTCTCCGTTCCTCCCACACACACACACACACACACACACACACACACTCCGCAGCAGGCGAAGCCTGGGCGGCGTTTCCTGACGCCATTAAGTGCGGCTCCTCCGCTCCCACGTCTCCGCACGCCGCTCCGCTAACAGCTGCCGCTCCGGCCGCGGCCAGTAATCACTACTTAGCAGACACCCGCCGCCGCAAGCGCGCCAACAGAAGAAGGGGCTCCAGCAGAGACGCACGGGGGCCAGTTTGCTCCGTCCGCGTCAATCAAGTCCGGCCCGAAAACCATGAGAGAGAGGGAGAAAGAGAGAGAGACTCGGCCGAGCCAAGACGTGTTACAAGAAATGAGAGCGCTCACTCCCTCGCTCGTTTACAGGAACTGGCAGCGGCGGCCGAGCAGATCTCCTCTTTGCCAGCACTGAGTTCCTGTGAATTTACGAGCCAATAGTTTATAGAGTTTTTGGACCGACATTTTGAAAAGAAATTGTCCTCCCACTGAAATGGTGGCCGGCAAAGAGCCACAAAGCCCAATAACAGCCCATTGAGCTTCCTCGCGGGCCCTTCTGCTTTATTCATTCCTTCTCCCCCTGGTGCTGCTATTTGAGCTGACTCACCTGGCTCGCTTACAGGCCCGGCCTGGGCAGAACGTATTCTTTGTCGGGGCGTTTGTGTGAAAAAAAAAAAAAAAAAAAAAAAAGCCTTCTGCCAACAGGACGTGACCACACAGATGGGAGACACATATATATGATTGTCTATGTTCCAAAAGAGAGGGAAAAAAAGGAAAATAGGAAAAGTAAGATGTCTGGGAAGCAGAATAGGGTTTTTGTTTGTTTTGTTGCACTAATTGCAGCTCAGTCTGCAGGAAGTTGATGCAGCAGTGTGTTTCAGAATGTCGTCAAAAAGGCAACGCGGCCGCCGAGAGGATGAGTGATTGTACTGCAAGAGGGAAATTCAGAGGGTTGTACGCATCGGATCGGTTTTCACTTAACGTTTCTTAAAATATGGGGAGACTTTAGAGGTCCCTCGTAGATGGATTCAGTCAAAGCCAGGCAGGTATTTCCTTATTTCCAGTCATTAAGTGAAGCTGTATTTCTGATTTTATTGCTCTTTCCAGACGGATAATAGAAAGTATGAACAATCACGTCATATACTCAGAAACAATGATACTTGAAATAAGCATCTTTGTGCTTTAGGAAACCGGTTATGATGAAACTAAATCTCATTTTATTGCGTTAAACGATGAACTGATTATGTCAGAAATACGTAGTCTCTGAAGTTAAAATGTTGCCATGTTGCTGAACAGATGTTTGTTCATATTTTATTCAACATTTATTTTATGTAGGGTAAATTGCCTGAGACGTTAGAGACGTGAGAATAAAACAACTCGTTGCAGACGGATTGATCATCTCATAAACCTTTAAATAATTCTGTCATTGTTATTGGGAAATAAATAATCCACTTTTTTCAGTTTAAAATGTCATAATGAAATAACCCTCGTGGCTGTGCAAAAAGAGAAAGGAAGCTGAGAAAAAAAAGAAGGAGGAAAGACAGGATGAAAACCTTAAACCACTGTGTGTATCGCAGCTGACACAAGTCAAATTAGAGCACACAATAAAAGAAAAGAAGAGAAAAAAAGAACGAACGAACAAACGAAGGAAGGAGAAGGTCCGTCGTCTCAGGTTCACTGCTGGGAGCGAGAGAGGGATTGAAATTCAAGACACTGGCAGAGTTTGTCGCATCAGTCTCAGTGTTGATACACTCACAATGCCAGCGCTATTAACGGGGGAGAAAAAAATCCAGGGCGGCGGCAGAGAAAAGAGTCGGTGGGTAATTCAATTTCATCGCCGCTCAAAAAGGTGGAGCGTCGGCTCTGGTCTCTGATTGGTCCTCGTTAGCTCCCGGCCGCTCTCCCCTGCAGCCAGCTGCATATTTCACTGGTGACTAATGCGGAGGGAGGACGGAGAGTTTGTCTTCCTCCTCCTCCTCCTTCCTCTTCCTCCCCTCCACCTCTCACAGCTGTCCTCCCTCTGTTCTCCATCAAGCCTCTGCTGTTTCTGCTCATCCCTCAAACTGCCCTCCTCCTGCCAGCAGCTCCTGAGGTTTTTTTTTTTTTTTCTTTAATCACTCCTTTCAAGTGAAGTGAACCAGCAGCAGAGCCTGGGTTTGATCAGATCTGCATGGACTGGATTAGTTGTTGTTGGTTGATGCGGCATCAGATCAGAGTCACATGAGCAGCAATTTGTCTTTACGCGACGTGCTGGACCGAGCCACGGCGGACGCCCACGGTCACTCCAAGACTTGCACGTGCACGTTCCACTTCATCGCCCCGCAGGCTCGTTAAAAGGCGGAATTTTCATTTTTCACTTCTGGCGCACGTTGTGAGAGTTGGTGTTCTCACCTCCGCCGCCAAGTCCTCCTGGTCTCAGTCTGGACTCAGTCCTGCAGTTTGAACAGGACGGCTGGGGAAAAAAATTCAGAGTTCAGAATCCAGTGATTGATTGATAGATTTTTTTTTAAGACTCAAAGTCCAATTGACTTATTTGCCGCTTGATAAACACATATGAGACCAAAAAAACAAACAAATGTAAATTTAAGTGTATTAAATGTCAAACTGCTCAGTGACGTTTAGCTCAGTTTGCCAAAGTACGAGTGAAATGGCTCATTCAGAATAGAAAGAAATAAGAAAGCAAAGAATATGGTTATCATACATATATTCCTATTACAAGAGACCCTGTTTAATTATAGATCAAAGAAATTATTGTTGAAATTAAATATTAGCATTTATTTGTGAAGGGATTGTACTTTATATCCCTGGAAAACATCCAAAGGAGCATAAATAAGAATTAAAACCTTGAAATGTTGCAGGGATCCACATCCGGCCCAGCGGCTAACAAACTTTCAACAAAGCCTGATAAGACAGAGGTGCGCATAAACTATCCAATGGATCATTTGTTTATTGGAACAACAACCCACAACCTTCAAGACAGACATTAGGCATGAATGGATTCCCTTCAGCCTGCTCGTTACGACCCTGCGAGGCGGCGCCGCACAACAAAAGCAGTCCGATAAATTGAGGCTAATTTCAGCCATAAAAGCGGCAGCGGAGAGAAAAAGCAGGGTGAGTAAAGGAGCCAGTCTGAACCACTGGCAGCAGCGCTTCCTCAAAAGTTTCATGCATGTGCATGCGTTCTGGTCCCATCTACTTTTACTCAGGCATTTATCTTTCCATCTTGTGGGGACTTCCGTTGATTTTCCATTCTGTTACGCCTCGGCTCAGGACATGACTTTCCCTTTAGGTGCAGGTCTTCACAATTAAATGTGTTTTCTCCACAATTTCACCAAATACCCCCACATTGTGTGTGTGTGTTGTGAAGCAGATGGCAGTGAATGAAAGAAAAATGGTGGATCTTTTTATTTTATTTATTAATTTATTGTGAAATTTTTGCATGAAGGATTTCATACTTTAGTCTCTCCAAATTGGAGTCCTTTGCAGCCTCACAAGTCTCTCTCTCCCTCTCTCTCTCCCTCGCTCTCTCTCTCTCTCTCTCTCTCACTCACACACACACACACGTGGCAGCGGTTCTAAGTAGCACACGATTCCTTTCAGACGCTCTCCATCCGAGCCTTTAAGGTGTCAACATCTACAAGTGCAAATCTTCCCATTAGCATGTGCCACCGCGCTTGAACCCGTCGTCGTATGCACATGCGTGTGTGTATCTGCGCATTTGTGCGAGTTTGAGTGTGTGTTACGCCTGCAGTGAGAGTGAAGAGCAGCGTACAGAAGAAGAAGAAGCAGGAGCACCAGAGTGACTGCTGCACTTTATGTCTCTCCAAACTGGAGCACTTGACTCCAGATCTTTGGCTTATTTCTGATGCCACTCGGCTGCCAAGTCAGATTATTATCCGGCCGTTCTTGGACACTCTCGCCTTTGAAATCTATTTTTTATTTTTATTTTTTTTCTCCTGCTAGCTTGCACTTACGTGGCTATGACTAAGAGCCCCGGGCAGGAACGCTGCTGTTTGCATTGTCTCGCTCTGATTGTCCTTCCGCTGTGCAATCAGGAGCTTTTTGATTGGGGGAGATGCCACGTTTCCTGATCATGTCATTAACACTTACAATCACTTTCCCAACTCGCTGTATTTTGGTTCCGAGGGACGAGGAAATCCACATTCAGGGAGACTTTCCTTCTTTTGTGGGGACCAGACTTTCCTCCTTGTATTTTCTCGCCTCGCTGCAGTCGGGCGTCCACAGGGAAGCGCAGCAAAGAAAGAGGAGGCCGTGGTGGGTTCGAGGCCGTCCGGACAGCTGCTGCTGCAGAGATTAACTACCTGTGAGATCCATGCCAGTATTAAAACTGAGAGATGACAATGGACTGTTGGGGATTAAGTTAACACCAGGGAGGGAAAAAGCAGGAGAGTTTGGTATTTTCTTTTTATTTATTTCATTGTTTTGTTTTTTTTAGTCTTTTACAAGATGACTTTCTGGCAGCGCTGGGATCAGTTTCAGCATCGGGGACGGGATATATGCTTGTTCGCTGCGTCCTTGTATTTGTCTTGCTGGTGTAAATGGAGACTGGACGGGGGAAAATTCCATATTTCATTATTTAATTGGTTTGTTACACTTATCCTGCAGCATACCGCGTGTCAACAAGACTTTTTGTTATTTAGTCCGTCTCTCCTCTCCATTTGTTTATCCAGGATGTCGCGCAAAATCAGCGTGGAATGCGTAATGAGCTGTTTCATCAAGAGTGAAGGCGTTCATTCTTTTCCTCCCGCAGCCGCCGCTCGTTTGCAAACAAGGCACAACATGATAGTCGTAACTTTTTCCTCCCCGGTTAGACATCATAAGACAGAAATCATAAATACCCAATTAAAGTGCAGACTGCAAGTTATTCCGCCAACTGTTTCCCCGCCTCAGTGTCAATATTTTATCTTTGCCATATGGCAAATATATTAAACTGAACTGTAAAATAAAATCTGATGACAAATAAGAATTACAGAGTATGATGAAATTAATTTGCTTCAAGGGAATCAGTTTCATTAGGGTTAAAAAGAGCAGCAAGGAAACATGGTTTGAACCATTTCTTTAGTCTTAGCCTGGACAGTCATATTTCATACAGCTCTCCAGTTCTCCATGTGTTCAGCAGAACTCAGCTTCGGGTCGGGCCGCTGGTTTCCCTCAAGCAGAGGCTTTTGATGTGGGTTCCGGGTTCGACCGTCTCCGAGGGAAAAGAAACTGTTGACGAGGACGTTTTTTAACACTTTTCAGCGCCGCAAGACGTGTTGCGTGTCTTAAAGAAGGGGGAGCGAGTCCTGCGAGTCCTGCAGAGTCCTGCGGCTCTGACTGGCACTACTTGTTCTCTATAGCTCTATTCCTCTCTGTTCCAGTCCCCTCCAGCGGGGGGGCGGGCTTAGAAAAGCAAGCGGGGCCTCGGTGATGTGGTGAAGTGGGCACATTTCAAAACATTGTTGCATGTCATCGCAAAGATGATTGATGACACCGACTTGATTATGACCAGATTGGACAATGACCAGTTTGTTTGACCTGCGTCTCCACGCGGCGGCGGAGATAAGGAAGAAAACAGGAAAAGTGGCAGGAGGTACATTTGTTTTTTTCCATATTCGTTATTATTATATTTATGCGACGGGTCTTCCGCTTGAGTGCAGAATGGCAGGAAACGGATAAATGTGTGTCTGCTCCGATACAAAGCGACGGGGATGACAGCGAGGCCCCGGCTCCTGTCAACCACAAAACGAATGGAGGTCAAGGGTCGGCCAGGAAGTTATGGAGTGATGCTGTCGGCGAGATAGAAGGACAAACACAGCCGGGGGGGAGGGCGTTGGGTGGGGGGATGATGAAAGGAGACAAGAGAGACTGATGGAGGTGTATGATGCCGACACGGGAGGAGAAAAAAAAAAACATCCAACCACATACGCGGAAGGATCCACGGAGAGAGAGATTCCATTTTAGATACGGAAAAAAGGAATCGGCGCTGTGGCCCAAAGTGGCCAGAGGGCTTTCATTCATGACGGACATGACTGTTTTCAGAACAAAGGTCTTATTTTCAGATTTGTTAAGGTAATACTTTTTTTTTCTTTGCGTGCCACAAAGACGGAAGCAAAGATTTATTTTCTTCGTCAAGCTAAATGTCAGCGTGTGGCTTAACACGAGGTGCGTTCACCAGCTAGGGCCTCGCCGCACGGGAAATCAGGAGTGACAAGTTGCGTTATTGTCTAGTTCTTGCACTCGTGCGGTTAATCTTACAAAAATGAGGCCCAGAAAGCAAATAAAAACCGAATGAAAGCTGAAGAAAGTGACAGCTGAATTTTTTTTTACCCGGCTAATACACGTTGAATAATGTAACGCACACCACCAAGAATCTTATTACAAGCTCGGTCAATGATGCACAAGGGAAATATAATCAAAGTAGATGGAATTATTATTGTTATTACTATTATTATTATTATTATTATTATTATTATTATTATTATTATTATTATTATTATTATCCATCAGCTATAATCCAAAGCAGAAAATTTTCAAGGTGCTCCAGACGAGACTTGTGCATAATTTATGGCCAATGGAAATTTAAAGGCAACTCCAGGTAGGACGGCGGATGCATTAGAAAGCCATGAGGTAACTCCTGCGTAAATCGGCCGCTGTATAAATAAAAATCGGGCAAACACTGACTCGACAAATAAACCCAGATTCATGAGAAACGCAGCAGCGACGATAATCAATCATCCTCACGCTTGTTTTTACTCGGGCAGCAGCGTGTGAGCGACGGGCACGATGGCCCAGCTGTCTGGGGCCGACGCTTCGGGCCTCGTTCGCGCCCGACTTTATTATTCACATAAATAAGCCTTTTTTAAGTGCACGACACACTCCGGCTCTTTCACACGCGGCAAACAAGCCGTCAGCAGCGCTCGTTGCCGCTGAAGTGTGGTATTTCCTGCCGCGCCGACACATTTCGGGGCGCACGCCCTCGTCACCCCGGGATGTATACAGTAGTGCGAGCAGTCCGGGGCCGTGTTGACTCAACCCTCAGCCGAGCCGTGAAGTGAGTCCTGTTGTTTTTGTTTTTTTAACCATCTCTTAACAATAATAGATATGAACATACATGTGGAAAGAGACGGAAAAAGGTGCTCACGCATGTTTTGGAAATTCGAGGAGACTTTGGGGGGTTTGAGCGTGGAAACATGGTGGGAACCAACCCAGGTTAGTGTGATATTGATATGGGTTTTTAGGTTATATGTAGCATTGAAACAATGATTTTCCATGTACAAAACTGGCACCACGGCGTCGGTCCAAATACAAAAGCGACGTCACACTGAGTCTGGATGAGGACGTACAGCGTGACCAACATATTTAAATTTCCGATTTGCATCCGATTTTTGATAACGTTGTGAGATTTATTTCACTTAATAATTAGGGAGGTTATCAGAGCAGATCCTGGACGGGAAGCGATTGGAAAGGTGGGGATGACTTCCTCTACTTAATCCTCTCAGAGCCGCAGCAGATGGAGAAGGAAATGATTTTTGACGATTCCGCCATCTGGAACCCGTTTATGGTTGAAACGCACCTTTAATTTTTTTTTTCACTTTTTCCTGTTTAAGATAGGAAATCAACATTTATGTATGTATCTCATGTAGGTTCGCCCCTCGATAACATCGGAATGTGTCTAACCTGGGAAGGTTTCCCAGTATCCTCCGGTTTTATCTCAGCTGGTAAACATCCAGATGACTTTTTTGTTCTTCCTCGTCGACTTCTGCGGAGTTTTAAGGGCAGCTAATATCGCTTGTTGCCAGGTCTAGGTTTCAGGACGGAAAACGTTGCGTTTGAGAGGTCGGCACGATGGATGAGCGAGATTCCAGGGTTTGAATCTGCGAAAATGATTTTTGTGAGTCTCTGTCACTGCCTTGAATCCTAAAGCTTTTTTTCTGCTGTTGTGTTTCCGCATCTTGCCTCAAGCTTGCTTAATACTGTTTTTTACCACCGTCAGTACTGCTGTACTCATCCCAGCTTGACCAGGGTCCTCATAGGCTCCTCCCCTTTTCCTGTACAGAGATTTATAAAGAATAATCTGAGATTTCGGATTTCTATTTTATGCTCTAAATGCTCGAATGAACGGTATCCATCTTGTGAACCAGTTCTTATCACCTCCATTTTATCACCATTTTGACATCTTGAACAGATAAACCAAAAGAAAATGCAGAGCTGTATTTCCTGGCAGGTCGACTCGGCACAGATGAGAGTCGTTCATCGGCGCAGCTGCACGAGCTACACAAAGGAGATTTGGCACGAACGTGCAATTCACACAAACACAATCACGAGCGCAGATTGGCACGCACGAGGCGAGGGACGCACGCTGTCACGCGGCGGTGGCAGCGCCGACGTGCACACCTGTGATGATTTCCCCCCAGACTTCTTGTCTGCCTTCGAACACGTGTCATTTGTATGCCGCCCCTCCAGCTCGCCACCGACGCAGCGCCATTTGGAAACGCCCATCTCCCCCCCGATACTCCCCGACAGGTGTCCCTGTCTGCGCGCACGGATACAGAAACACACATAATTTAATACACCGATCTTGCATATTCAAATGTAATCTGGTTAGAATACACACTATGCATAGGCAAACACGTTTAAATGGACGCCGGCTGACTAGGAAATGTATGCAGGCGCGCCGCATCCACCGCTGAGATTTGATGCTATGGAGTGTGTTGCCTCTTAATTATGTTTTTTTTTTCTCTTTCACGCACACACACACACACACACACACACACACACACACGGGCATATCTCTGGGAGACAACAGACGTGTCTTGGAAACTAATGTTTCCCGAATAGATTTTCAGATTTTGAGTTGTTGCGGATGTGTTTGGGATTGATGCTGTTCTGGGCAGAACATGTAGAATATTATCAGCATAGACAGAAGTGGAAACATCGGTAGGCCATGATAGCCCATGGATACCCATCATCCTTTGCACTCCACTTATACTCATTAAGCAGTAGCATTAAAACGTTCTGGAAGGGATTTTTTTGTTTTCCTCATGTGCAGAACCGATTCCAGAAGACAGGGGATGGATGCTGCACATTAAGAATACTATTACTACTTACTACTACTGTTACACATGGCAGTGGCACGTATCGCAACATTCAAGGTTCAGTTGTTTGGAGTGGTTTGTGCAAAATCATTTCACTGCTCATTGTAGTTTTGCACTGCAGCTACACCAAAACAAACCGTCTCCCTGCAGTTTGTAATTCAAGCTACAGCTTTAGCAGACCACGTTTTCGTTAGCAACAAGGAGAGTGTGTGTGTGTATGCGCATGTGTGCGTCCACCGCAGTCCCTCTGCATCTGCCGTGTGCCGGGGTTAACGTGCGTGACTGCTTCCTATAGCCAAGTCACAAAAGAAGGGGAGCTGGGTGATCAGGCGATATATGAAAGGTCACCCACCATCTCCCTGCCCATATGGAGTTCACAACACCACACACACACACACACACACACAAGAACAAAGTGAATTGAGGTAAATTAATAGCCTCCCACATTAGTGGACGCCCCGGGGGAGTTGGTATTTGAGGAGGAGGCTATTCAGAAGTCCATTGGAGCAGGTTGGTGCACCAGGATGGTCGGAGTAGCTGTTGACACATCGTTTCTAACAAACTCTCAGTTTCACAATATTCTGCCGCCTTGACACGGAAGAGTAGATGATGTTTCTCTTTCTGCGAGAGGCAGAAACTCGGAAGCTTTATTGACTATAGGGAAACAAACACTAAAAAAAAAAAAACCCACTTCCCAGAGTGAAAAATGTTCAACTCTTAGCAGGCAAAGTGCATGGAGCGGGGTCAAGCGCCTCTCCCTCAGCCAGCCAACCAGAGTGAAGAGAGTCCGGGGGTCCTGCAGAAATAGAGAAACGTTGGCAGAGGAGTCGGTCCTCGGGGGCCCAACTGCTGCCAAGTGATCTCGTATCTCTCGGCAAGTGACGTAAAGTGCAGCACAAATATGTTGGTTCTGTTTTTAACATGGGCAAGCGGAGCTCTCTGTGTGTTGTTTTCCTTCCTGCTGGAGAGGGGGGGGGTTGAATTCTAAACACTAATAGAAAGGATCGGTTGGCCTGGAGAGCCAGAACACTTTTTTTTTTTTTTTTTTCATTCAGCGGAAACTGTACACACTGGTTAAAGCGTTAAGTTTATAGTCTCCTTGAGTTTAATTTGATTTTTTTCAAGGACTTTCATCCTTGAAAAAAAACAATTAAGCAACAATAAAAACAGAATCCTCGGTTTTGTGAATATTTTATTGGGTGTATAATTTATCATCAGCCGGCAGCTGCTGACAGTTGAATCTATTAAACTGACAAACGATGCCGTCGTGCAACAACAAGCTGCGGTTTAAATCATCACACAGGTTTTAGTGTATCCACACAATGCGAGGATCATTTGTCTAAGGTATTTTATTGCAACCCTAATAATTCATTAATCCTTTATCGCTATCATGTATTGTAACTTCTAGATTATTATTACCACAAATTAATGTCGTAGTAATACATTAAAAACTTTGCTAATAAGAAATCTCTCCGAAAAGCCCGATAAATGCGACAGTTATTCAGTTCAAACTGTGTTTCAGAACAGAAGAACCAGGTCAAATTTTCAGTTTTACAGATTCGCCTCAGAACCTCCATTCACAAGCATCCGGTGTGTAGATTGGAGCGTGCAGGAACTCTGATAAGTATCGTGATGCCACAACATCTTCAGCAACACACCAGGAAGGGCATTTTTACTTCCAATGACATTGACAATAATACACTTTTACTTTTATGCATAAATTTTATTTCTCCAAATATTTGAATAAAACGAAACATATTCCGCTTTTTTTTTTTTTTTCCATTCTTTTTCTGGCCGTCTTGGCTCCGTCTGGCAGCTGCTCCGCTGATGCACGAGGAAATGTATGCAGGAGGCGGTGGTGAGGGAGGAGGGAGGAGGAGGAGGCGGGAGGGAGGAGAGTGCGGGAAGCAGGAGAGGAAGAGGGGGAGCGAGACGCGAAACCGAAAATGAGATCGGCCAGATTAGATTGGGCTGATTGAGCAATTAGCTATCGTCTCCATCATTTGGCTGCAGCCCCGGCGGCATCTGCTGCTGTGGGGTACACAGTGACGTGTGCACGCGCACACACATGAAAGCACACACACACACACACACACATGCAAGCACACACATGGCTTACTAATGTGCAGGAACCTGTGAGTGTTTGTGCAAAAGGAAGAAGTGAGCTGCACCTTGTTGTGTAAAATCCTGTGTGTGTGTGTGTGTGTGTGTGTGTGTGTGTGACCTTGCTGGACGAGTGCTCGCCCTCCCCTTGCAGTCTGTGTCAGAACAGCTCACACACACTTCACATCAGCCAGGCTCGTTGTTTCATTTCCTTAATGTTGTTCCACGTCCATCTCTCTCTCTCTCTCTCTCTCTCTCTCTCTCTCTCTCTCTCTCTCTCTTTTCCCTCCTTCCTCTCGTTCCTCTATGGCAGCCCAGTTCCACCCACCACTCACTGATGTTTTCTTTCACCACCGGCACCCCCTCTTTTTCATCCTGCAGCCGCGGCCTCGACCCTCAGCTCCGTTCCCTCCTTCTTTTTTTCCCTCCCCACCACCGAATACATGCGACCAGCCAGCCGCCGTTAAACAGGAAGGGAAATTAGTGCCTCTAAAACTCGGCGCCATCCGTTTCTTTTTTACTCACTCCCGAGGACGGTGAAATTTAAAACAACGCGGCGCGGCGGGCCATAACTCACGTTGAGCGCCGGCCGAGATTTTCTCTTTTGTCCCGAGTCCAGCCAGCGAGACTGATAACTCTACGGAGGAGTTTGAGCCGCTCCCGCACGCCCAGGCCCACTAAAAAGGCGTTTGATGAATTGGTCTCCGTCGGCGCTCACTTATTCTCACATAAAAGGGGTTTATGGGCTCGGCTGAGGGGGTGGCGGGCGAGTGGGGGTTTGCGGGGCTGGGAAAGATGAGCGGCGTCCTTACACGTGATGAAGTGAAGCTCTGTCGTATGGGTGTGTGTGTGTGTGTTTGTGTGTAGCGGAGGTGATCCCAGGAGGTGGGCGTTTGCAAGTGTCCACTGACGTGTGTGTAAATCTGCAGCCGAGTGCATCGGTGCATGTGCGGGTCATAATTCTGAGCTGAGGGCGTGTGCAGATTTTTCTCTGCATCCGGGATTTGTTTGTCCAACTTTTTTTTTTTTTTCTCAATGTTTTTGCATGTGTGCGCGCACGTTTGTGCGTGTGTGTGTGTGTGGTCACAGCTAATTGCAACAAGGAGAATGACGGATGGCGGCTGTCCGTCGCAGACAGCGGAGAGTTCACCTGTCAGCGTGGGCTACCTGAAGACGGATGGACATCTGGAAGCCATCGGCCGGAGGGGTGGGGGTGGGGGCGGGGGGGGCAGCTGCGGGAGCGGGCGTGCACACACACACACACACACACACACGGCCGCGGACGCCGCATTTTAACGCCGTTGGGCGGCGGAGGGGAGCTGACGAGGGCCCACATAGATCTGAGGGGCTGGAGACACGCCGTCTGCGTGTGTGCGTGTGTGTGTGTGAGAGAAAGAGAGAGAGAGAGAGAGAGAGAGAGAGAGGGAGAGAGAGTGTGGACATAAATCACAAAGGCCCCCGTTTCACGTCCTCACACTTTGACACACACACACAGACACACGCACACTCACACATAGGCACACGAACGCAGAAGAGTGGCTGGTAACAGGAGAAGGATGAGTCACTCCCTGCTTGGATTCCCCCTCTTTAGCTCCAATGGCTGGCAGGTGCTTCCAATGAAGCAAAGTAAACGGGGCGAGAGAGGGAGGGAGAGAGAGGGGGAGGGAAAAAAAAGTGAAAGAGCAATGATGATGATGACAATGATGGAAGATTAGCTGAAATTAGATTGTGTCTAAATAGGCCACAGCGGATGTGCTCTGACAAATATGGCTAACGATGTCGAGGACTGCAGGACTCGCTAAGAAGAGTCTCCAGCACCAGGTGTTCAACTGCAGAACTGCTTCACAAAGATTAGGTGATTTTTTTTTTCTTGAATTGTTTTAACACTTGTGCGAAAAGGAGCCATGTGTTATTACCATGGTATTACCATGTCATTACCATTGGTTTGTCATTTTCAACGTCCTCATAATTCACAGCAGTTTGGTAGCAACAGTGACCATCCTCTGCAACACGATGAACACCAAAACATCCATCAGTCTCAGATACATTGGTAGTCATAAACTTATGACCGACAAAACCTAGAGCAGCTTCCACTCTGGTGGACCGTCAAGTTATTCTGTTTTTCATTCCATTCAACTAGAAATTGGACTCATCAATTCATCTTCAGCCACGGTTTGAGTCTTTTTTTTTGGCCAAGAAAAACCAAAGATGTTTCCGCATCATCGGGATTTCTCTGCTTCGACAAAACACAACAAATTTGCATTTTTTCTTCCTCTTTCTTTGCAAACTTTTGGCATATTTGCTGAGATGGTAACAAGGCTGCAGACAGCTGCACACTTGGCACGCACACACACACACACACTTGGGGACAAACAGATTTAAATCAATAGAAGGGAACCCTCTGGAATCTGGATGTCGTCTTTAACGCTCTCTCGCTCTCCCGGGACGAACTGAGGAGTGTTAACTCCGACACCGAATACCCTGCAGCTCCCATCGATCCCACCCGCCACCGAGCTGTGGGGGCCGGCTGAGGTATCTGACGAGCATCTGGCCCGGCCACCGCCGGCCGACCCGCTGCGCACCTCATCGGGAGTCTGTTTACGTCGGAACCGCTGGCAGATTGGAGCCTCGCCCCTGAAACCGGAGAGCGTTTATTGACGCAGTTTACTTGGAGTAATTAGTGCGACACGGAATCCTTCTCCACCGCCACCGTCCAATAAAGTCTGAAGACGCTCGGCGGCTAATTAGTGCAAACAGGCCCCGGCAGCGGCCTGCGTCTTTTACATGGCCACAACGGCGGTGTTAGTTAGCTGTTAATCAGTAATGAAGGAGTCGTAGCTCTTAATCGGTTTGAACTCTGAGCTTTGAGATGATCATCATGAAAACAAGCTGCAAAAGAGGCAAAGTTTCAATAAAACATATGATATATTTTTCAAGGTGGGAATATAGAATTATTCAAAACAGCAGAACGGGACTCTCTGATGAATCACGATTCATTTCTCATTATAATTTTCTATTGAAGCGTCTCTTGAAGTTCCTGGATGAAGAAGAAGAAGGGAAAGAAAAAGGTCCAGGATGAATCAGACCCACGAAGCTCCGCCCTCGATGACGGAGGACGACTTCTCCCTGCTGCCGACTTGGACCCAAGTCAGAGGGAAGTTGTGCGTACGTCAGTGGTTGCAGCTCAGGCAACAAAAGAAGACGGAAAGGATGCACACACACACACACGCACACACGGGCGCACACACGCACGCACAAACACTCACATGGACTGTAATTAGTTTGCTTGGTTTCCTAATGGCGGTGACAAAAGGAGGCTCCCCTGTTAGAATTTATCTCCCTCCTCTCCCACAGCCACTGCTGCCACAATGGGCTCTCACTGGGCTGCACGGGCGGGATAAGAAAAAAAATTCAGCTGCAGAGCGCGAGAGAGAGAGAGAGCGAGAGAGAGACAGAGCGCATGGCAAACAAACCCTGATGCATTCTGCGTGTGTGTGTGTGAGAGAGAGACAAAGGGAGATTAGAGGAGTGTGATGAGGTAGAGGAGGACGAGGCCGGGAAGAAAAAGCACAAACACAGGAAGTGGAAGTGTTGTTTGTGCGGGCTTGAGAGAAAAGAACAAACTAATAGGCTGTCGGAAAAACCATTAATTCTCTTTGTCGCCACCCCACCACCCCCGAAAAAAAGAGAAAATTGCGAAAGAGTCGCGCACCAGAGAGGGGAAGACTTTAAAATGACACTTCACACTATATTAGCGAGTACACAAAACCCAAGACGGATTAGCCGGCTAAGAATCTTATTCCCCCGCCTGTCAACAGAAATAGACGTATAAATTAGCCCATATGAGCGCAATTTGATTCGGCCTTGACCCCAATTAGTTGGGAATTGACCCGCCGGCTCAGCCAGACTGAGCTTTAGGGGGCGGAAGAGATGAAAAAAGCAGGGGAGGAAGAAAGAGAGAATGAAACGAGAAGACAAAGAGAACGAATCCAGAAGGTTCTGGTTGGGTGTTTCAGTCGGGAGGTCCTCCAACCTCGCTCCTCGCCCCTCCCCCGTCCCACTGGAGGGGAAATCAGAGGCGTTATTACATCGCCGGGCCGCCGCAGTCCATTTCGGAGGCCCGTAATGTTGAGAGAACTTTTACGATGAGAGGGGAGAGCGGCTCGTCCCTCCTTCCTCTCCTCCTCTCACGCCACCAAGTCCGACGCTGCGGGACTTCCTCTCCCCGTCTGCAACGCGTCGTCTCGCCCAGTCGGACGAAGACCTCAAGAAAATAAAAACTCCTCCCTCACTTCTCCAGCCGACCTCCGCAGAAGTGACCGACCTGTGCCGAGCCGATGTAGGAGCACCAGGCGGTGCTGATGGATCTCAGTGTTTCACGAGTCACTAGAGTCAGTCAGTGAGACAATCAGACAAATATTACCAACCGAAGTTTCATTCAGTTTCCCACATGACTCAACACTACCTGCATAATATTTCCACTCATTCAGTGGGCTGCGCTGTGGGAGTTTATGGTCAGTGCATGTTTTTAATTCTTCAACCTTGAGTTTGACACGTCTCTAAGAGTAGTTTGCAATCAACAGGCCCAGAATCTATATATATATATATATATATATATATATATATATATATATATATATATATATATATATATATATATATATATCAGTCAAATGAGAGCGGCAGGCATCGCCCTGAGCCAAATCCACCGCCAGTGGCTGCACCTCTCCGCCGTTTAACCTGCTTAATAAAGCGCGGTGACGGATTTACCGCTTAACAGCCGTTTATTTGCACTGCTCCGGTTAAATTAATGCCCAGATTTACTTTATCATTCTGCATTTGGAGGTGCAATCAATCGTGGATGAATGGTGACCGGGCATCAGCAGCCAGCCGACCCCCATGTCTTCTTCCCTCTACATTCACCCACATATATATATATCTATTTTTTTTTGTTCTTCTGCTTCGCCCTCTCTCCTCTATTCTGTCCATTTAATCATTTTAATAGCGCTCCTCATTTCCTCTCAAGCCCAAACTCTCTCCCTCCGCAAAAAAAGAAAAAAACTTTCCACTCAGCCGCCCTCTGGAGTGGCCGTCCTCTCGCTGCACTCACTTCTCCCGCTCTTCGCCTCCTCCTCCACCTCTCCTTCTCTTTTAACTCCTTCACAGCCTTTTAACAGGCAGAGAGGATGAGCCATTGCTATTCTTTCTTCTTCTTTTTTTTGCACCACTCTACACTCCACGTCGATGAGAAGCAGGGGTGGAGGTGGAGGAGGTGGAGGAGAGAGCATGGGAACCATTCAGCACTATAGAGAAAAAAAAATGAGTGTGGAGGAGCTGCCTCAAACATCCAGATGCATAAAAATAGAAGTGTTTTCTTCCAAGACGCTGACCGGGAGGAGAAGACAGCTGACATTTTCAGTTTTTTTACGGCTCCACCAGGAGCTTCTTCCTTTATTAGCGTCTCCATCACGTCAGACACACACTCGGCCCTCTCCGCTCCCCATACCTGCCCTTGATTTCTGCAACATTCCCTCTTTTTGTGCACCTACACACACACACACACACACACACACACACACACACACACACACACACGTATCCCACCGTCCCCTCGGTCATATCTCTCCCAGGGTCCCTTGGGTGCAGTGTAACACTATCTGCCTCCACCACTCACCGATCCCTGAGCAGACGGCTCGGTCTTCAGAGATCTCAACCCCTCCCTCTCCCTCTCCCTCTCTCTCTCCCTCTCTCTCTTTCTTTTTTGTCTCCCCTCTTTTTCTCCACACGGTGCCAGTCCACCTTCCTCCCTCCCCCACAGGGAGCCCGAGACTAAATGTGACAAGAGACACCTGAGAGAGGCAGAGCAGAATGTCAAGCTACTTCAGAGTCGGAGCGAAACAGAGGACGGGAGACACAAAAGGGTTTTTAGTGGGAGAGAAAAAGGTAACAGATTAAATCAGCGTCTGTCTGTTCGTCCGTCCGTCTGTCCTCACCCTCTTTCTCTCCTCACACCTGTGGCTCCGCTGAAGCTGCTCCTTCCAGCAGACAATAACCTGTGAGACATCACGAAGTGCAATCCAGAAACCTGCTCAGACTCACACAAGGATGGATCATAAGATAAAAATGTTCAATTCCAGACTTGGCTTCAGATCTATTTCAGAGTTTAGAGCCAGCAGGTGCAGGTGAGGGTGGTGGCAGCAGCGTGTTGCGCCTTTCCATTACATTGTGAAACGAGGCTGCGTAACGCACACAGTTACGTGACTGGACGGCCTTACGTGGCTGCAAGAAGTAGCAGAGTTGAACAAATCCAGAGGTTTTTGGCCTGATCATTGTTATGTTTCTCTACGTTTCCCCGCTGGTTATGAAGAATTCAAACAGCACAGGGAGATGTTTATAAAGAACAGGAGGTGAAATAGAGAACTAAAACTGTATTGTTAAGATTCTGGACAGAATTCATTCATGCCATTCAGGAAATAAGGTAATTCTAAACCAAATTAATACGTGCTGGGTCATCTTATTATCATAATTATTAGTATTATTATGCTGCAAATGCATAGTTTGCATGTATGTTTACTTTTTTTGATGATATTTGTGAATAATACGCTGCCACTCATTCCGGCTGCTGGGCTTTTCTTCCGCTTCCTTAATGAGGACGGGCGCTGATGTTTGCTGATGAGGCCTGACTCGCATTTAAATGTGTGCTAATGAGGACTGTGGCTGGTCAAAGCAATTCCGCCAGCACGCAGACACAGACTGTCGAAAGTGTCGAGCCGCAGCTTCTGGGTCCGAGGTTGTAATTCCGAGCCTTTATGTGTGTGCACAAGCGCAGGCGGTCGAGGTCGAGGTTGAACAAAGAGATTTCCCCCTCGAGTTCCGATGATGCTTTTTTGATCGTTGAGCAATCTGACTTTCCTTCCTGCATCTGTTCTTATTTTACGGCTCGTTCACAACTTGGAAATGCCGTGCGCGCGTGCTTGGAGCCGACAATTACTCACTGTTTAGTCACTTAAACGTGTCCGCCTCGGCGCAAGTTGCAAGTTCTGCTGCTATTAAACCGTGTTTGTCAGATTTGGCCAAAGACTGGCTGAAGCCATCCTGCCTCCATTTCCTCTCTAGTCCCTTCATTTCCATTTTGGAAATCCCAGTTATCCCTCCCTCTTCTTTCCCACACTCGTATCTACTTCCTGTCTTCCTTCTGTCCTAAAATCTCCTCTTTCTTCTGCAGTCGAACCTTAACTTCACCTTAACATTCAGAGGGTTGTGTTTGGGTTTTTGTTTGGTTTTCACTGGAGCAAAAATCAGATGAAGAGTCATAGGCTGTAAACAAATTACAGTGGGAGGCGCTGCTCTCACTGTGCATCACTCTCCCAATGCATTTTTTGTGCTGCTGTGCTATTTGAAGGATGCAAAATAAACCGAGTGAAAAGAGGAGAAGGTAGAGGGAGGTAGAGGGAGGACCTGATAGGAAAAGATAGCAGGTGGCGCGCAGCACAAAGCTGTCACATGGTGTTTCTGAGCCGAGCGTGTTGATGACGAGGAGTGTGTGTGTGTGTGTGTGTGTGTGTGTGTGTGTGTCTCTGTGTCAGAGGTGTGTGAGTGTGTGATTGATTATCATTCAGTGCACGTCGGCCATACGGAAGAGTTATTATGAGCTTAAGTGAGCAAAAATGCGGCGCGGATATTTTAAAGGACCAGTGCGTGAGATTTAGTGGTCGTCTAGTGGTCATAATAAAACACGCTGCACGACGCGGTTAATCCCTGGGTTTTTTTTTTTCTCTCTCCAGGTGCTCCGACCTCCTCCCACATTCCAAGGACGTGCACGACAGGCGAACCCAGAAACACTCATTGTGTTTCACAAACTGTGAAACAAACAGCTGCAGTTTTCCACTCAGCCACTGCTGATCAGGGATCCAAACTGGCCGACAGAAACCAGTTTTATTATCGGTCAACAGAAAAAAAGAAACACAGCAGTTATTCATGAACTAATGACGCACACGTGGATTTCTCCACTCCATTTCAAGCCAGCGGTTCCCTTTTACATGATTTAAAGGACCCACTGATCCTTTAAACATGTTTGTGGGTTGATTGCGCGAACATGTTGTGAGCACATTCTCATCCGTGAAAAGTGATTCACTCCAAACTCTTCCTTTCGCCGTTTGTGCCTTTGTTCTCTGACACAATTATTATTCGCCCGTGTCCTGCCCAGGTGTGCATGTGGTTTGTGTGTTTGCGCGTGCACCTGCACGCGTGCACGAGTGTGTGAAAGGGAGCGGAAGATCTCACGGCGCGGTTGACGCACCGCCGTCCTTCAGGTGAACAGAGAAACGCCCCTCCGCCAGACGCTAAAGCCGCTAAGCCTCGTCGCGAAGGTCACTGGGACGACATCCCAGAACCGCCCCAGAGAGGCGAGCGGGGGAGCGAGGGGGGAGCGGTGGGGTGGGCAGCAGATGGAAGGCGGAACCAGCAACACGCTACTAACACGGCGGCGCCGTCAGGGGGTCGCGCTATTACATGTTATTAGCGTGCGGGAGGCCTGGCTAGCCGGATTAAGCTAAAGCTTTTAGCGGCGCAGCGTTTTTCTGCAGTTTAACTGGGGGACAAATAAGAAAGTGGCGGGTTTTGACGGAGACCAGTGAACGATGATGATGAATATTGAAAAGCGGCGTGAGAAGAATCGAGATGGAAAAAGTGTGTGTGTGTGTGTGTGTGTGTGTGTGTGTGTGTGTGCGCGAGTCATTTCTGCGCCCTCAGCTGATCTGCAATACAAAAAAACAAGAGGAAGAAAGAAGTAAAACCCTCAAACTTTGGATCCTGATTGAACACTCGACCCTCCTTCATGAGTCCCCTTGATTAGAGGAAATTTGTTGATTTACCAAGGATTCTTTTTTTCCGCTCCCCCTCATCCCACACTAATAGTAATATGTTCCAGAGGTTGGATATTAGGCGGATGATCACAATTCTTTCTTTCTTTCTTTTTTATTTTGGACTTTTGCACAACTGAAGATCCAAGCCCTGTACCCTGCAAGAGACCCAAACATTTCTTTTCCAAGCGATGATGATCTACGACACACCGAAGACTATCCATCAAAAAATGAACAAAAAAAGAAATCTGCAGAGACTCTGTGCCAAAAGATGGAAACTGCAGAGTGTTTCCATATTGCAGGAAGTTAACAAATTACCCTGCAAAGAATTCCAGGCGGCAGAGTAAAGCAAAGGGCGAGCTTCCTTTTTTTTTTCTCTTCTTTCTCCCTGTCATCCCTCCCTCGGCATCATCCTGCACGTCTGAAAGCCGAGAGGCAGAACAGAAGAAGAAGAAGAAGAAGAAGAAGAAGAAGAGGCGAAAAAATAAAAAGAGGCAGCTGATGGAAAAGAGAGGAGGGAAAAGATGACAGAGACGGACAAAGGTTGATTAGATTGCTTCTCAATTCTGGCCGTCTCCGTCCGAGTCCACGCATTAATTTGCTCCACTGCGTGTTTGAGAGGCGGCGAGTGTATTAAGAGCTGCTGTACATCAAGTCTGGGACTCCTCGGAAGGGCCGGCTGCCAAAGTAACAGCCCCGAGTCCATTTAGTGGGGCTTCAACCGAAGGTGACTCAGCACGGCCGAGCTCATTACATATTTCATACAGAGAGGTTTTGCCTTTTTTTTCTATATCCCCCCGCTGGACGTGTCTCTGCAGGGGTTTGTGGGAGTCGCTCCAACATGTCAGGATTAACACGGCTGTCAGTGGTGGGAGCCGTTGATTCATGATCAAAATGTATTACAGAACGAATCTGCTTAGCAGCTCAGTGCTAGAATTTCTTCTGACTTAAAATGGGAAAAAAATAAACATTTTGCTTCAGCTCAGTTAAGATATTAATTTATACTTTTGTTGTTGTTGTTTGGAGTTGGATTTCACTCAAACAAATCTCCCCAGCTGAGCCCAAGATCTGTTTTTTTCTCTCTGTTCAGTTCAAGAGGGTGAAGTCGTTAAAAAAAAATGTTGAATTTAGCAGGAAATAATTTGAAGGCTGCGCCGAAGCAGCGGCATCGTTCCTGGATCCGCGAGCAAATCAAACTTATTCACGACTCCTCGTCTCACTCCGGCGGTGCTGAAACTTCCAGCAGACGTTGCTGCTACTCCAGGTGTCGCATTTTATGACTTTACGACTATGTTTTAATACAGTAATAACATTTGCCATCCTGTGTTGTTTTTTCGCAGCAGATACCTGCCGTGTGTGGTCCAACTCAGTTTGACGTGAATGGAAGTAATGATGCCTGCAAATAAACAGACAGCTTTTCTTTTTTAAACTCAGGCATAAGACAGTTAATTTATCTCATGTCTGAAAATAAAACACGCGCGCGCACACAAAGCACACCTTTTGTCGTTGCGAGTTTGAGCATTTCAACGCTTGCCAAAATCAAACGCCGCCGATCACGACTGCAGCTCAGCGCGACGGCGGCGGCGCCGGCGGCGGATGTTTCCCGTGATGGATTATCCGTGTCAACAAGTTTTCCAGTCTTTTCGCCGAGTTGTTTTCGCTGAGACGGGTGAAAACAAAAAGGAAGCGCACACTGGAGGCCTCGACTCGAGGGGCGGTGAGGAGATCTCAGGAGTCGCTGCTTGCTTTGAGAACAGTCAGTCAGCCAGAATGAAAAAAAGGACGGGCGATTTGTACTTAATGGGCTGCAACATGAGAAAACACACTGGCACAGTTGAAGGAGAGGCTGAATCATGGGGCTTTACTGTGTATTAAACGCAGCAATGAATTATTTTCTCTGAAAACATTTTCCCCACAATCATTTTACTTTTCAAAGCAGCAGCAAATAAAAAAATTTAAAAAATCAAACCGTTAACGTGCAAAAGATTTTAATCCGGGTGAAAGTTATGATGGATGGCAGAAACTCAAACGCTTTTAATTGCCACATTGAATATTTAAATATTACAACATGGCTAATAAAGGGCTGGATGAGGATGCAAATGAGAGCCGTGGCTTCTACACACACACACACACACACACACACATTTGTGACTGGTCACAGTGCTTGTGCATGTGAAAGGGACTCTCTTCAGGGCTGTCAGCAGCCCTTCAGCGCCGCTATTCACGGCCGCGCTGCCGCTCGGAGTGCATGCAGGTGTTTACTGTAAGGAGGAGAAGAAAAGAAAAGGGTGGAAGCAAGCGGCCGCAAGCCCGCTTGTTTGGACGGCAGATGGCAAAGGGAGGCCGGGGGTGTGTGGGGGAGTGAGGGGAGAAACACCCGGCCAAAGAGCGAGGAAAAATAAGCGGGCAGGGGAGGGAAGAGGCAGAGAGGTTGTGGGTCATCAGTTAAGATGTTGCAAATCTATCAGCGGAATCTGAATGTGATCCCCCTGATGTGACGGACCACCCAAAAGGTGCAAGAAAAACTTCCAGAAAAGGAGATGTTTTTTGTGTGTGTGTGGAGTGACAGAACAGAAGTTGTGGTTCTGTGCACGAGGAAGGAAGCAAATATCCGATGTGAGCGCACACAACATAACAAATGACAATGATTGTTTCTCTCTTTGGTGCAACAGACTCCTCAGAAAAGAGACATTTTTAATTTCTTTAAGTTGCTTCACTTTTCAGCACTGTTCAGAATTGTTTGTCAAAACACATCATTCTTGGCCCTTTGTGATGTCATGTGGGGCACTGACGCCTGATGATTCTGAAGGTCCAACAGAGCGTTTGCATGTTAGCAGGAAGATGAGACATTTTGCAGGGGGCTGTAAACAGAGGGCTAAATACGCGTGTTGTGTTGTAATTCATCATGGAAGGCTGCTCCACTTGACTCGGAGATTAAAAAAAAACATATATACTCAGAAAACTGATGAAGATGCATGAACGAGCCAGTTCAGTCGGTGCAACTCGACTCCTGCCACCGACTGCAGAGCAAGCGGCGTCTCCTCGGTTCAGCACTTTCTGCGCTGCCTCCAGAGGCCCAAGGTGCCCTTTTTGTGTGGGTGGCTGACACGCTCAACCTCTTTTTTTTTCCCTTCTTTAGCACCCCGGACTTACACGCAAAGGTCGGTGTCACCTTGATGAAGTAAAACTGCCTGTATTTTCAGGATATTTCTGCATCCCTGGTTTTCACTTGAAGGCTTCAGTGCAATCAATCAATCAATCAAATTGTATTTGTATAGCACCTCACAACAGACAAACGGTGCACAAGGCTCCTTCCACAGTAAAACATAATAAAAACAAAACACAAAAATTACAGTGACTGCGCAATTATAAAACAAGAATAAAATGCCAAATTGGTGAAACATAATTAAAACACAAATGTAAAACCGATAAGCACACTTATTTGAACAACATTTGCACAATTGTTTGTCTGACACAATCCCGAATAAAAATAGTAAATATTTCCCAGCTTGTTGTATTTTCTGCATCAGAGCCTCTTATTTTTTTTTGCTCACAGCGAGGAGGAAGAAACGGTCAAACTTCGTCTTTCATTTTTCTTCCATGTACTGCCTGCACCGGCCTCAACCACTGGGAGGGTCAAAGGGTCCTACCCACAATCCCTCCCCAGGCAAGCGCTTTGAATCCTGGGCCCCTGATCCGCCCGATCGATGCACCTTCGCAAGTTATTTATGGTCCTTCGCTGCAGATCTGCATTCCAGCAGCAGCAGCAGCAGCAGCAGGTGAGGAGTTTGCAGGTCGGCTCTGATCGGAACAGATGACGAACACACACACACACACGCACACATGCACACACGTGCATTGGTTCCACTGCTCATCTCTGCCCCTCCCACACCCACCAAGCCCATCATATTATCCTAATGAAAAGTAATAAGAACGCTCCAAATGATCTGCACTCGAGGTTTGCCTGGAGCTGTGTGAAATAAGATAACATTAACCTGACTTATATAGCCTGCCATCCATCGGGAGGCGCCTCGCACACACACACACACACACACACACACACAGACACACACAGGGACGCGCGCACGCCCGCACACACACGTCTGTCTTATCAAGTGTTTACTCTCCAGCTGGGAGTCACACAGACACCATAAACTAGCGGCGATATGAAACAATAAACACATTCATAGGAGAAACAGAATAAATATACTGTCCCTCCCACACCACAGGGCTGCGTGTGCGCGTGTGTGTGTGTGTGTCTTTCACTGGCAGAAGAATGCATTTGTTATTGTCTCGTGGAGTTTATTATTCTTCAATGTGTGCTTTTATTTAGCGCGCGCAACAAAGCCGTGGGAGTCGAAACGCACTGTATGCCAGATATCGCAAGTTCCATGTGTGTGTGTGTGTGTCTGTGTGTGTCTGTGTGCGTGTGTGTTAACTGCAAGACTCTGTGACTACAGAGAGGAAGAGGTCTCAGAGCCGGGCTGCGAGGTTTTGCGTTCAGGGTCGACGGAGGGCATAAAAATCCAACAATGAAACAATGTTAGAGGAAGACAAAGAGCGAAGATCATCAACGACGGCCAAGTCCTCAAAGACAAAGAGACATGCAAGCATGTGACCCAGCGATGATTTAAAAAAAAAAAAAATCAAAGAAAAAGCTCAGCAAATGAATTCAGTCACAGCAGGGACGCTGCATTTAAAATCGAGTCGTCTCTCACCAGCGCAGCTGATTCATTTCTCAATTAGTGTTTTTATTTGGGACATTTGACGCGGCAAGACTTCACTGGAGCCGGTGAGCTGCTCGTCGAGGTGGAGCCGAGGTCGCAGGATGGGAATATTTACAGGAGCCTTCCGGCACTCATCAGACGGTCAGACTGGTCTGAGTTTCTTCAATTGCTGGAATGAGGATTTGATATAAACATACACAAGCATGAGAGTCTGACATTACTTTAAGCACTGAAGCTATAATGTCTCCAAGAAAGAAATGACGAGGAGAAGGAAGCAGTATTTATTTAAAAAAGAAATAAAAGAAAAAAAAATCTTTGGAGTCGGCCAAAACTTTGTTCCACTTGGACAGAAACTGGAGCAGCTAATTAAGAACATCCACACGTAGTGATTCATTAAAGACAGGTCCATGTAAACTCATGGCTGGACACGTAAATAAATAAAATGTTTGTTTAAAAAAAAAGATCAATACTTAAAAGGACAAAGCAGAAAACCTTCTGCGCGCTCGGAGCGGGACGCCTCACAGCGCCGATGGAGGTCGAGGTGGAAACCAAACGCAAAGGCAGAAACCAGCAGCGAGGCCGCGAACCCGGAATCTCAGCCAAGAAAATTTCCTTCTGCGAAGTCGGAGAGAGCGACTCCTGCCAAAATCCCCCCCTCAGGGTCTCAGGTGTGCACGCAGCGAGTTCAAAACAACAGGTAAATAAATAATTCCACGGCTCGGATCGGGAAGGAGGAGGAGGAGGATGGGGAGGTAGAGGGTGATGAAGAGTAGGAGGATGAAGAGGAGGAGAAGATCTGCACTTCAAACCACCTGGTGAAGACCTCTGTGGACAGACCCGTCTCTCCCTCTCCTACTCTCGTTCTGTCTCCCTCTGACAGATTTATTAAGAAGCTCAGATCAAGAAAAAAAAAAAAACGCGCGCACACACACACACACACACACACACACACACATCGGGTCCCCAGTTCATCCCTCGTTTCTTCTCCTCTTCCTGGTCGGCTGACAGCTTCTCCTACCAGCGTTGTGCCTCAGCCTTTTCCGCCCCCCCGTCCCGTCCCGTCCCATCCCGAGAAAACCTTCTTGAGCTCCGCGGGAAGGAAAAGTTGGGGGTGGTGAGGATGAAAACGAATATTTGTGATTCTCCCCTTTTTTCTTTATTGCCATTTAGTTTCGCTTGTGCAAACTTGTCAGTTTTTGTCCTTTTTTCTGCTTGCTGAGCTATTTGTACTTTCAGAAAGAAGAAAGAAAAGAAAGAAAAAAAACTGGCTCGTGCCAACTCAACCGAGTGTGACGCTCCACGCTGCTTTTGAAGAGTGACACGTGGCAGATGGGGGTATTTTTCAATCCGCCGTCTTTTTTTTCCTGTTTTTTTTTTTTTGCAGACGACTGAGCCGTAACCGAGAATGTCGGCGTTACCACATTCAGGAATCAAGATCTGCTCAGGAGTGAAATAAAATGACTTCGTTGAATAGTGATGAGAGGGGAGAGGAGGATCGTCACTGTCAAATTAGTATCGTATATTTAATTAATTACGATTAATTAAGATCAAAATTAGATCAGATTTATTTCCAATTTTTAGTCACTTTATTTTAGCCCTTTCAGGCCAAATTAAGATGTAATTTCAAGCAGTGATTAGCAGTTTTTCCAGTAGTTAAACAGTCACACCTGGGTAAGAGTACGTCCACTCCTGCCTGTCGCTGTCCCGAGTCTTCAGCTGCCCACACGACGGCAGCAGTTAGCGACTAATTGCAAAACCGCTAATTGGAGCCGGAGTGGCTGACCGCCGCCTCTGTTGTCCCCCGACAATCAGCAGCAAATTACCAACCTAATCCCTTCCAGGGAAGCATTGGAAAATTTTTACCAACAGATCACTTCCACTCTGTGTGATTAAAGGAAACTCTCTGATGAGGGTTTTTATCCGCTAGTTTCCTCCAAATGAGGGACTTCTGAGACAAAACAAACACACAAAAGGACATCTGAGCGACTACTTTGTTTCCTAATGCGCTTATTATTAATAATGATAATACTACCGCTGATTAGGTGGCGTTTAATCCAGGGCGCATTGAAAATCAAATTTGGTTTCAAAGATCAAACGGCCGACTTCAGACTCTCTCATTCTGTCTGAGTCGTCGTGTGTCAATCAAAAGTTGGAAGTCTTGGATTATGAGAAATCTCACTGGAACCAGCGGCAATTTGAGTTCCTGTTCACTTTCTGTGGTCTCCAAACAGAATGCCATATTATGACCTCTGACCCATGACATAACAAGACAGACACCTTTGACTGGATGTTGTTTTCTCTTTCTGGGACCATCCCCTGTAAACACCCCAGAGATTGTTTTCATGAAAATTCCAGCAGACCAGCAGGTTGTGAAAGACCAACAACCACGTTCACCACGTTCAAAGTCACTTCAATGGTCTTTCCTCTTTGGCGAGTCGTTTCCACCACGTCTACAAGCCGCAGACACTGAGTTGTGATTGGCTTTATCAGTTTAACATTGTACCTAATAAAGTGGCCAGTCAGCGTGTCATCCGCTACCTGCAATGCATATAATATTTTTTTTTTTTTAGTAGTGTTAACGTACAGTAGGAGGCAAAAGAGTAATACAAAACTTAAATTACATCCAAGCGCAGGTTTTCCATCAACGATAGAAAAACAAGGACGGCACTGATGAGGAGGAGAAGGAGGAGGAGGAGGAGGAGGAGGAGGAGGAGGAGGAGGAAGAGGAGACAGATCTGGCCAAAGGCAAAGAGAAAAGGAGGTGAAGACGGGAGGGAGCGGAGAGCCGGCTCCCTCCATTACCCCTCTGGCCTGTCTGTGTGTCTGGCAGTGTGCGGAGCGGCAGCGCTGGATGGACTCAGCCAGTCACCTATCAAAGCCCGGCTAATGAATAGTCCTCTAATCCCCTCATTGAGATACAGAGAACAGAGCTCGCAGCTAATGCTCTCAGACGGGGACGTGCCCTTTCTCTCTCCCTCTCTCCCACTCACACACACACACACACGCACACATACACACGGACGGATGAAAATTATGCAAAATGAACCTAAAAAAAAAAAAAAAAAAAAGGTGCACACAGAGCAGACAGAAACATTCAGATGCAAAAAAAAGAGAGAAAATCCTGCAGGTGCATCATCTGCGTCTCGCACACAAACAATATCACTCCACCGTTTACCGCTTTTTGCTGCGCAGCCGGAACCCGTTTTTAATTACGGCAGAGACGGAGAGTGGCTTCAACCAGAGGAGGAAAGACAAGAGGCCCTTGTCATTTTGTTGGAATGGGTTTAGCATGTTTGTTTTACCCCGCAGCCCCCGCCCGCTCCCGGCGAGCTGGCTCGGCGTGAGAGGAACACGGAGCGGAGGATCGATGGGGGGAATCAAAGGCCGTGTTTTTCTTTCAAGCGGCAGATCGCTCAAACGCCTCTGTTATGACATCCTGCACGTTTTCACCGCATTCTTTTAGGTCTCCATGTGGCCCAGTTTTTTTTTCTCCCATTTGAAATGAACTCACCCATCTTTCCATTGTTTTGTTTTTTTTCTGTATCTCCACTGCTTCTTTCGCTCGAACCGCGATGTTGAACCAACGGAAAAAGGAAAGAAGGCCTTTGAAAAACCTCAGTGCGGAAACCTTTGTCACTCCTGCCGTGTCGAGTCAGGCTTTAGGAGGCACCTGTTTCGAGTCTGAAACAGCATAAAGTTCCTGTGGAGATCAGCTGGGGTGGTGCGGTGAGCGAGGGGCTACACAAGGTGACACCCTGAGCAGCTTTAAATGTCAGCCAGGAGCCACGACCGTGGCGAGAACGCTGCCGCTGAGGAGAAGGAGGCCAGATTATCAGCACGCGCAGGATTCATGAGCGACTTTGACAACGAAGCTCCAGAGAAAGCAGAGAAAAGAGAAAATAGAAACATTTTCCGCCGCAGAACCGACCCGGTGCGGGTCCATGGACCTCGGCTCTCTATTTGCTTTGGCCGCGGCCCCACCTGCACATTATCATCCCCGAGCCGTATTTATTTATATATATTCCTGGATTTTTTTTGCGCGGAGGGGTCCTGTTTGGCTTGGCCGGCCCCTCACCACTGGACCATCTGGTCGTCCCCCAGGTCAGTTCTGAAGAACCCGGACAGAGTCCAGAAGCTCTGCGCACTTGTGAAAAACAAGTCCAGAAATATTTCTCCGCTCCATAATTCATTCTGCCGGAGGAGGAGGAGGAGGAGGAGGGCGGTGGAGCAGGGTAGGCGGGGGGTGTAGACGCCAAGGCAGGGGAGTGAGCTGTTAAAGCCCGGCCGGGTTTAGCTGCACGGCTGGAGGCGGGTGATGACAAAACAAGGTGAGATTTTTTTTTTGTTGTTCTTGGAAACGTTCCCCCTTCGCAGCAGAATCGCTGCCGCTTTCACCTCTGCAGCATTGTGAGGATGACTAACTGATTTCATGCCAGATATCCAGAAAAAGACTATTTCTTAAAGCCCTTCACGGGTGACCTACGAGTTCTTTGGGGTCCGTTGCTTCCAGCAAGTGAGGTTGAATCATGGCAACTTCATTCTGCTCCAGTTTTTTTTTTTTATTGCTTTTTTTGTCTTTCAAACGCTGCGAAACCGAGAGCGCGGCAGAGGAAAATGTGTTATTCTGCGACGGGAAAAAGCGCTCGATGTGCTGCGTCGTTAGGAGACCCAGCTCTGATCATTTAGATAAATGACTCGTGCAAATTCAACATCCATCACGTGTGGACGGGGACAGTAATTGATTTCAGCAGTTTGAACCAGGTCAAAGCCAGACACATTGGAGAAGCTGCCTTCAACAGCGCTCGGCCGGTTTGACTTCCTGCTGCGGCCGTTTGGACGGTTGAAAGAGAGAAAGAACAACCCGAGAGTCGCCTCCTAATTCAGACACATGCTTGGACCCACATGCACAAATCTGTGTGGTATCACAATCCTGAAGGCTGGAGGCATTGATTCATTCTAGAATTAACCAACAAATACCAAACCCTAAACCTAAGCCTTTGTACAGCGGAGCTTCAAGTTTGGATTGGATGGGATGGAGGTTTGGTGGGACCAGCAGCAGGTTCCAGCAGAATCAGAACCCAGGGTTTGGCAACCACCTGGACTTTAAATCAGATTAATATCCAATTGCAGTCCATGGATTACCGCTGGCTTGATGGGATTGTGTTTTGTCTGAAGAGATGGTCTGGAAGAGTTTTTTTTTGTCACGTGGGGACCAACCGCAATCTAAGGTGTGATCCCCTTCATGTTATGTTGGTTTTTAATATTACGGCTGAACCCTGGAGGCCTGGTGTCAATCAACTGACACATCAGCTGGAGAACAAAATGTAAAAAGGCAAACAGAAACACGTCCAGTAAATCAAAATTCTTCAAATTATACCTCAGTTGAGGTTTTCAGTGTTTTCTTTTATTCTTCCAGTACTTGAACAGTCGCGCACCAGAAGAGGGGCACTACATGGGAAGGTCTGCACAGCTTGTTCAAGCGTACTTTAAATACCGCAGTAAAATCAGATTATGGCTCAGTCCTGGGAGTGTTTTTCTGTGGCTGCAAAGCAAAATTACGAATATCCATCTGGAAAAAAAAAAAAAAGCTGATAAGTCTTTGTTCAGAGAGGGGGAAATTTGAATTGCTTATCGCTCACATTCAAAGGGGAAATCAGATCTGATGAGCAGGAGACGGGACTGCGGTCGGCGTCTCCTCCTCAGCTTCGTCTTCATCTCCTGCCGGAGCCTTCGCGGGCAGCTCCAAAGCAGCTGCTTCCCCGGTTTTGTCACAGCTGAAAGGAAGCTGATTGGTCAAGAAATCCCGGATATTTAAAGACGGGCAGAAAATGCTTTCCTAATAACACTTGGCAAGACGCACCAGCAAGATCTTAGACTTGAAATCCGAGCGACCGGGCTTCTGATGAAGGCTAATTACCAACCCAAAATGAAAGCAACATTTTCATTTCATTTCTATTTTTTCCATGTGCACTATACCTACGCATTTAAGGCTTTGCTGAGGAGATAGAGCCCCCCCCCCCCCAATTCCCCGCACGTACTTTTTTTTTTCAAGAGCTGAGCATCACTAAAACCAGAATCCTCTCTGATTGCAGACTACAGCTGAGCTGCAGACGCTCCCCCGCCTCCCCCTCTCCTCTCCTCTGATGCAGACAGACACATCAAACCTTCTGCGGGACGTTTTAAAGGAACCCTGCATTGCTGCGAAAAACGCTGTGACGTCGCCGCTGACCCAAATACTGCGACGAAAACCCGCTGGCTGGCAGCCTCGTGCGCCGCTGCATCTGCATATTTAACCGGAGCGAGAGGGAAGAAGGAGAGGAAGAAGAGGAGGAAGAAACCCGTTGCCCTCTCCGTCTGCTCGTCTTCGCTGCCGCTCACGTTAGTTTTGCGTCTGCCAATTAGGGCTGAGGACGAGGCCGGGAGGGATCCCTCCTCTTGTTTTTTTTCCTCGCTGTGACTCACCCAGCCGTGTGCAGTCACGGTGGGAGGAATCCGCTTATGAATATGTTGTCAGCAAAAGTGAAGAGTGGCGTCGCGACATGCAGCTCCCGCCTGCAGCGAGACGCACGGTTTGATTTGAAAGTACAAAATGCGGCGAGCGTCGCACGGCGAGCGCCTTCGCCAGTGCATTTGTGCGAATCCGAGAGTTTTTTTTCGGAGGGAGGGAGAAAAGCGAGAGAGCGACAGGAGGCAGCCGAGTTGAACCAGACGAAGGCTGCTACTCCAGCCCGACGCGGCTTGTCTGTCACGGCGACGATACGGGGAGATAAGTGGAGCGTAAATGTTCCTTAAACACGTCGTATATCCAGGACCGTATCTGCACATTTCATCCCTCCTCGTCCGTCTCGTCCGTCTCCTCCAGCGGGCCTGGACTCGGGCTCCCAGACATGCCGAGCAAATTAAGTGTTGGTAGAGATGAAATGTCGCCCCGTTAAGATGCTATCGGGCTCTCTGGAAGCACTTCAGAGAGCCGAGAGGAGCCTGGTCCTCGTAACGCACACTCACAGTCCCGTTGGGTCAGTGAAGGGAGCCGTGCGGGGCTTCTTTTTTTTTTTACGGGACGTCTTCGTAACACTCGTTCAATCTCGTATCCTTGATTCGGTCCGAAGGCTCATGTGTAGTGAAGTGTCGCTGACGCGTTCTTGACCAAAACTAAGGAAAAATCGTGTGTTTCCAGAGAAAACATTGACTTTCTTTTCCAGATTGACACGATTTGAAAATAACCACGTGCGTTGGCTCAAACTCAGAAAAGTAAAATATAGTTATTATTGTAAATATTACCATTTAATTTGTGAAAAAAATACAAGTGTGAATTTACATCAGTAATAAATTTATTTTTCAACATCATTTTTTCCATTTTAAAATATTTGATAGATAATATTTTGTGTTTGTTCTATTTACCTCTGGCTTTTTCACTGGGTTTCGGCTTGGCCATCACTCTACCCACCTGGAGTCGCTCTCAGCAGTCAGCGTTGTTATTATATGATGCCACCGAGGAGGTGGTGTTGGCTTTAGGTCACGTCCCTGTTGTGTTTCTGCGCTTGTGCTCGTGCATGAGCAACTCTACTGTGTTGAAATAGAATCATTTTACTCTCACTGGACTGTGGAGGTCAAATATGTTTGTGCACAGTGCTGATTGCCAAGCGTGTGAGCACGAGTTGTCGGTAAAGTAAAACCATGGCGAGCTTCGAAAAGAAAAAGCTGATCACATCCAAAAAGCATCGATATCGGATTTTTGGAAATCCATCAAATCCATCGTTTGACAGCTATGTTGACACGACGTGTCAGTGAAACCATCACGTGGAGAGGTTCAAAAAGCCAATGTTTCTCTCATAAAAGACAGCCGGCCTGGTCTTCATTTCATAATTAGCGCCATTCTTTTTTTTTTCTTTTTCTTTTTTCCACATTGGCTGCTACGTTGACGTAAACAAATGTGCAAGAGACGGCACGCTGCGCTGCTCGGGTGAACGTGTCACCAGCGGACTCCTCCATGTGCTCTACGTTTTCTGGCACTCCATCAATCGTCCGAATCTGTGTCTCATCAGCGCGCCGCCTTTGTGTTGAGGAAGCGGCGTATCGGAAATGTGGGACGCACATGTGGCCCGAGGGGAGGTTCGGCCGGGCTTCAGTTGCTTCGCCGGCGCTCCCGGGGGGGTGGGGAGGAGTCGCAGTCGCATGTGGAACGCGTCGACGGGCGCCGCTCGGCTCCGCGTGGGAGCACGTCAGGACGCCGGAGGGGGCCGACCGCGGCGCAGACGCATGGGTGGATCTCAGTCCATCATCGCACCCGGCGGAGAAGCGTTCCGCAGTAATACAGCGCGGCGAACCGCAGCGTCCTCTTTAATCACCACTGACCAAGGTCTCTCTTCCAGTGCACGCGCGTGTGTGTGTGTGTGTGTGTGTGTGTGTGCCACAGAGGAAGAGAAGAGACAAAAAAAGAAAAGAGGAAGCTGGACTTTGGCCAGTTTTACACTGCACAGACTCTGGGCCACAGTGCGAGTGTTTGTGTTTCTCATTTGAGTCTGGTTTGCGGTGGGAGCTGAGTCAGATGGGGAATATCGGATACTCCCGCCGCACCTCGGCACTTGTCTCATAAATCCAGGGTGTCCCCCTCTTCGTCCACCTCGCCGTGTCATTTCTCAACCCTTGAATCCCATCGGTTGCGTTCAGCCACCCTCCCTCCAGGCCTCCTCCCCCTCCATGGTTCATCATCAACGTTGACTCGTTTTTTTCTTTCACCACAGCCGTCTCGTCCTCCTCGACCCTCATCTCCTTCCAGTCTCGTCCTCAATGATGACGTCACTGGTGTCACGTGAGAAGCAGACGGAAATGTCACATCGTTGGGCTTCTTCCTGCCTGGAAGAGACAAAGTGAATAAGACAGTAATTGTGGGAAATATTTTGCACCCTGACGTTCTGTCAGAAACATCCGATGATGCCGAAGACGAGCACGAGAGGATAAAAGCACTCGGACATTCCCGCCAAGCATCCGAGCTACTTTTTTCAATTTTTTGTTCTCCTTTTGGTTTTAGGGAGAATAAATTGAAGATGAAGAAAAAATATTTGTGACATTTGTCTTGAACTGACAGCCCAAATCCTTTGAGCAAAGGGGTATTTTTTTTTTCTTGTTTTTTTAGCAAGATGAGGGAAAAACATCGGACTGAAAACAGTTTGGGTAACTAATGATGCAGCCGCACCGCAGCTGGCTGCTGCAGCGATCTCCTGGAGCAAATCCAAAAAGCAAAAAGAAAAAAAAAATGTTGCCAAGTGCAAACGATTTGGATACTAAGACGCTTTCAAATACGAAATTCCTCCATTTATAAAATCTCTACCGAAAGATTAAAAAGAAGTCCCCGGAGCAAGAAATGGGTGATCATCATTTGGCTGCACTGACACAATTTTCCCTTGCGAGCTGCTGATTGGTCAGTTTCCCTCTTGGAATCCCATCAGATGAGTGCAGCAGCAAAAATAAAGCAAAATGCTGCGACATCTGTCACCATCTGTTGGGGCTTTTTTTTTTTCTCACTTCAAGAGGCTCTGAAATAGGGGGCTGTGGTATTTTCCAAGTCTGCTGTAAAAGAAAAAGGAAAAAAAATCTCCGTAGGTTGGAAAGACTCATATCTGAAGAAACGCCCCTCACACGGCCCCCAAAAATAGTATATAATCCTCTTTTGCTCATTTGAAGGCTGGGAAATAATTCACAAACATAAGCCTGCATAAAAAGTCTGGGGAATTTACGTGTGTGTGTGTATGCATATCTTTGAGTGTGTGGGTCTGTGAGTGTGTGTGTGTGTGAGCGGGCAAAGACTTCAGATGATTACAGAGAAAC